>JABFDZ020000100.1:704788-743874 GCA_019775955.2 Pollimyrus isidori
GAACGCAGGTGTGCAGTGCAGGTGTGGAACGCAGGTGTGCAGTGCAGGTGTGGAACGCAGGTGTGCAGTGCAGGTGTTCAGCAAAGGTGTGTAGCATCCAGGATCCCTCACTATATCGGATAAGGAGCCATGTAGACCAGCTTTGCTGTCAGACGCCACATGAGCACCAGCTCTGCTTCTGATTGCCTTCCCCCAGCAGTCGATGAGCCCGGGAGGATGCTTCCACCGCATCTATCTGTCAAATCCCTCTGAAGCCTCACTGTGCCGCTAATATAGCGATGGGGGGGGCACCACCTCCAGGCATCCTCTAAACCCGAACGGCACGGATTAATGCAGCCCACAGTTCATCCTGACTCTGTGTCCTTACAACCGCTCCGCTTATCGGGAACTGTCTTTCTGGTGATCGATGCCATTGAGTGTCTCTAACATAAGGAGTCTTGAATGGCCCCTCCAAATCTGCAATCCGTCACATTTTCAGGTAACGACTCCCATTTACGGAGGACAGTTATCTACTCCGCATATTAAATCCCCTATTTGGTTGAAATTTATGTCTGACTGTTATACACCATTCATGCTAATCTTCCATCTATACATGAATCTGTCCCTTTTTGACATATTTGATTGCAATTTGATAAACATCAGTAAAACGGATACTGAAAGCCACAGGGTGTGAACTTAATTAGCAGCAAGATATCAACAATAGGCGAGCTTTCAACAGAAAGTATCATATCTGTCCATTCTTGTGTGGCAGTAGCATTTTGACTCAGTCGCTGGAGCTG
This sequence comes from Pollimyrus isidori, assembly GCA_019775955.2. Taxonomy (NCBI): domain Eukaryota; kingdom Metazoa; phylum Chordata; class Actinopteri; order Osteoglossiformes; family Mormyridae; genus Pollimyrus; species Pollimyrus isidori. Next base: position 705,568 of record JABFDZ020000100.1, read on the forward strand.
TGAGCCAGGATCCTTTAGGCCTCCTGTAGCTCTCCTCATTGGTGGGATGAGCGGAAGGTGGAGATCTGACCCGACGCGCGACCCCATGCAGGAGAGGGGAAATGATGTCACAGGTACAGCTTCCATGTCACCCACGGAAGACAGGACAGCAACCGGCTCTCGGAAGGCCTCCCCTGCTGGTCACCACTGGAACTCCGCCCATTACCATGGTGACAGAAGAAGTAGGAATAGCAGGATATGGATACCAGAAGAAATCCTTGGGGGTTTACACCTCTCATTCTTTTCTGTCAGCACGGGATCTGTGGTCCAGATGGCCGGCCCAGCCTCGCACTCCTCTGACGCAGCTGTGATCACGCATGATGAAGACGCAAACAGGATGCATGGGGAATCACAGGCCTAAGTGATTCTGTATCACCCCGAGCACTCCCAGGGGGCACTCTGCGACAAACCAATTAGCCGCTTTCACCAGAGCGTGAGCCGTCAGACACAGCATGGGTGTTAGCTGGTGGCGGGGCAGACAGGGCTACTGACCCATGGGGTGTCTGCGTCCCAGGGGGGGGCAATGCCCCCATCAGAATGACAGGGCAGTGGTGTAGGGAGGGCGGCCTCAGCATCCTCTCTCCTTTTGTGCCTGACAGTCATTCAACAAGCAAAAAGGAGATGCAGCTCCCTTAGTCCTCATAAACGTACCGTCTACCTCCAGCAGCTCAAGCCCAACCTGCTATAGCTAATCCTCATCCAGCCCTTATTCTGAGCGGCAGCTTGTCTATAGCATCTAAGTAATGCAAAGCAAAAACACACTTAAAACACCTAAACTATGATTATAATATGCAGCTCTAAGCACAATGTGGTGCCGACGAGATTTTCGTTTCCCGGCACGCCTCGCGAGAGCGTGTATATTATATAGCCCTGTGTTTGTCGTTGTAAACAGCCCTTGTATTGTTCTTTTTGTTGTAGTTATGATTAAGGCTGTTTCCTGATTGTGGCGTGTATGTTTTCCGGTGTGCTGTGAGTATCCTTTCCGATTCTCGCGTGTCCTTAGCTTGTATAAATCACCCATCATGTGTGCACCTTAAACGTCTGACCACCTTATGCTTCTGCTGTTGTATTCGGGATCGGTGCTCATTGGGTGCCTGTTATAGTCCTGTTAAGGACTGCAGTATAAGGGCATTGTTCTCTCCTAAATCTATCTAGAGCACATTTTTCAGTTTCTTCCATCTCAGTTTTATTTTTATTCTTCTTATTGTTTTGTGTATGTTTAAATTTTACACTTCAATACCTCCATTGGCACCAAAAGGATTTCCGTGTCTTCAAAGGGCTGAGGAATGAAGGGAGCTGTCTTTAGCTGTGGCACACTGACATCTCAGAATCATCACGTAATGCCATCTACAAGCCTTTCTCCGGTTCTGGGTCGACTGTGTCCAGTCACACGTTCAAACATTAATTACCATCGGGAGGCCCTTGTACTCCCAGGGCAATCCAGCAAATGTGCAGAAGCAGTGATGTCAACACCTCGAGGTAACACACACCTCCCTACCGGGGCAATTGCTCCACAAAGCCCAAAAAAACTGGGAAAACAAGCACATATTACAAATTCTGCTCTGTGCCAACACACCTAAAAACCCAGGTCTTATCGGTAAATTTATTTAAATCAAAATTACGATTAGCCTCTCTTCTTTATCAGTCTGGAAGATTCACTGTGACCTTTTTTCCAGACGGCAAGCCTTTTCAGGATGCTCCCTGACATCAATAACCAGCCCTGAATACCTTTCTTAAAACACCACTACACGCGAGTGGATTTGGTCTGAACATCACGCATGTGGCCCAGATTCGCTGTCTAGTTGGTATTGGATGCAGGATGTTTACGACAGTCACCCTGTCCCATGACACGGGCGTTTGCAGGATGATTAATTATGTTATGCAGTTTCTGAACCCTCTGAGGCAACTCTCTGCTCCAGAGGCAGCATAAATAAATATACTCACACAGTACCAGACAAATGTTTGGACACACCTACTGAAAGTCATCTGTTTTTCAACAAAATAATGACTCTAAGGACACCTTGAGGGTATATAGTAATAAGTATTATCTTGTAAACCATGAAATAGATGGAGTGCTGTGCACAGTCCCCTGACCGAAACCCTATAGAGCTGCTTTGGGATCAGTTAGATTGAAGAGTAAGAGCAAAGTAGCCAACTTGTGCCCAGAACTTGTGGAAATTCCTTCAGGACTGTTGGAGATGCATTGCAGGTGGCCACATCTGGAAGCTGGTTGAAAGAATGCCAAGATTCTACAATCCTGCCTTTGAACCAAAAGGGGCTATTTTGCTGAACACTTCTCTTGGTCATAATATATATGTATATACACTTCACTATGTATTACTTGCCTTGAGGCTTTTATACTATACGGTGAATAACATGGCTGAAACCGGGACAAATGCATTAAAAGCAGATGTGTCCAGTCTTAGGACAATGTATGTCACTGCATACCGATATGAAACCTTCATTTTTTCATACAATGATCCTTTATTTGCACAAGTACAGAAATACTGGAATGCTTCTTTTCAAATGTTCCATCTTGCTCTTCTTTTGAGGCCTGCATATCCACACAAAGGTAAGAGTGCAGCTTGCGGGTCTGAGTGCAGGACAGCTATCTATCTAACATCCCTGTAGTATTTCTCAGGAAGTTAAGGACCTCGTTCAAGACCTCAGAGAATGGGTGACTGCTATGAGGAAGACGAGCTTTGAACCAGCGACCTTCCACCCACAGACACAGAGGTCTAACCCACTGAGCAACAAATTACTGAAGACAAATAAACTACATGAATTGTTTTTTGTCAATTAATAAATCTTTGCAGAAGCAAATGAATGGTTCAGTAAAACAATATATGGTGCATCCTTCAGTGTAGCATGATTGCCGATATGGCAACTTTGAATATTAAGATTAGACTCCTCAACACACTATTGTATGCCTCAAACTCTGGGATCTAGCCTTTTTCAGTGATCGCACAGCGCAGACTCTTTGATTTGCAATCCCCGGGAGCACTCCATGGAGGTATGCACTGTATTCCATGTAATGGGCTTAAGGTCGACACGCAGATGAAAACTCACCATGGGAAAGGTTTTCCACATGGAGAGCATGAAACTGATGCATTGTGGGTAATGTGTGCCCCCGTAACTCACACAATGACTTCACGGTCACTGTGAAAAATTGTAGGCTGGAGGAATATGGAAGCAGGTAAGTAATGGTTCATTTCAGCTTCAGACGGAGCTCCTGCACTCTCCTGGATATGTGCTTGCTCGAAGGATGAGATACGCCATAACCAGGCACAAGGAAGCCTTGTGTGGTTTTCCAACAGAGGGGTAATGTTACATGACAGATTGAGGCCTCTTATAGAACTTTAAATACATCAAACAAAACTTTTCAGGAATTTTTCCTCCACTGCAGGAGCTGCCAGCATCACAGTAGCACCTGAAGCCCTGTGGAACAAACAGAGGAATGATTTTCTCTGGGTTTGTAAGCTGCAGTTTGTGGAAGTATCGTCGCGTGAAACATCACAGCGGTCAGTGTCTGGAGTGTGAGAGAGGTGGGTGAATCTTCAGGGGTGTGCGGAGAGAGAGCTTGTGGTGCTGCTGGAGAGGTGGGAGGCAGGCTGACAGTGCCTCCAAAAAGGAGGGGGGGCAGTGCTTGCAGTGCCTCCGAGACGGAGGGGAGCACTCGCTGTACTGAAGAAAACAGGGCTGGAGAAGGGGGGGGGCGTTCTCCTGGCCCTACACACACTGCACGTGTCAGATAACTATGCACTCTTAGCTAATTGTGGTGACCACAGCACCTGTGAGACCTCTGGGCTTGGGCTGGCTCAGACACTAAGCGCATCCCATCATGTGATCAGCTAGCGATAGCTTTATGTTTCATATGTAAGTCGCTTTGCACCAAACATGCAAAAACCTAGCATGGAAAATCAACCTCATCGTTTGCTCATACAAAGTCTGTCCAGCACCATTTCTGTGCAGCATTTGTGGAAAATAATGTGAACAAAACGCCTGGCTTTTGCAACACTTGGCATGAGGAGTGAACTCAGGAACACGCCACACTCAGTCTTTTTTGTTTCGACGCCGGAACATTTTCAACAAGATAAATATTTCAGTTTACTCCTGCTAGGTACCTTAGTAATTCTTACACAAATTAAAGAGCCAGATTCACAGAGATAAATAAGTCAAGCACTCTAACACAGGAACTGGTTCTGATGCCATAAAGCTGAAATATATATCATTAAAAAAATTTCTTTTTAAACAGGTCCCTGAAATACAGTTTTTAAAAAGAGCATTCCCTCTAGGAATGTTGTACAAACACGGCCCAAGGCATCGATTATTTTTGACATTCAGCAAATTCCAAACAGAGGACCGCAGTCTGGAATGTGTTTGTCTCAGTTGCACATTTTGGATAAATATTTAATGAGCTCACTCAATAAAATGTAATCCCTGGGTGTGACAACAGACATTATGCAATGCTGTTGATGAATGCTTCTGCAATCAGGGGGTGGCCTCAGTCAAAAACCTTCTCTTCATTTGGGAAGACTGATTACCCAGATCATATTCCAGGCAGGGAGAAGCACACCCTGTAGATGCAAATTTTCCGAAAACTGGGTACAGTGTGCATGCCTTTGCACCAAAGCCCAGATGGAGGAAACTGAGGAACTGGCCCCTCTGCTTGGCCACGCCCACCTCCTTAAGCAGCCAGTCTCTGTTATATAAGCAGCAGACGAGTTTCCACACAGCACAGCCATTCACTATAGCGCAGCCCAAGATAATGCAGCGCGAATCACGGTACCACACTCATCTCGCATTTGTTTGGAACTGATGTTTATCATTTTTCTGGGGGGTTTGAATCCTGCTGCAACGTGGGGGAGAAACATGGCTAAAACATTTTCGATGTGTATCGCAGCATCTGACAGGATTCCCTTAAACAAGCAAACATCTGTTCCCAGCTGTGTGCAGATAAAAGCATCCGGGAACATTTAGGCAGGACCGGAGAGCCCTTGTTCAATACGTTCCCAAGGGGGCAACACGTCTAGCCTGGTGAAGCATCAGTCTCTCACTCATGTGATACATGATAGTGATGTAAGAAAAATTGTGAAAGTATGCAGTTGTAGCAGCCATAGTACCTTCACTGGAATAAGTTGCTCCAGTGAAATACCTACATTGGTGAGAGAATCTCCACTCCTGTACTATTTTAACTGCTGATATTCATCTAAATGCTAACCGACATTCTAAAATGCAATTTCCTTTATTGGACACAATAAATAAAATTTACTGGCTGTAACGGAAGATGGGTTTCAGTATCCCGGATAATCAGTTTGGTTAGGCTGGTAATTTAAGTTTCAATCAAGGAGATGACAATCAGGACTTCCTCCGAAAAATATGACTCACTTTCAGGATTTAATTTTCACAGCACAGGTTTTTGGAACTAAATTGTACCCTGCAGGCTGGTATGGCTTGCGTGGCCATTTAATGTGAGATTGGAGAATTCCGAAACACGGGCCGCTCATTCCCACCGCCACGCCTGACAGTGGGCGTATCGCGGTTGTGGCTCCTTCCTCACAACACAGATGGCTTTGACGACTGAACAATAGGAACAAAAGCGTGGGAAGAAAAGCCTCTGGGTCATGCCGCAAGCTGTAAAGGAAAATCTCAGGCCATCCATCTATGAGCACGATCTTAAGAGCAAGACGCTGGTGTAGTGTGACCTTTTATCCACGTCCTATAGGAGGGCAGTCAAAGCAGAAGACAATTTTTCCAGCAGAAGAGTTGCAGCATGACCTGAAGGGAGCAGGAGCACACTGGCGCGTGTCTGATAAAAGGACAGAATAAAGTGTCCACAGTGTCAAGCATGGGCAGGGGTGTAGCCAGCACTTTTCTACTGGGGGGGAGGGTCCAGTCATTTTATTGAAAGTGGCACTTGGCAGATTATGATAAAACTGTTTACAATCTTTCAAATGTTCGACTGTGCCAGTATTTGGGCAAATGAAGTTACTTTCGATATGAACGTCTACTAAACAGCGTAAACATAAATGTAAGCTTGGATGATTAGCTAACTATGTTAGCCTTTAAGCTAGCTAAGGTTAGTTTATACCGCTAACTAAAGACTAACTCAGCTCACTTGTTATGACAAGTTCCACTACCTTGAATTACATTTTGGAAATCACCTTAGATAGTATTATTGTCATTAATGTTTAAACTATCACCAACTGACCTGAATTTTACCGTTGGCTAACGAGATGTGCAGTGCCTTCAAAATCTCCCACTGCCATGTGTGTCCATCCGCATCAGAGCAGTAGCCAATCAGAGCCATGTACTCAGGCCATGCACAGGCCAATCAGCACAACTATCAATGGGTTTATATTTTTTCATGACTGTTTGCAGTCATGTGTAGTCCGGGGAGGAGGGGGTAGGGCAGTGGCTCCCCAGGCCATCATGTGGCTCTGCCTCTGCTCATAAGAACTGACAAGCCATTTTGATGAGGAAGTGGTCAGTGTTTGGTCAATAAAGTTCATTTTTTGTTATATTTCATTATGTTTTTATTGGGTCAATGGCAAAGTAATTCATGAAAACTACAGAATTACAGAAACTACAGAAAATAATTTCTATAAGCTTTTCTACCTCTCTAGCTATTGCTCTAAACATTTACATAAGTCAGCCTGATGTATAATTTCCATGTTTCTTTGCCATTACTATTACTGCAAAGTGGGACTCTTATTAAAAGCACTCCAGCACCGGTAGGGGAATGAGGCCGGCAGTCCCCAAGGCAGAACGGCGGCACGGGCATGAGAACATACAACATGCTGGAGTCCAGTTATTAAAGACACCCAGAATCAGGATCCCAGGGTGCTTTAGTAAATAAAGCAATTTCAGACACCTGTGCTAAAAATGTAACTCGTCATTGAAAGAGCAATATTAGCACTGCCTCATAAATAGAACAACCCGGCTTAATCAATAAATGAGGCGTCGCTCCCAGAACCATTAGCAGCCCTCTTGAGGAAGGTGTGCCGCACGCTGTCCACAGCACTAAAGAAAATGGTTAATGGTCCATTGAGGATGGAGAAATGGCAGCGTCCGTGACCCCCAGCATGCCCTCTGATTTTAATGATAGGGCCTCCTGCTATGAGCAGTGTGGGGGTGGAGGCCCAGACTGGTTTTATGCCAGATAGGTCTGATACACGCTCTCCTTCCCTCGTTCCCGGATTCTCTCTGAACTGATTCCCTCCGCTTACAGTAAGCAGCCCTCACAGCACACTGGGCACATGTGATATGATACACAGGGAAACGGGATTCATTGTGAGTTCACTGCAGGACAACATGTTCTCCAGCTCTCAAAAAGACAGCGACCTGACCTGCTCTCCCTGGAAGGACATCTGTCAGAGCCCTCAGCCAGCAGATCCTGGAAAGTGGAAATTCTGCACTAATACTTCACGTCGTTCTTCAGCCCTCAATGTGGCTTTCAGGTGCCATGTTTGGGGGGAGGGTGGGGGTGGTGAGGGTCTTATCAACAAAGAGAATATCCCCAATTGTTTTGTTACAAAAACCGGTAGGAATCTTTTGCTTATCTGTTACTGTTTCCCAGCTTTCTGAGATGAAGGAAGGATAATAGAGCCTAAAATGTGTGTATTCAGTAGGCACTTACCCAGGCAGAACATATTCAGTAGCGACATCTGCATCAAGTGAAATGCATGTGAAACATCAAGCTGAACCAGCTGATGCCCAGCAGAGGAGAACAGAGGATGATCTTAAGAAACCATAGCTTAGCTGTATCTAATGGAGAGAAACAACACAAAAAAAGAGGAACTAGAAACAGCAACATTAAAATATCCGTCCTTCCCCAAAAATACAGGAAGCAAAAACATAATGCCGGAAACAAAATTTGCTGTCTCTTCATTTCGAGAAAACATAGCACGTTATTGACAGAATGTGTCTTCAGGGGGATTTTTGAGGCCTTGACACAACCTTGTCTCCTTACTTGCTGCAATTTAAACTGTAAGCTCAATAAAACAGTAATGCTGTTCCTATCCAAAAATACCAACTCAGTGCTTCAAAATCCATTTATTAAACCACACACAGCTTCTCCTATGGGGACGTGGCCGTCCTCCGTCTGATCCACGCGACGCAAGCCAGTGTGATTATGATGTGATCGCGATTGAGCCTGAGGTTTGCCTAGTCCTGCTGCGTTCCTCGCAACACTTCAGATATGTCAAAATATTTAGCTGAAATTCAAGCGTACCTTGCCCATAGATAATATTATTTCTGGCTCATGCTAAGAGTTCACGCAGAGGGCATGTGTTTCTCTTCGAGATTCTCTCTGATAGCCAACACTTGGCTTACCCGGTCAGGATCACCTCAGATTCTCTTTTCTTTTTTCTTTAATAGCTCATTAAGGCTGCAGGGGAATAAATATTCTCAGACATGTTTTTCTGGAGTTTAGCATCCTAACTGGATTACTGGAGCAGCTCATATTCATGGCTAGCGGGCAATGAGGAACCACTGGCCTCTGCTAACATCAGACTGATTTTCATGCAGCTCCTGCCCCAGCGGCACTAGAGAAGAAATGCGATGAATGTTTTACTGGTGCAAACCCCTAACCACTAACCTGTGACTCCTGTCCTTCGACCGCTGACACTAAAGGTGTGAGGACATAGCACTCCACACTGAGACACCCTGCTGTCAGATGAACACCCCATGCATCCCAAAATTAAAAAATGATTAAACAAAGAATATCGAGGTGCGGTCGTCTATATATAGGCTCATCCATGACTGAAAATGGACTCCCCTAAGCACACGGCACGCATGATGAGGATCGTACTGGGTACATTTCCTCAGCCCTGTGCTGATGTCACAGTGTGCAGCCTACAAGCATACATGCGGTAGATGTTTACGGTACATCAACCAGCATATTAATAACGTGTGATTTGACAGGCGTACGATACGACTGACGCAGCGGCAACTCTAAGCTCTTGACTCGCACAGATCTACCTCTCGCGCTCATTCTCTGCGCGATTCCACCTAAAACACAGCTTCAGTACATGTACCTGCTATGTTACAGACATTCACACTCCCTAAGCCATACTGCATCACGCACTCGTCTGGGAAACACATGATTCCACATTGGCCGTCAAAAAGCACCACGCCCCCCCTCCGGACACATCACAGCATGCATTCTACACTTTGGCGGTCAGCCCCAAAATAGCAGCCAGCTGAAAGATTATACCACGACTAAAGAGATTATACCCTGTTTAAGGTATAACCGCTTAATCCCCATCACTCTCGAGATGGCCAGGCTCCCAAAGGCAGCTTTAAAATGAATCCTGTGCGTGGACAGACGGCCCCCACCTTCAGGCAGTATCCAAGTGAGCAGATCTCAGCCTCCCCCGTGTTCATATATTCAAGAAAACACCTGCTAAATCACCTCACGAGTGTCTGTGGTAAATAGGCCCTCTGCTGGGACAGCTGTTGCACCATAGAGAAATTTCAGTTGAATTACTTTGATAATAAACATTTCAAAATCATTATGATAAACTTCTGTTTACTTCCTCCATGCAAAAGTGACTGGTGTAATCTTAGTCACTATCCTACTATCTTAGTTACTACTCAGTTAATATCCTGAGAAAGATTGTCATGTAAAATAAAGAAGGGTTATCATCAGTGAAGATGATGATGATGATCATGATTATGGTGATGATCATGATGATGATTATGACAAGGACAGTCTGTTGGGATGGTGCAAAAGTAAACAGTGGAAACAAAAGAAACACGGGACAAAATTTGAGCAAACAATAGCCATCATCTGGAAACAACCTCCTGAAAGTGGTCAATTAAAGGGAAATACACCTTAAAAACATACCTGACACATATCTGTCCAGGGTCCAAGTAATGGAAGGCCGCCATCAGAAACCTATTGTATTACACCCGTGCATTAAGGTAGCGTCTCCCTGAATGGCTCAAGATGTGTTTAGGTCATATTGTGAGGTGTCACACCCTGTCATACAACCTATAAGCTTTAAGTTTCAAACCAGGGGTGACAGAACTTTCTGAAAACTTTTTGTCCTGAGAAAAAAAGGCCTTTTATTGCTCCATCCATCCATCCATTATCTGCCTCTTATCTGGGGTCGGGTCGTGGGGGCAGGAGTCTAAGGAGGGATGCCTGGACCTCCCTCTCACCAGCTAACTTCCTCTAGCCCCTCAAGCCGAGAGATATAATCTCTCTATTGTGTCCTGGGTCTGCCCAGGGTGTCCTCCCTGTTGAGCATGTCCAAAACACCTCCCCAGGGAGCAATCCAGGAGCCATGCTAGGTAGATGCCTAAATCACCTCAGCTGGTTCCTTTCAATGTGGAGGAGCAGCTGCTCTACTTTGAGTTCCTCCCTAGTGTCTGGGCTCCTCATCTCATCTCTATGGCTGAGCCCAGACACGCTTCGAAGGAAATTCATTTGTGCTGCATATATCTGAGATCTCATTCTTTTGGCCACAATACAAAGCTCATGACCATAGGTGAGGGCATGAATGTAGATCAACTGGTAAATCATTAACTTTGCCTTCTGGCTCAGCTCTCTCTTTACTATAACAGAATGGCACAGTGTCTGCTCTACTGCTGACGCTGCACTCGTCTACCTGTTGAACTCTTGCTAACTTCTTCCCTCACTCATAAGTAAGACCCCAAGATATTTAAACTCCTCCACTTCAGGCAGTAACTCATCCCCCACCAGGAGAAGGCCATCCACCCTTTTTCAGCCAAGAATCATGGCCTCAGTCTTTGAGATGTTGATTCTCATCCCGGCCACTTCACAATCAGTCACAAACAACCCCAGTGCATACCGCAGCAGAAAAAAGCAAAGATGTCATCCTGACATCCTGAACTAGACCTCCTCTGCTTCTTGGCTATATTTAGAAATTTTGTCCCTAAAAGTTATGAGCAGAATCAATGACAACAGGTATTTCAGGAAGAGTCCAACACCTACCAGGAATGAGTCTGACTTACTGCTAGAAACACAAACCAAGGTTTTCTTTGTTTATACAAGAGCATGATGACTTGCAACAACAGACCCTATACCCAATACTTCTGAAGTAACCCCCACGAGATCCCCTGAGGGATGCAACTGTCTGCCTTTTTCAGTTCCAAAAAAACCCATGTAGACTGGTTGGCAAACTTCCATGAACGCTTTAGTATCCTTGTGAGAGTGGGTGCAGTGTTCCCTGACTAATACAGAATCCACATTCTCCCTCTTTTATCTGAGGTTCAACCAACAGACAAACCTTCTTCTTCAATACCTCTGCATAGACCTCCCTAGGGAGGCTGAGGAGTGTGATACCTCTGGTCCCCTTTCCTAAAGACTGGGATCACTACCCCAGCCTGCCAATGCAAAATCATTGTCCCCAGTCTCCAATCAGTGTTGAAGAGGAAGGTGTGGGTCTACTTATAGCTCCCAGGTTTGGTGCCAATATGCTGGAGTTTACCCCAGTGAACAAGAGGGTCACCTCCCTTTGACTTTGAGTCAGGGGACAGACTCTGACTGTTGTCTGTGCGTATGCACCAAACACCAGTTCAGAGTATCCAGTTTTCCTGGAAAACTTGAAGGGGGGGCAGGATGGTGCCCCCTCTGTGGACTCCATTGTTGTGCTGAGGGTCTTTAACCCCAATGTTGGTAAGGACAGTAAAGCCTGGTGTGATTTGGGGAAATTGTGTGATAGGGAAGAATGGCCTGCCCGATCTGAACCCGAGCGGTGCTTTGTTATTGGTTGTAATACGTTGCAATTGTAGCTTCTGATTTGCGTCTACACTCAAGTGAAGAGAGAAGCTGAGCTTTCAACTGATTATCACCTGGTGGTGAGTTGGATCCAATGGTGGTGGAAGATGCCAGAAAGACCTGGTACACCCAAATGCCTAGTGAGATTATGTTGAAAGCATCTGGTGGAGACCTTCGTCTGGATGATCGTCAGCTCCCACCTGAGGCTGATCTTCTCTTGCATCCCAAGTTAGTCAGGGGACACTGAGCATGAATGGCCAAATGTTCTGGGACCCCTTACCAAGGCAGCTTTGAGGAGCTGTGGCTGTAAGGTTCTTGGTGCTGCAAACCCCGAACCCGTAAAGGGAGCTGTCAGGCTGAAGAAGGAGGCCTTCAGAGCTTGGGCAGCTTGTGTGACTCCTGAGGCAGCTGGCAGGTGTCAGAAGGCAGTTGCTGAAGCAAAAACTCGGGTGTAGAAGTTTGGTGAGGCCATGAAATATGACTTTCAGTCGGCCTCAGAAAGATTCTGGCAAACCGTCAGACAACTCAGGAGGGGAGGCAGGGCCTCAACCATGCTGCTTACAGGAGGGAGGGAGAACTGTTGACCTCAAATGGGGATATAGTCAGGCAGTGGAAAGAGTATTTTGAGGACCTCCTGAATCCCACTGATATGCCTTCCTTGGAGGAAGTAGAGCTGGAAGACTCTGAGAGGGCATACCCGTCTCTAGGACCTTTAGATGTTTGTTTTATTTTATTAGTGCAAAGCACTTTGTGACATTTCTTCTTAAAAACTGCTATATACAGTTCTTGCCACAATTATGTAAAGATTTGTAAAAAGGGTTAGAAAAAAATCCAGGTTGGTGAAATAGCTTCATCGCACAATGAATTTTATTTATTTTTTTAAATCCAACCTTTCGTTGAAACACGTTTAATCAAAGAAAAGGAAATTATAGTGAACACAATGTCACTGAAGCATGTTTCCAATGAAAATTTTTGAGTTGATTGGCATGTGCAGGAACATTAAAGCTGCAAGCCATGACTTCCTGATGAACTGGGGTACAAACATGAGGTGATACAGAGGCCAAATTCCCTTAGTCATCCATCAACATGGGAAAGATAAGAAAATATACAACCCAAATGAGGGAGGAAGGGAATGGGTTTTACAAAATAACTACTTAACTGAAAGTGCCCATTTTTACTAATTTGGCAATAATAAAAAAGTGGACAAAACCTGGAACAATTGGAAGTTTATTTTGCCCCCACGTACAGTGAAGCGGATCGTAACAGATGCAAAAAAAAAAACCAAGAATCACTGTTGGTGAGTTATGAGACAAATGTGACAGATGTTGGGTTACCACATCTCCAAAACCAACATTCTACGCCATCTTCATACTATTATTTCTAAGGTGTGCCAGAAAGAAGCCTTGTCTGTCAGTTAGTTACAAACACAAGCATCTGGAGTTTGTAAAATCCTACTACAACTTTGACTGGAACCATGTTTTATGGTTTGATGAAACAAAGATGGAGCTTTTTGGCCATAAACATCCAAGGTGGATTTGGTGTAAACGGAAGGGTGGCTGCAATGAAAAGAACCTTATCCCAACTGTTAAATGTGTCGGAGGTTCTGGGATGTTGTGGGGCTATTTTTCATCCAAAGACCCTGGAAACCTTGTTAGGGTAAATGGCATTATGTACTGCATGAAATACCAGGACATTTGAAATCAAAATTTGGCTGCCTCTGCCAGGGAACTAAAACTGGGTCATCATTGGATATTCCAGCAGGACAGTGATCCTAAGCACATGTCCAAATCAGCACAAAAATGGTTAGCTGACCGCTGAATCAAGCTTCTGCCATGGCCAAATTTCAAGGGGTGCCAATAATTGTGGACGGCCCTGAAAATACAACAATACACATAAATAATGATAGCATTTATAACTAGCATTTATATCAGACTTTTTAAAATTTTCACTTTATATTTACTAAAAATACACTCAATATTCTTCGCTAACAAATAAATTTATAGTATGTTCACCTTTGAGAACTTTTATTAGCAAGAAAATGTTGTATCTTTGATTCATCAACGTAACCCTACTCGAGCAGTTATAACAACATGCATATTATACTCAAAAAGACATTAAACATATGCATTCCTTTATTTTTTGCATGTTCCTCCTCTTCTTCTTTCCTCTTCTCTCTAAACAGGGCACCTGTTGGCTCAGACCTCTTCTTTTACATTCATGTTAATTTTCCATTTAAGCTTCAGTACATCACCCATCCTGCAACACTGTCACCCGAGAGTCAAAAGTGAACAAATTCACCTTGTGGGTGTGCAGATTGGCTTTATATTATTCAGGAAGATTTCACATAAACCAGAAAAAAGCAAAAATATGTCTGGAAAATATATGTCCGTAGTAATATGAAGTATTATGAAGTATTATTGTGGTTCATTTAGTATTTAGTAGTATTTCATAATGTGACTGATTTTGTTAATTGCATTGGTACTGTACAAAGTCAGTGGTCAGTAGATTCTCCTGCTGCCCCCACCCTGGGCTTCCAGTGGGGCGACCTGAGGTCAGCCCAGCTCCGCCCCCCTCCCAGTCTCGTAATTCTGAGTGGTAGCCTGTCTAACTCTGAAATTAAAATCACGGCACCCACTCCAACAAGGTTAAATGACGCATACATTTCCGCTGACATGGTATCACTGACGTGACGTGCTAATGAGCGATAGAAAACCGATTGTGCAATTGTCACCATTCACGTTTTGTTTTCTTTTTTTGTGTGGGTTTCCCGTATCAAACCTCTAGGATGGATGGAGAAGAGCAGAGCGGCACCGCCCCAATCTCATACCTCTTAATGGTGACACACACACTGTCCCACCAAACCCGAGGGTGGAGACTAGCCTTGGGTTCAGCAGCATATAACCCAAACCCTAACCCACCCTTACAGACACTCAGGAGGCCCGGGGCCACTAAGCAAGTAAACAAGAGCATTTTGCTCATCAAGCTGTGGAGTTTCTTCTGTCCAAGGAGGCCAAAGAGCTGAGCGCCTGAAACGGCATCATTCTGAGATTTTGGAGGAACCTCCTTGCTTTTCTTTGATTTGACTAGTGGGTTACGATCGTTTGACAAAACACCTAAATCACCACACTTGAAATGGAAGCAGGCTGGTGGTATGAGGCCGCGCTGCGATTCGAGAGGCTTCAAGCCGCGGTGAACATTCAGCTCTCGCATTCCTGCAAGGCCCGCATTCCTCTCATCACAGGAAGGAGCTCCAATTGCCAGAAGGCCTAGATATTTTTTCAGTGGAAGAAACCTTTGGTTGTACTGGAAAGGTTGCTGCATTTTTCATCCCCTGCAAAACACGCAAAAAGATAAAAAAGGACAGGACTTTTCAGACTGTGCTCTTTAAATGCAGACTGTGTGTCAGCAAGAGAAATGTCTCTCTGGATCTCGACTTTGATGTGCATTTTACGTCTGACTGGTAAGAATGAAATAAGAAAACCAAAGTTTTTGTGCTTGGAAGTGGTGGGGAAAAGGGGCAGAAATAATCTTCCCCAAATCTCTTCCCAGAAAGCAGCAATCATAACCATATGGACGCTGTTTATGATGAAATCTGCAGTGCAGTGAGAAGAGGTTGATTCTGTTAGTGCTCGTTGCTGGCTCTTGTTTAAATAAACCAAGCAGCTTCCAGCATTTCAACACAATGGGCAGAACGACCGCAAGTAACCCCACAAACTCCCATTTGCCACTGCATGACCTTGATGCTGTTTTAAGTGCATTAACACTTACTTTTTAATCATTTTAACATATTTATACTTGCAGAAGTGCTTTTGAAATACCCAGTCCAATGCATAACTGCCCCCCCCCCCCAGCAGCTAGATTGCATTAATGATGCCCCCAGGGACTTGGTGGATTTAGGCCAGGTCAATTTCATGATGCCATTGAGACGTTTAGGGCCCACCATACCAGAGCCAGCTACACAGCACCCTCAGCACTGTTGGACCCCCACTACGCTGGATTGTATGGGGGGAGGGCCTTATTTTCTTTTTGATATCTGTGCACAAAGAACTCATCTGCATTCCCTGTTTCTTTATTAAAGTAAGTTGCTGAGGTTCAACCTCTTCCTTTTCTTGACCTTCTACCGCTGTGTGGTCCTGTTTGACTTCAATATAACCCTTTCTTGCTTGGAAGCGCATAGACAATGCAGAACAAGGTTGCTTTTTAAGATCTCTGCAGGTCAAACTCTACATCTTTATTAGTCACGTGTGTTTCTTTTGTTCAATGATCCGCACAAGCAGCTCACATGACCTGTGCTCCACTGTTCTGCTACACCTACATCCTGAGAGGTTCACAGCAGTTCGGCGGACGCCGGCTCTTTGGAGATGGGCGAGCAGCCTTGAAGCCACTCATGCCTGCTGGTGATTTGATCTCCAGCGTCCACAGAGAACTCCGCTGTCTCTTGCCATCTTTGCATCGGAAAGTTGTATGGAAAAATCCGTACCCCTTCAGAAGCTCACACTGAGCTTTATCCTTTTTTCTTTGCTTCACTCAGTTTCTTGTAAGTGTAATAAAAGTGAGGTGGCCAGCCGTTGTTTAAAATACACATTTCAGGTTTATTACCAAGTCCAGTGTTTAATGTTACTCGCCTGTCCTTCCCATTTTCTCATCTCTCCATCATCAATAATCTTCCTCAAAATACCTTAAGGCTAAAAATAGCTGATAGGCACACAAGCACACATAATCCCCAATCCATGTGTTTTTGTTTTATTAGGATTTTTAAGTCCCTTGGAAGGTTGGCCAGACTGGTGGGTTTGTGGTTGGTGTTTCAGAGAGAGGCAGTTTATATGCAGGCTCAGTATTGCAAAAGACCGATAATAGATGCCTGGATCCATCATGCCTTGCAGTGTGGGTCTGTTATTTATATTTATGTGGTGTACATCCACATAGCAATAGCTCACCTGGTAAGGATAACTGCTCTTATTGGCTTTTTCTTACACATTCTGATGGTGAAAAGGTGACGTGGTTGATGCAAAACAAAATTGGTGCATCAAACAAAAACCCTCATTCAGCTGGGTTAGGGTCTGCAGTTACGCTCACATTTTTAAAATGACGATGAAGGAGCAGTGCCTGGGAAGACAATGTTACGTCATGAAGTGATCTTCAAAGAAGGATTTCAGTTAACCGTTACCAGCAAAGCACTCATCAGTCACTTCATAACCAAATATTGATCTACGGCCACTGACACAGGATCCCAGCTACTTATCTCGACACCAAAGGATCTTCTCTCATCACAGGATCACCCACACCAGATTTAAAATTTGCATTCATTTATAGCAAGGAAGGAACTTGCTGAGCCCAGGAAGAACTTCCTTCCTCTGGGAAATGACCTCAATCCTCGAGACCTACGCTACAGGAACAGGATGTGACACCAGCAGGAAAGGACCATCCGTGTGACATGTCAACTCGAGTTAAGGGACAAACAGTGCTCCCATTGTACCGCACATGTTCAACCCCCAAGTCTGCCTTTTCGTCATATGATCGTCTTCCACTAATGTCAAGCTGTTAAAGAATCCCTCTGCATCACCAACCAAAACCTAATTAGTGCAAAGGAAGGTGTCCAGAATGAGGAGCACAATTGTTGGGTGCTGAGATCATCTCTCATTTTTGGATCGTGAGCTGTGGGCAGGGCACCATAAAACTCACCAGTCTGTCACAAATCCCATTGTATCAGACATAATATCGTGCAGAGTCAGCAATGACAAGGTTGAGTCAGCAATTACAAGGTTGGCCTGGCTGCAAGACTTCAAAATGTTTCACATTGTACATTAACGGGGAAAGTTTTATTTGTGAAAACGGGTTTAATGTTTTTTCAAAAGCAATTCCATTAATGATGTTAACTGTCACTGGCAGAAATCTGAGTTCATGATGAGATAGAAAGGATGAGAGCAAAGCCATGCAAGGTCACCTTGAGGGCAGCCTTCCCCAGACGCCATCCACCGGAACCCAGTGCACGCATCCGATTTTGGCACGTTGGGTAAACAAAGGGGATCTTAGGAGAAAACGCCACCCTGATAGCGACGACAGCAGCCAGGATCGCCCACCGCTTCATTCTGGGTAAACCCTGTCATTCGCGAGGAGGAGTTTCCAGAAGATAGTTTGTCCCGCGGAGAGCAAAACCAGAAAGCGTTCACAGCTCAGCAAACGGACTCCAGGCTAGGCCCTCGGCCAGTAAAGCACACGGAAGGAGACAGTACCGCCGTGTGCCACTGCAGCCAAGAGCCTCGCGCAAACAAAACAGGTTAAACGGTCGTCTGGCCATGACAGCCGACAAGACAGGAAGGAGGCGCCGTGACGGGGAGGGTGGGAGAGCGCCCCCCAGTGCCACATGAAGACAGAGGATGCATGCCGACACTGCTACAATGAGCGGTCACTAAGTGCACCATCCTGTATATGTGCCCCTGTCTGTGGCAGAGTAGTGACGCACCATGCCTCACAGGAACACTTACAGTCCCAAAGACTCCTCCACAGGATAAGTTTGCCGTCGCAGCATACAAACATGCATAGACCCATCATGCACCATATCTGTGATTGATAGGATGCAATTCAGCCAATATGAGCTAATCAGCCACACCTCCATAGACACCGACCAATCAGGAGGCAGAGAACCTACCACTTTTTAGGTGATTTTAACGATTGTTAGTGTGTGGTACAGTTGGACAAACAAAACAAACCTTCGATCACAAAATCATTTACAAAAGGTACTTTGCGCTGAAATATTTATTTTGGAAAGAAAATATATACTTCAATAAATACTGCATGAACAATGATAGACATTCCAAAAAAAAATGGGTTGCTCTACATGGAACGATTTAACTTAATTTATTTTTTACATTTAAATAGAGAGAGCATGAACCAATAATACTGCGCTAAACCCGGCACCAGATCCATCTCATGGCTGGGGTTGCACTGATGCAGCTCTTAGCAAATGCTAACAAAACCACACCACAATGGGTTGAATTCCCAGTCCGAACTGTTCAGTACCCAAAACTTAAGTTGGACCAAAACATAAAACTCAAATATCGTGTAGAAAAACAATTATAGGGGAAAAACATACAAACGCACTTCTTCATTGGTTCCTTTCCTATTTGGGTGCCCCCCCAGGATCAAAGTGAGCTTTGCATAGTTGGGCACTTCAGAGCAAAGACGTCCCGATGAGGGTGCCAGCCTGTGAGGACCCGCAGGGTGGCGGGGGTACCACGCTCTGGCCCGCCCTACCACATGCATTTCAAAGGTCCAGTTAGGATCAACCTGCAGTGTCGTCGCTGCCACAGATTTTACTCTTTGGCTGGAAAACTATCTGCACGGGGTGTGAGGTTTTTACAAGACAATATAAAAAACTAGCATGACAGCTGATCTTTATGACAGATCGGCAAAGGAGTTCCTGTTTTCACCTTACAGACCCACAGCACAGGGAGGGGAGGGAGCATTTATTTGGGTCCACAGTGATTGGCTGTTCTTCATTTGAGGAGAAACCTGTCCTTTTCCAGAAGCAAAGCTTGCACCCTGTGCAAGGAGGACGGGCCACGATTAGATAGCTTCCTCATTTCCCGCAGAGACTCCACCAAACCCTCACCACTTCCGCAGGAAGTGACATCACTTCCAGGCTGGATAAAGTCAGGCAAGCGGGATGGGCCGAGTGGGCGTCCCGTTGGGGTTCTCAAAATGCGTTATTTAGAAGCTGGAGGCCATCGGAACTTGTGCCAGAAGGTGCCGGGGCCAGCCGCCTCTGGTCTGGGTCCCCCTGAGGGGCTCGTGTGGGTGGGGGGCTGCGGGGAGCACCAATCCCAGCCTGGACTTTAAAGTGCAGGAGCCCAAGGCCCGTCTCTCACTCCCCCACATCCAGGGGATCAGCGGGCAGGACGCCCTGCACCTCGCTCCATCTTCATCGCCCGCACCCGGCGCTCACAGAACCGCAAAAAGGGGGTGGAGGCCAGCCAGTCACATGACCGCACAGCTCTTTGCCTTGTCCTGGCGCAGGTCGGACGCGACGGCGGAGAGCTCTGGCCGGCCCGCCATGTGGGAAATGCGCTTGGTGGCGCGCGGCGTCTTGCTGCGCTTGGCGTGTTTGCCGCTCTTGTTGACGCACGCCAGCGTGGCCACGTGGAAGATGTCCCGCACGCTGTTCTCCGACTGCAGTGCTGAGCACTCGATGTAGGGGGCCGACAGCTGCTTGGCCATGTTGGAACCCTGCAAGACAAGGTGGGCGAGTGTAACCCTACAACACGGGGGCTTTGATTGCATGGCAGAGGACCAGGTCAGACCACAGGATGCCACACCCAAAGGCAGCATTTCCCACCACTCAATCCACACGTTTAGGAGACTAACCAGCTAATTAGCCATGATCCTCAGCCTCTACTCGCTGACAATTTAGCTTATGAAACATGGGTGGGGGAGGCAAAGTGACTGAGTGACCCCTCCCCCCAAAAACAGTCAGTGTGACACCGAATTACAACCCCCAACCAAACAGCCCTAGAACTTTGAAAACATAATCTGATGGCAGGCAGCTTGTGGATCAGGAGAATAAACCTCAGATGGTTGTAGGATCAAGGCCTCAGAGATATGCAGATCACAGTGGGGGGTGAGAACCCATCTGGCTGCATAAAGTGACCATTTGGTAAAAAAAAAAAAAAAAAAAAAAAATTTACACATTTCAGTGCCATTTCAGCAAAAGCACTGCAAAAAAAAAATTAATAAAAATAAAAGCTGACAACCTGGGGGAGGGTGGTTTCCCAGGTGTGGGGCTCAGTTTAAAAAATGCTGACGTGAGAGAACACCCTTAATGGGCTGGGAGCTTGAGTTCAGCTTCCAGGAGAGAATTGCCATGGGGATCAGAACCAGAAAAAAAAAAAAAAGACGACCGTGGCGCTTACCTGATCATATGACACTGGCGTCTGCCTGTGATTGGACAGCTCCACAAGCGTGGTGAGGTCCGTGCGCAAGTCAGACTTGCAGCCCACCAGCAGCATCTTGGTGTTGGGACAGAACTCCTGTATCTCGCCCTTCCACTGCAGAGGAGGAGAGGGGCCACATGCTGTAATGGAGGGTGCGTCATCTCCAACCCCCTCACCACACGCTGCCCTCACGTGGTTCCACACCAAAAAGTGCCAATACAGACTAGACACTAGTCATTGCCACTAAATGCTTGGCTGAACCGCTTGGAGCATCATGTGACCACAGCAATTATGAGGTCACAGTACCGTAGGTCAAGGTTCAGCTCGGCATCCCATGACAGGGTGTCTTTGTGCGTTTGAGTATGAATTCTCTGTTACTGCTTGCATTTCCTCTCCACAAGAGAGGGCCGAGTCCAGATCCATTGTGAGCAATACGAGCTGGCAGGAGCTCAGCTCCTCTGGCTTTGCCAGTGGTCACTTGACCCATGAGTGGAAAGAAAAAGCTTTGAGCAACATGGGTCATGCGAGCAGGACGTCATGTCAACAAACTGGAGAAATCACTTCCTGTCTGAAGACAATAAGGAAGTGGTGAGGGGGGGCAGCAGGCCGGCCGGCCGGCCAGCCAGCCACTCACCTTCTTCAGCACGCTGTCCAGCGTCTCCGGTCGGCTGATGTCGAAGCAGATGAGCACGGCGTCAGAGTCCGGGTACGAGAGTGGACGCACGTTGTCGTAGTACGGAGACCCTGAACGGCACAGATTATAGGCCAGTGAACATGTAGGACTTACAGTGTAGTGTAGACCACCTCTGAGGGACTTTCCCGTCTTAGCGAAAGAGCCCCCACCAAAACATCCCCCCAGGAGGACAAATGACTAAACCTCGCAGGAAACAGACAAAACCGCCCACCTTACACTCCACCCGGGATGCTCTGAGCCATCAGAGAACATGGCCCCCTTAAGGGGACGCCCTGCAAGCCTTGGGAAGCCAATGGGTCATTGTGCAGAGTGACAAAGGGAGCCCCACATCCAGCCAGCAGTGACGGGGCCGTGCTGCCAGCCAACGCCAGTTCGGGCACAGAAGTAACTCGGCTGAAGAACTGGGCTGCCCTCATGACCCAGTGCAGAATCACAAGAGTGAGGCCCTTTCAGGTAAGGGCAACTCTAAACCAGGGCACTAATGGACTGTTAGAGGGCTCTGCTATGGGGCAACGCACTAAGAACCAAACTAAGGAAAAACTAAGTAGCTTGGAGGTGGATGGTGGAGGTGCTGTAAAACCGTGTAATCAAGCTCAGAGCAAAGAACAACCCTAGTGGCATGGAGGACACCATGCATGCATATCTCACAGCCCCAAGAATGAAAAGACAGACACAGCCAGCTGTCGAATTCTGAGGAAACTCCTGGAGATAGAGAATGAGATCCCCACTGTGAGGATCAACAGAGCTGAAACAAAGATGGATGTGTGTGTGTGTGTGTGTGTGGGGGGGGGGGCCGAGTCAGGAAGTGCGCGTAAAAAGAAAAAAAACCTGTGCATGCCTGCAGATGGAGAACTGTCAAAATAAAATAAAAAAATCTTAGTAAAGTATTCAAGCCCAATGGAAATGAGCACAAACAAGTAAGTCGTGTCAAACTATCAGTATGCATTTAAACTCACCATTGTCCCAGGTGCTAAGTGGCTTAGGAACATTATGGCACTCATTCTGTCTGGGTTAAATAACACACATGACCATTATATCTGCAGTACCGGCAGCCTGGAACCAAGGCCAGAGGAACAATTAGGCTTATGACTACTCCAAGCATCTGCTGTGGTAAACGTGACACTGTGGTTGACAATTAACACCCCGCAACTCACTCCACCCCCCCCCACCCAGTGCTGTAATAAATTCAGCCCAGCTGATGCCATCACTCAGGTCAGCAGACACCCCCTTCTGACAGACCCCCCAACCAGCCTGGGCTCACCAGCGTGTCCAGAAACTGGGAAAAGAGGCTGCCAATCGAGCAGGACGTTTACACAGAAAGCCACCAGAAATTACGGCTTACAGCCTCACCCACCGGGCACGTCAGCATCTGAGCGCAGCCTCACCCACCGGGCACGTCAGCATCTGAGCGCAGCCTCACCCACCGGGCACGCCAGCATCTGAGCCCAGCCTGACAGGCCAGGAGAGCCCCTCCCCTTCCCCAGTGTGAGTGACGAGCACAGGCGACCCGCAGGCCAGCACCTGCTGCAGAAGAGGTGTTACAGCCCGGGGTCACCGTGTGCCCCCACCCCCACAGAGGAGTGTAATTTTTCAGGGCCGAGAACCTCAGCGGACCATCGATCCACGGCCACCAGCGGGCCTGGAAAAAAAAAAAAAAAGGCCTGTTCAGGTGCCAGTTTCTACGCTACTCAGGGCTGAACACCACCACCTTCAAGGGCACAGGTACCTCCCGTCACCCACTGGCCCCAATCCCAGACTAACAAAACGCACTGTGTCACCAAATCACACCACTCTAATAACAAAAATAGCAGCTATCCAACCAGAAGCATCTCCAAGCTCTCCATAAGCTCATATCACCGCGCCTGCAACCCAGGGTTCAACCCCCAGCGTTCTGGGACACTGGAGACGCAGCTTCAGGCTCTCACAGGTCCTGATGTTCAGTCACCAACAGAGCAGAAAATCTTAACGACGCGTCCCCAAATTCCGAAAGAGTCTCCACACAAAGGCTCCCAAAGAAGGGAGAGCCATCCAGAGAAGGAATGTTGGGAATGCCACCGCGATATAGCCGACTGGAAAACGGGTGACGCAAGCGGCAGAGGGGACTGGGATCGATGGTGCGGCGCATAAAACCCACGGGTGAGCAAAGGGAGATGAGCGCAGAACATGGCGCTCAGAATACAGGAGGAGCGCAGAGCTGCCCAAACATAGCGGACAACACAGTCAGCACATAACAGGGCCAACTGTCCTCTACACATAAAAACAAAATCGCATGCAACCTCCAAGCCCCCCGCCACCATGCACAGATCACAACCAACCAACTGACCTGAGGGAGGGGGCAGAGGTGTCAGCATTAACTTCCTCACAGCTAATCGGGGGACAAAGGGCTTTGCCACTGCCCCGAGGAGACCCCCCCCCAGCTCCTACGTAAACAAGAGGTGTGGCAGAGTGGGGAGGGGACCATTGATCAAGGTCGCCTCAGGGAGGTGGGGGGGGGTGTCAATCCCACAGCTGCTCAGCCAGAGGCAGTTCAGTATTAATTACCCAGGATTGGTAGGGCTGGGGGAGAAGACAAAGGGTTTTAGCCACAAGTGCCAGCAGAGCAACTACACCAGCAGGTCTGAAGGGATTCAGTCTGTTGGTGCTTCAGTACCGGGGATAGAGATCATGGGGAGCCGCAGATCAGCTGGAGAAGATCCCCATGACCTTCCTCCAGATATCCCTGACCTTTAGAAGTACAGACATTCCACGCATAACGCAGAGCTATTCTGTGACTAAAGATAACATCAAGATTCATTCCCGACGTGAATGGATCCAGTGGCACAGCCACATGTGCTTTCCAGAGCGGCGGGGAACATTCCACACTCTAACAATGACCCTCGTGGGGAGGGGACCACAAAGCCCCCCCCTGAAGTAGTCGCCTCCAAGACTGCCCACCCGCTTCCAGACCATCTTGACTGTCAAATGCCGGACGAGTCCCTGGCTTTTGTGGCCCAAACAATAGGGGTGTGTTTTGGGGGGGGGGGGGGCGCTCACGTACAGCAGCTGTTCCTGGCTCAGGGCCAAGCCGCGTCTCGGATTCGGACACGGGGGCCCCAGCAGCTTCACATCATGGAGCGCCGCCTTCTACCCAACGTCCCATGCTGGTGACAAGCTGCTCCGATGTCAGTGGGAATTCCCAGGAAGCCCCCCACCGACCCCCCCCCCCGGATTCTCAGCGTTCAAAATCGATCAGTCACTCATCAACCAAAATCCCAAAACGAAAGGAACCTCAATGGGATTTCTACTCTTCCCAGCGCACAGTGCCAGCACTTCCCAGGAATGCTGCAGTCGTGTCTGGGAAGCTCACTGAAGGATTAGACAGCCCCCCCACCCCATCCCCATCTCAGGCTGGGCAGGCATCTGACAGGGCTTTTAATCAATCACAGAGCCGGAGTCTAGGGCCCATAATATAATAACTGAAAGCCTCAGATTAGTTTAGCGCTTGCCTGCTGCTAAACACAAGTTCTCCAAAATTAATGGAAAGCCAACATACTCATATGTAGATCAAAGGGTGATTCGCCACAGAGCATTTGGTCAAGGGGCTTCGTATAAGGGACACTGGAAGTGCCAGACCCATCACCAGTGGCGCACAGGACCTGCCCTGAGTATATATGCGGGAAGTGGGCGGCGCTCAGGCAGGGAGCAAAGCTATTGGTGCATCGCATGGTCGGCCCATTCCTGACATTCCAGCGGTCAGGAGTCACTCATACCATCTTCTGAGGAAAGCATTTCTGACGGTGCCCAGTCAAAACTGCCGATTTCATGCTGTCCCCCGCGAACTCTGCCATCAGTCATGGTTTAAGCAAGCACTGAAATATTTGCCCTGCTGAGAAATGCTCAGGGTCGGTTATGAAAAATACACCTTAAGCGACTGTAGGGGTCACCAGGGGCTAGAGGAGCTGGGTAAATAACCAGCAGATCACAGTAAAAGAGCGGCAGCCCCCGGTACAGCGCGAGCTGAGAATAGAGAACAAGCAAGGACGCATTCCAGTTTGGTACAGAAAGACAACAGAGGAACAAAGCAATAACCGAAGTACTACACATTTTAAAGGAGCTCAGGGAACTCTTGCAGAGTTTATTAGTTTATGAAGTTGATCCAAACCAAAACCGCAAAGCCCACCCTTCACAGCGACGCTCCAGTCCTTACCTGAGGTGTCCCACAGACTGAGTTCAATCCTTTGAGTATCGATCTCAAAGCTGGCAGTGTAATTTTCAAACACAGTGGGGACGTAGTTCTGGATAGACAGACAAAAAAAAATAAAGTCACCATTAAAGCAAGCCAACCGAATAAGCTCCCATCGCAACCTGTGTAATGTGTCGCCGATTTACTGTACGGATCTAAACGGAATAAAATCTTTGTCATTATACGTGTACAACACAACTCTGGTGCTTTCTTCACCTATGCTATACATCATATAATGATAGAAGTACAGTGAACTGTTGAATTTGGGCCAAATTGGCTTAGCGCAATTATGTTCATTATATCCGCATTTAACTGCTAGTGAACAGTTCATACAGACTACATCCAATCCCAGTTACAACATTTATTTTAATTTAGCAGATGTTTATGCCCAATGCGACGTACAACTGAGGCAAATAGCACTTTGCAAACATACAGGCTGTAAAGCAGCCGACGCGAAGTAAATCAGCCAAGCGGAGCCCCGAGACGCGCGGAAACTTTTTAACACCTGATTTCGCGTTCGTCACGCGCCAACAGGTCTGTAGCGTAGGAAGCGGACGCCACGGGACGCGATAGAGACGCAAGCGGGGACGCACCTCCGGGAAGCAGTCTTTCGCGAAAACGTGCAGCAGCGCCGTCTTGCCGCACTGGCTGTCCCCCACTACCACTATTTTGCATTTCACACTCTGGTTGGGATCCATTCCGGCTTTAAGCGGTAGCTTCTGGCTCTGTCTTCTTTCCTTCATTGATATGTTTTTACTGCTTTCAGGTAGTCCTGGGAAGCGCAGAGGTCCACACACGCAAAGGCAGTCCGATCTTCCCTCTAGACAGCGGCAGCGTCCACCTGCCCCTCACAACGTAACGGTTTCGCCGAGAGTGGGATGTCCTCGTTTATATACCCGACGGAAAGCCAAGCCGAGCCGAGCCGAGCTGAGCTGGCCCTCCCCTTCCCTGCATTCACACAGAAAGGCGGCGAAGGAATGGATCTGCACGGAGAATAATTACAAGAACAGCGCCCCCCTTCGGACACTGAACTCCTGATCAAATTAAGTTTCTAAAAATTCCCAGATTTTTGCTTCCATGCCAGTTTACCTAATGTTTTTTTAAAAAGCTCAAACCATGTGAATATGAAAACGCCCCGCTCCGTGCACACTTCCGGCGCATCGTGGGCGACATGTGGCGGTCTGAGAGTCGCGCAGTCCCGGCGGCCCCGATCTCCACATGCGCTCCTCAAAGGCCGCCCGCGGTTGCATTTCCTAAAAAAAACCCTTCAGGCATTCGGTCCCAACTAAGTAATTGTTAGCAGCTATATGCTTTTGGGAAATGTGCCCCGGCCTGGACTGCTTTACTCGTGTCTCAATTCCAGACAAAACGAAGGGGTGAATTCAATTAACTTAGCAATTACGGAGTAAATTAGTTTTGGCGAGATAGAAGCGGCTAGACAGCCTTCAAATACTCTGCTGTTGATTTATTTTGAACGGTTTGCATCTCCAGAGGAAATAAGTGTTAAAAAGTTCGTGTGGATTTACAAAACATTAATTCTTCAGTATTAATTTCCCTGCGGGTTGTTATTACAGATATCGTGGAGAAATATAATAGAACTTAAAAGGACCCCCTAAGCTCTCGGCTTGTTTCTAAAGGAAAAACCGCTGTGGTCCGGTGTCCTGTGCTTTTCATTCCAGGGAGGATTAACCAACGTAATTATCCCATTATACCTGTACTGAGAGCCAATCGCTTGTTTTACAATGGCTCCACTGCTTCAAGTGTAAAACGTTGCCATTCAGGGTATAACTGTGCAGAGACCCTATTGTGTGAATTATGTTGGGGGGTGTAACCAGATAGATTACACATTCAGTTGAAATGGACACACCCTCGTGGGAGAATTGCAATTACTATACTGAAGACGTTTCTGTGTTTGGTAAAAGATCAGCGATTTTGTTCACAGCCTGGCTTCAGTGACTATATACACACTGAATCCTGTTGAGTAAATATAAATGTACAGGATGAAGATTTAGCCACGAAACTACATCTAGGGCGCGGCTTTATTACCATTCGGGCGGAAGAACAAATAGCAGAGGTTACATGGAGAGCTCAGCAGGATAAGATTGCGACAGTGAGACATGTGTGTGTGCACGCGTGTGGATTATGTTTGTGTTACATTGTGGGGATCAAATGTCCACAACAATGTAATAAAAACCTGTTATTTTTATGTTGTGGGAACCATTTTCAGATCCCCACAAAGATCCGTGAACGCAATCAAAAAACTAAAAATGCCAAAGGTCTCATATTTTGTTTTGTTGCCTATGCTTAGCGCTGGGCAGGAGTGAATGTAGTGTTCTCCATATCACAAAGATATAATTGCAAACCTGTGTGTGTGTGTGTGTGTATGTGTGAGTGCGTGTGTGTGTGTGTGTGTGTGTGTGAGTGCGTGTGTGTGTGTGTGTGTGTGTGTGAGTGCGTGTGTGTGTGTGTGTGTGTGTGTGTATGCCATTGACCCTTCGAGTGTCTTAACCAGGTTTGGGTTTCCCAGCTGCTCAGTTAATAGGTTAATGGCTTAATCATTATATTTTCTTTTTCATATATATGGATAAAATGTGTGTTACGCTAGTCCAGCCCCCACCCTGCTCAGTCTGTGACCCTGGCATGGAGCCTGGGTGTCCTGACACTGGCGAGGATCGATGGGGTGTGGCAAAGTGACGTGTTCTTCTGGCGCACACACAGACGCTGTTTTTTTGTAACATTAATTTCCATGGCTGAAAAACCTTCATTAAGCTCTCTGTAGCCGGGACATAAGGGCACTAAATAAAAATACTGACATTGATTGAATATGAAGGGGTTGCCAGAAGCCCCCTCCCCAAAACCCATATGCTCACTGCAGTTTTCCTGGGGAATCTGTCAGACTGAATCCACAAAAATGTAAATGATTCTGTGGTCTAGGGTCCAGTTACAAAGGAATTCAGACTGTTTTTTTAGAGGGGAAATGCTACTCTGTCTGGTAAAAGTGCAGTTTTTCCAGTGCCAAAGCTAAATGCTGTAAAAGACCTAATAATACAGATTAGCTTCAAAAATCAAAGGTAACAAAGGCCTTTAGCTCCATGGCTGGTTATTTTCACACTCTGCAATAAAAGTTTTGTGGCTCCGGAAACCTGTAGGCTGCGGTTTTGGAGGTGGGTGGGAATGGGGGGAGCTTAGTGTCTGGGCGGGCCTTGGCTGCGGGCGGGGTCCGGACTGGGTTTGTCATAGCGATTCTCTGTGTAATAGGTGATTCCTTAAGTCAGGTGTCTCGAATATGAGGAAGTTAAGAAGTGGTGGATGGATGTGGTGCCCCCCCCCCCAAACCCCCGGCATGTGGCGGCCCAACAGGTGTGCCAGCAGCAGTTCCAATAGAAAAATGATGTGTAGCTTGTTCATTGTCCTTGTGTGGAGTGAGATGTGAGCCAGTGTTCTGGAGCTCCATGTTTATCTATGAGTTGCTATGGTGACCCTCATGAATTATTTTAGTGAAAGCGTCAGAAAAGTCAGTTCACGTTGTATTTTCAGGAGACATCTGCCCCGGTGTGGAGCACGTCTTCCAAAATCCTGACCCTGTTTTTCATCATTGCAATGCCGTGAAACATCTAGGGCTCAGGTTTTGCCGTTTCATAACTGTATCTGTTTCCTCAGCTGGCTGTTCAGCCAGAGCGATTGCAGGTTAAAACTAGCGGGAGATGTTTGAGTGTGAAACCTTTTGGCCACCTCACCTCCGCCTCCTGCCCCCCCCCCCCGCCCAGTAAATTCCCTGCATGACAGGGGTTTACTAAATACACCCACACATCCTCCGCACTCCGCCCACTGTCTGAGCTTCACCTGGTCACCATGCATGTTACGTCATACCCGTAAATACCCAAATACATGCCTATTTCTGCAAAACACATCTGATCATTAAAAGCTTCAGAGGATTTCTGATGCACCTTTAAACACCTCTTTGCCGAATTTTAGCAGTTTTATCTCTACTACAATTGTTGACTGCCCACAAGCTGTTACAAGAACAGCGCCCCCCTTCGGACACTGAACTCCTGATCAAATTAAGTTTCTAAAAATTCCCAGGAAAGTAGATTGTTTAAGACTCGCTTGACAGGAGATATGCACCTTTGTCTAATGACACTAATGAATCTGGACCTTCAGATTAACAAAGATCAGCCATAAACATCGACAGAAAAGGCAAGATGTTTTAATGAAGGTCATCCTGAGTGACAACACAAAACATAGTAGGCGGAACAACTCCATGCCATCCACACTTTGATTGAAAAACAAAATCCACCTAGTAAACACAGGTCATAAAAAATCACTTCAGCACGTGAACCTGGGCATGTCTGGCCATATGGTTCAGCACTGTGCTCCGCAAAATATTAAAGTGCCACATTGTTTAATTAACGGTTAACGCTGCGCACACCAGAACCCCATTGTGATGTATTATTCATGCTTAATCTGTGTGCCGTGATCCTCGTGAGACTTTAATGAGTGAGTCAAAAAGCGGCCTGTCTGGCGGTGGGGATCTTACTCACCCGTGTGAAACGGTTCTTCTCAGTGTTTCTCGATGTAGTTGGAGCCACTTAAAGCCAAAGATGCAGAAACGTTGGGCGACTGGTTATTATTCAGGATCTCCATATCAAGACCAGTTGGACCTGCTGTTCCTTGTAGTTCACCCAACATGGCAGCGAATGTGTACCATGGACCCGCAGCGGGGGTTGAATGTAATGCTTCCTCACCTCCTGTGCAGCCAAATCAGAGAACAGGCGTTTGTCCGAAGGTGACACCAATTCCCAATTCTCCTTGTTGATTCTCAGTCACCTAGGTAGTTAAATAGATGCTAGTATCTCTATGTTAAAGTCGGAGGCCTTATCAGTGCTGGCCATGGGAGCCATTTTGAATTAATTATGTTATTGGCTTCCTAAAGCTCTTTTTAGGACAGAATTCAACATGGGCGCCATCTTTACATTCACTGGATAATCTGTTGGAGAGCAGCAGTCTCTGGCGGCTCCCGATGTTTCATGTGTCTCTGCTAGCTAGAGTAGCACTTGAACTGCAGCAAACTCCGGAACCTTCCTGGTGCTGTAGATGAGCCTCGACTCGCTTCCAGGCCCTGGCAGACTGTCGCGCCTCAGGCTCTTTGGCAGCGGGTCCGGCGAGAAGGACGCCCAGCTGGGGACAGGTTCTGGAATGGCCGTCTGGCCTGGAGTAGATCTGCGACGTGTGATTCACTGGCACAGTCCCAGACCCATCTGAGATCAAGCCCTGACCCACAAGTGAAGACTGCCAATCTTTAAAGGCTTCAGTTAAGCTGTTAAATCAGTTCCAGTTCTGAACTAGCAGCCTGGGTAGAAACGTTCTTATTTCCTGCATGCCTTACGATACGAAATGTCACCCTAGTCGTATGGGAAGCTGCTCTGTGGGTCCTCAGAAGCCGTTCCTGTGAGAGTCGCTCCAGCTCAGAATTTCAGGGAAGAACTGTTTGTGGTTCGGGGGGGAATTCAGGTAGAAGCACAGCAGTGGATTGAGACAAAAGACATACATTTGCCATCAAAAGTCAATGTGACAGACCGTCATGGGCCTCATAGGAAAGGGGCACAAAACTGAGCTACCAACTGCGGGAGAAACCCCACAAATACTGATACCACTGAATCGTGGACCTACCCAAACCCGAACTGTCGTCTCGGAAACAAACCATGCAGGCCACCCACAGCTGGCTTTCTTTATCCCAGGTCCGGCCGGCTGGATCTCATTAGCTGTGGTATTTGTCAGCACGTGGCCTGGTGATCAGTCTGCCACAGGACTGCAGAAGAGAAGATCACTAGCACCCAGCCGCCGCTGCTGTCATCACGCTTGCCACTGGCGTAACTTCTGTCGACCAGGGATGAAATCCACGTGGGATAGGTTAAGCTCTGATAGACTCTCAGTAAGCAAACGCATAAATATTTTTTTTGCTGGAAAAAACCTTAAAAATTATTATAATTTTTGACATCTTTAATTAAAAGTGCACCCATTTCAATGGGAAACTGCTATCAAAAGTGGAATATGACTCATACATTGTTTATGCCGGACGGTGTGACAATGGGTTCAGTTTGCTCCACATGTGGGTCCTTCGACTCCTCAAATCTGCTCAGCAGAGCTGTTTTCGGGGTGTGAGATTCATTGGTTAGATCTCCGGATCTGGCCTGTCTGGTAGGAGCTGCTTTCTGCTTGGGTTTCAGGGACAGAGGGAGAACGTGGACCAAACCGAGACACTAACACAAGCCCCACAGTAAATTAAACACACACATATGTATAGAAGTGTCATTGTTATGGTTTTCAACATGAACCCCGACATAAAACCACAAACGCTGTCGCCTCTGCTTTAGGCACCGAATGGGCACCGTCTTGGAAGATGTGTCTGTCGAAAATGGTAACAGCAGAGGGCTGGTTCAGTTGTACACAGTTAGCTCATCACTCGTGGTTCCAGCGGGTCTGAGTCCAGCCAGAGTCACAGAGCCGATAATGAGAAGCAGGCTGTGCCCGGCTGGAGAGCGCGGGGCAGCGCCAGGGGCTCAGTCAGGCGCAGGCACCAGGCTCACCAGCCTCGTGTTTTAATTTAAACTCAGAGAACGGCAGCTGCTTGATAATCATGGTCAGAGGACTTTAGGATGCATGTATGCAGTTATGGACAAGGGTTATATTCCTAGTCTTTGGGCTGTATGCCTTGTACTCAGCGTATGATGCACAGGGAGCTTGGGGTCCTTCTACTTCGGGTGATCATCCATCCATCCATCCATCCATCCATCCATCTTTTTCCTCACGACCATACAGTGACCAAGGCCATCCCTAAACTACTTCTCTTCACTTAGGTGCGATGCAGGACCTCAGGAAGGACCAGGATTACTGGAAATGCCTCTGTAATCTTCACAGGTGTCTGACGATGGTCTGGTTATAGCTGGTTGGTTGCATGGCGTGGACCTCCACTGCCTCCTGGCCGGCGCTGTTTACAGGTTACTCGGTTTGGTATCTTTCTTTCTGGCACCACTGTCGGAGGGTGGGATGTTGTCGTGCTGAGGACTCACACCTGGGATCTTTTTATCTAGAACAGGTGAACAGTTACAACATGCATCTCTAGATGAAGACAAGCTGAAGCTGCTGATAGCAGGTACATTAATGCCCATCTTCATCAGTCGATGGAGTGTCCTCTCCCCCAGACAGCCCCCCAGATCTGGGGGGAGGGGGGGAGCCTCAGCCAATGACACAACATTAAGCAGCATGGGAGAACCCCCTGATTGGCTATTAAATCAGCACAGCTGTTCAACCAATCTAACGCATTATACAGTAGAGGCTGTGTCGCATTTCATCGAGAGATTATGAATCGAGACATGTTGACCTCAGAGACATCATCTGTCTGCTAGCGGCATGCAGTAGCTCTTATGGATGGGTCCCTCAGATATGGAGACATCTATCATGCAGAGGGTGCCACGTATGAAGAAATGAGCCTGAAGATGCATCACGTGAGACTATGCAGGCGTTTTTCAATCCGTGCGTGTGTATCCGGAAATGGAGACATGGATCAACCTGAGCTTCTTATTGATCAAAAAGTAGGACATGTGCGATGTTCTTCTTAAATGTCACTGAGAGGCTTCAGAGAGAGGAGGCGTGTCTGGGTGTGACGTTCAGGAAGGCTGTGCTGGACACGGCCCGCGAGCAATGGGCGTATTGCCCATAGCACACAAAGAATCGATGAATTCAATTATCACGTACTAAAAACAGTGCCAGTCTTTTTGTGAACAACATACAATATGTTCTAAAAGTGGCAGATTTATCTTTTCTCTGTGTCATACAGTTTGTAGATATGTTAGTTTGTGGATATACTGTATATCAAAGACATGCAAATGATGCATGTGGCTGCAATCATTAATGAGGCATTATTGTTTTAATCTGTCACAGTTCATATCTATCAATTTTAAGGTAAATAAGTTATAAGGAATATAATACAGGTTATTGTTTTTTAAGTATAATGAAGTGACGTGACGTGAAAGTGATAGATTGTCATTGTTGACGCATGACAGCACGGTGCCAAACAATGAAATGTGTAATCTGCTTTTAACTCATATGTGGCATAGGGGGCAGCTAATTCAGCGCCCAGGGTCCCAGGTCCATTTTGTGTTGTAGATTAAACACCAGTATATATTCGGGGTAATGCTTTACATTAACT
Source organism: Pollimyrus isidori (assembly GCA_019775955.2). Lineage (NCBI taxonomy): Eukaryota > Metazoa > Chordata > Actinopteri > Osteoglossiformes > Mormyridae > Pollimyrus > Pollimyrus isidori. The sequence goes on from JABFDZ020000100.1 coordinate 739,411, forward strand.
GCACCTCATAATGCCGTTATAATGCATTCATAATAGATTGAAAAGTATGTACATATAACTTAACATCATAACATGCCTTAACAGATTAAATATACAATAATAACAAACCTTACATGATTATACAATTATAATGCTTTATGAAGGTGCAGTTGATGTAAATCGTAACCATATCTTGTATTTCATATTTGCATAAAAATGCTTAGTATATAAGAGCTAAAGGTACAAAGGTACAAAAACCCCCAAAGTAAAAAAAAGATAAATATCACATTTCCATAAGGAAATTAACAAATATACACCAATGAGCCAAATCATTATGACCACATCCAGATGAAGCGCATAATGTTGACTCTCTAGTAAGAACAGTGCGTGTCAAAGTCTGGGATATATTAGATGGTAAAATAACTAAACCACGATCCCCCGACAGGGTTCTCACTGTCAGCGGGGGTGAGCACCTACCGAGAGTGGCCTGAGGAGGGAATGATTTGGCCTTTGTGAAAGTCACTCAGATCTTTATGCCTGCCCATTAGCTATACATTCAATATGCTGACTACAAATACTGAATGCTAGCTTACTGTTCAATATATATATATCCCCTGTACCTGCACACACACCACACTACAGTGTGTGTGTTAGGGTGTGTTCATGTGCATGTGTGCACCATGCAATCCCAGTTCCCATGACCTCCAGAGACACACCCCAATACCCTCACAGCCTCAAGATTAAAGGGCCGTCCGCCAGACTCCTCTTGGGAGGCATCGGGTTGCTGATGAGACGAAGATGTCATTTCACGCCCGCCGGGACTCCTGGCCTTTCATCATGGGGGAAGGGGGGTCTTAGTTGGGGAATCAGCCCAGGATGTAACGCTTCCTCACACAGTGCTGGAGCTTGATCCTCAAATTGGTTAAACCCTGGAGGAGAAAAATGCCAGATTGATTAGGTCCCTGTTGTCGAAGATGGCTGACAGGGACAGGTATGTAATCTAAGGCCAAGATACTCGGTCTCCCAGTTCATTGCCTGTTGCTGCACTTACCAGAGCTCCTTCATGTCAGGTTTTTGTAGATGCTGATATCACAGGCCCAGGAGAGTCTTCCAGGGCTTTGAAGTGAAGAACAGTGGATGAAAATTCTGCTGTTCAATCTAACACTCATCAGGAAGTTCTGAGCAGCAAGCTTTAGCAATGATCAGTAACGATCAGTAGACTGCATCAGCATCAGCATCATTAGGATGAAGTGGGTGATCTGAAAGGCTGGATTCAAAAGTCCATAAATGGAAACTCATTCAAACATATATCATCCGAGAGTCTCATCATGATGGAAAGTGTATTTATCTGTGACACAAGTCCATTTTGTATATTGCAAAACTCCTGTGTTAAAAACAGAGCAGCAAGACACAAAACCCATGGAATCTCACCAGTGTTTTAAAAAAAGAGAGGAATCTATGGTGTGTTTTTGTAGAAGAAGTGAGGGCTGAGGACGGCTCTGGCAGCAGCACACTGAGTGTCGGCTCTGCTCCTCCCTGTGTCCGTCAGAACACTAAAGGATTAAGGTGAGACATTCTCGGCATGTGAAATAATCCCTCCACACGTGTGAAGCCCCACCAACCGCCTCAGTCTCTCCTCCAAATTGCTTTGGTTCTGCCGCACGACTAAAAGCTACACGCCTTCCTTAGCATTTCCTGGACGCTGCAAATGAATGCCAGGCCCCCTTCATCTCCTCAAGCAACAGATTTTACTGCGTGCTTGTGGGATCTCAGCATGTCTTAGAGGTCCCACCGCAGGCTGAGGCCGGCTGATTGGTGCGGATCCGTTCACAGAGGCCGCCTGTGAATGATTCGCGGGGTGGGAGTGGAACCGGGAGGCGTCAGTGGGCCCTGCGTGGCATCACGCACGATGGCCTTCCGCCAGTGAGCACCATGACCTCAGCTTCCGAAATGTCAGGGTAGGTAGCACAGATGTGGCTGTGCTACATGTGTGCTGTGTATGTCAAGGAGTGAATAATGTGACATTAAAAACAGAGCGAAAATCCCAACCCTAGCACACTCCAGGAGGGTTTAAACTGCTGTAAGGTATAAGCGTCTTTGCTGTCAGTGACACTGGACCATAAATTATGTTGTGCCTCAGGGCTGAACTGAGACATTTCCAAGATAGAGCTTGATCTGGGCAGAAAAAGTGATTATCTCTATGTTATGAAGATCGGATCCCTTCATCTGCAGAGTAGGGGGCACTGTCACAGCAGGGTAATGTCTGGAACATGGTGTACGAATCTCATCTGCGGCACGAGACACCTGGACACCTCATGTGTTCCTTAACGAAGGACGCGTCCTTAATGTACGCGGCATAAACTCGAACATTAATGCATGACCGTGCCTGCTGGCCTCATTCGATTTCATCCAGGCTCAGCAGAAATTGCCCCCTATCCGTGATTTACGAGGGCGGGGCAGCGTGCTCTATCTCCAGGAACCAACCCGGCCCAGTTTACTGGGACTTCTTCTATGACCAGAAGTACATTAATGAAGATGGAAAACACGGCAGTTTATTCAACAGAATGCTGTGCGGTTAAAGCCATCAGACTGATTCAGTTCCCATTTCAATTCTTTTTAGAAATTCTGCAATTGAATGATTTTCTATTTCGATACATAACTGAGTCAGGAGGTAATGTGAAGTTCATCTCTGAGGGAGGCTGTGAGCAGGGGCGAGGGGTTACAGGAGGGTTGATGTAGCGTCTGCTACCTGGTGGCTCTCCACCAGGAGCCTGAGGCACCATAGCCAGCCCACAGGGACCAGTGACCCAAAAACATGATTTAGATGAAGGTGCCGCTGATTCCTGCCCGCAGCCCCGATTCTCACGCCGCTCTATGATCCTTCTGAGGAAGTTTGGATCTGCTGCTGTGGGTGGCAGGGAGCAAGTTACGGGGTGGCACAGCTAGACTACTGTAGCTGGTGGAGGGCCATGGTGGGGTTTGGAGGGAGGGTTGCAAGGATCGGGGGCAGTTATGGTGTTGCTGCCAGGACCCCATGGGGGAGTTGCTGCACGGCCTTCTGGGAGCAAGCGAGGCTGAGAACAACACGTAAAGCCTGGCACCACCGGCGGGAAATAATGCAAGGAGGTGTTCCAGAGCAGGAGGAGCGCAGGGGCAGGAGGAGCTCGGGAGCAGGAGGAGCTCGGGAGCAGGAGGAGCTCGGGGGCAGGAGGAGCTCAGGGGCAGGAGGAGCTCGGGGGCAGGAGGAGCTCGGGGGCAGGAGGAGCTCGGGAGCAGGAGGTGTTCGGTAGCAGGAGGTGTTCGGTAGCAGGTTTTTTCATGAACAAAGAAGGCTTATTTGAACAGTTATTCAGGTAAAAAACATGTGGTGCAAGTCAATGCTGTTACCTAGCAAGGAATAGCATCTGTAACACTACTTGGTGGGACACAAATAATATATCATTATACTATTACTTATGTATTAATTAACTACAAACTTCTCATAGATACAGACTGATCTGAGGTTAATGCATCATTAATTAATTGTGATGCATGTTTTATCTCAAGCAGTTACTACACTTGTCTCTATATCTGTTAATTTAAAGCTAGTGAAGGAGCAAGTCATGAATAATACAAGTGAAATACTGATCTCATGTTCGACCATTAATGAGTGGTGACGCATCTTTTATCTCAGGTACAAAATATATTTGTTCATAATCAGTACTTCAGTAGTAACTGACTTATTACTAAGTATTTGTGCTACCACACGTAGGTAGTGTCACAATAACATGTTATACAGTGTTTTGTTTAATTTCGATATTAGTTACGCATCATAGTGAGAAATCGTGTAAAAATCACTCTTGGACAGAACCACGTCTGTGGACGGTGTCACCAGCTTGGCAGCTGGAAGTGTCATGCGGGGGTATAAGATTGGGGGGGTGAGGGGTGCCACCCCGTACAGCTCCTATAAAACGTGCTCTGCTAGGTTTTTACACTGACGCTGATCCAGTCCATGCTCTATATAATATTAAGAGTATTGCAGGAATGCCTTTGATCCCTGGGCTATTTGGGGGTTGGGGGCCATTAAGGGATTTTCTTGCGATTACTGGAGGACACACAAACAAGCCCAGGCTATAATGTAAACAGTCTGCTCGTTGGCTGATAAATACCTGAAGGGTAAATAAAATAGCGCCTGACGTGGATAAATAGTGGCTGTTCTGAATTATTCTGAACCAGCTGAATATGACTATCAGCTTCATGACATATAAGTTTGAAGCTCCAGCATGCTTGATATGGTCTATCACAGCATCATTGTTAAAATGTACTGCTATTTCTCTACAGCATAGTTGCTACATATAGATGCTCCGCAGCTAAAGGTGCTGCTGCCATAGCTTTACAACAAAATATATAACAAAGGTAATACCATAGTCTATGACCTACAAACATTACAAAGGTACCACCATAGCCTATGACCTACAAACATTACAAAGGTACCACCATAGTCTA
>JABFDZ020000100.1:802219-815183 GCA_019775955.2 Pollimyrus isidori
GGGAGCTTACCAAAAGGCAGAAGTTTGGGTGGGAGCTTACCAAAAGGCAGAAGTTTGGGTGGGAGCTTACCAAAAGGCAGAAGTTTGGGTGGGAGCTTACCAAAAGGAGGAAGTTTGGGTGGGAGCTTACCAAAAGGGAGAAGTTTGGGTGAGAGCTTACCAAAAGGCAGAAGTTGTCGATCCACATCCAAATGTCTGATGCCTCTATTTTGCCCAGCCAGGGTCTCTGATAGACTTTATTCACAGCAGTAACTCCTATGTCTGACACAGCGGGGTGGGACAATGCAAATGGCACACTGATCCACTAGAAATAAGAGTTAAAGAGAAGAGAAGAAATAACTCATATTTGCTTCATAATCATTCGTGGTCTTCAATACCCAATAATCCTGGTGTCTGAATCATTTTAATTCCTTCTGATTAAATTTAAAAAAATCAAATACTCGGGTCTTGCTGGACTTACCAGCCCTATAAAGATGCAGAACAGCTGGACCACATCTGTGTACGCCACAGAGTACAGCCCACCAACCAGCGTGTAGAAGATGGCGATGAGGGCAGAGATGACCACAGACATGGTGATGTTGATGTCCACAATCACACTGAGGGTTGCACCTGTCCAAGATATGAGCCGTTAGATGCAGTTAATGGGATCAGGCTCATTTCCCTTGTAAGCTCCTTATCATTATACAATGTAATGGAACAATAATAAATAAAACCTAATCGGTTAATGAGATCAGTAAATGAGTAGATTCTGGTTCTCGCGCACGGCGGTGTTGACCACAACTCAAACCCCACATTTTCATTGGGGCCCTGAGGTCTTCCCTGCCCCCTTGGCCACAACATAAGAACATAAGAAATTTACAAATGAGAGGAGGCCATTGAGTATAGTCTGGGGGGGGCAGAGGGCACTGAAAAAAAAAAGTTATCGTTTGTGGTCCCAGAAATGAGAATCATCTGCTCGCACCTAAAGCCGATAAGATAGCTGCTGACCAGAAGATCTCGCCCATCAGTGCTGGGATGAAGAGGAGACCTCCCATCCTTCTACCGTAAAGCTGCTGGAAGGGGTCCAGCATAGTGATGTAGCCTTTGGAGCGCATGGGTTTGGCGAAGAACAGGCCACCTGAGGGCGGCCAATCATGAGTTGGGTGAACGGAGCAATGGACAATCAACCTCCATCCTAATCACTCCAAAGCATGTCTGAGGAACCTGCTCAGCTACCTTGGTCACTGCCCACAATATGTGAGATTCTAAGTAAATATAAGCTAATAGGATTTAATTTAGTCTTGCTGTCAAACTTTTTAAAGTTCAGAGTAATGAATCTTAATTGCGCATATACTTCAATAATCTTCTGTGAGTTATAGGCATGTTAACATTGCACAGGAATTTCTAACTTCAGTATGGCAAACAAAATGTGCATCCTTACCCACCACCAAGCTAAGAGCGTAGCCGAACGGCGCCTGCGCCCACGCCAGACCCGAATCCGGCAAGTAAACATTTTCGGCAGTGCCGTTGATGTAACCTCCTCCGACCCAGGTTGCTGACAAATACGCCAAAAATAACACAAATAAGGCCATAAAGTCTGGTTAACATTATGATTAGTTATTATACATTCATATGTCCATATACTTGAAAAGGCTAAGAAACAGATCATCTGTATTTATAATGAGACACACATTAGAATAATGAAAATCCTGACTGATAACAGATATATTTCACATCATTTTGCTTTGTGTCTAGAATATAAAAAAGATCCACGAAAATCCACACAGCACAAAACTGCACAGCAACGTACTTCCATAGCATTTTCAAGTGTAATTCCTATTAACTTTAATATAGAGATAGGGGCGGGTTTCTTGCTTTACCGTGAAGTTCACACGAATTATCATTTTTAAATCATATTTGTACGTTTTTTTCTTGGTTTTTTTTAAATACAATTCGCAACATTTCGGCACCTGGTACAACATAAGTTTATAATGTTAAGGTTTCAAAAATACATGCGAGTAAAGGTTTTTTTCAAGTTGCGTTATGCTTAACGATATACACGTGTATAGATGAAAGAGATCTGATGCCTGTGGCAACGCAGTCGTACTCTTTCAAAATCATGCAGTGACACTTACCAGTCATAGTAAAACCGCCAACAAACAATCCGATGTCCCTTCCGCCGACCATGATGGTCTCACTTCGATCGATACCTTCCATGACGCCGGCTTTTTTGTTTTTCCAGGCGGCCCATATTCCGACAAGAAGAATCACTATATAAAAAATAACTATAGCCACAAGTCCTTCCACGTGGAGAGCCATCTTCTGAAATCAGCCCTCCCAGTCAGACTCGAATTTCCTCTATACCTGGATAAAGAGATAAAAGGGAAAAGGACGAATATACCCACTGAACTCCCAATCAGTCCACGCTGTCCACTTTTCTGACATATCATTTTAACCTTTTCCACAAAGTAATTCAAAGACCATTGCTGATGATCGAAGCATAATAAGAAACATTTAGAAAACTACTTTTAAAGGACAAATCGCTGCATTTACTGTATGAGCACGGCGGACAAATAAGTAACTTTTACACATTTAAGTGCTTATTATGTTTAATGCGCTATATTTTTGCAGCCTCAGTTAGATTTATTCGGTTTCTAAATGGATGACTATTGTTAACGTTTTGTGTAATTACACGCGGATTTATGTGCAAAATTGGCTTTGCGAACGACTCATGTTGAACAAGCGCTCCGTAATGCAGAAGAGAAGAGAATATGCATGCTCCGTTTCTGCAATATTAAAATGCAACAGCATTCAGAATAAGGTCGATATTCGTATTAAATATATGGTCGTAGACCCAGCTCCTCTTCTCTAATCGCCAACACGATTATAAAATCAGAAATAAAATCAGTTTTTATATGCTGTAAAATTTAAATTAATCATATGTCATAATTTATAGTACTATTAAAATATTTTATCCCTCAACGAGTAAAATACTTTATCCCTCAACTCCTTACCATTCAAAAGGTTGTTTTAGATTGATCGCAAAGATCGCGTTTCTTTAGCTATGAAGAAGATAAATGAGGAATATCTACAGCGACAAAACGCGGAGCTGCTGTACAACAGTTAGCGGATGGAGCGCCTTGTTACAGTATGACCAATATAACGAACTGAAAAAGCGACGTGAATGGCTGAAGAGATATCTACGGCTGCCAGACAGTGCAAACACTACTCGCGTCTCCAGATTTACCTATACTGGACTAAAAACCGCAATAAGGATAGTGAGCCTCAGTAGCCTACTGGTAGTAAAACAAGAATAATAATTTAAAAAAATTATATTGGTCGTTCCTGTTACACGGTGATTTTTCTGTCCCTGTATCATTCACTTATTTCTCTAAAATTCTGCAAAAACTACCTTTCATGGTAAAAATGGATTTTTTAATGATCGAAGCTTTTGTCATACTGTCTAAGTTGTTTGCGTACCGCATTGTAAAGACACATCATTTTAATTAGTGCTTCCTTAGCTTCTGTCAGGCATCGCTAGCATGTGTCAAAGCCGTTGCGTCCAGCTAGCATAGCAAGTTTTACTGTGGCTGTCAGTGCAGAGACAGGTGCAACAGGCTGCTGCTGCGCTAATGGAGGAGCCAGTTACACCCGCCACAAGTCAGATGTGCGCTAATTTCCTTCTCATACTCTCTGTCACACACATATGAGCCACGTTATATGCACATACAGACACACACACAGGTGTGTACAGTGCAGGCCAAAAGTTTGGACTCACCTTCTCATTCAATGTGTTTTCTTTATTTTCATGACCATTGGTAGATTCCCAATGAAGGCATCAAAACTATGAATGAACACATGTGGAGTTATGTACTTAACGAAAAAAGGTTAAATGACTGAAAACATGAATTATATTCTAGTTTCTTCAAAATAGCCACCCTTTGCTCTGATTACTGCTTTGCACACTCTTCGCATTCTCTCGATGAGCTTCAAGAGGTGGCCACCTGAAATGGTTTTCCAACAGTCTTGAAGGAGTTCCCAGAGGTGTTTAACAGTCGTTGTTGTTAAGTGTGTAATCAGAGCAAAGGGCGGCAGGTACAGGAATCAGAGTTGAATCACAAGTTCAACATCAATCCAGACCAAGATGGATACTGAAGGTCAGAAAGAACGCAGGACCTCGAAAGTTAACCAGAAGTGCAACAAGCCAACAGCTGAGTGGCAAGCGGGCTCAATAGTCCATTATGAGGCCCCTTGGTTTTACCTGCGGTAAGCCGTGTAAAAATTGTACAACAGGTGCAATAAATATTCACGTGAGGTGGGGCGTGGTCCAGCAAGACATGGCAGCATTACTGCAGAGTGAAGGTGGCTCTTACTGCAGTATTAGTGTTGTGTCTACACTGCAATAGGTCACCAAATGAACCAAAATGGAGGTTCATGCATTGCTGACTGCTTTACCCAATTGGGCATTTGGATTCCTGTTAAATTAAAACTGGCACCTGTACAATATTCAAGCTATAAAAACATTAGGAAAACAGACCTGAGTGGAAATACTAAGAATATGTTTAAATACCCGTGTCATACGCAAGACTGCAAATATTTTATCTGTGTGATGATTGCTGTCCTGTGAGCGAGCAGGAATCAGGGAATCAGCGAAACGGGCGGACAGAGATCCAGGAAGACGGGGTTTTAATAGGGAAGCACAACATGAACCACACGGTACAAACATCAGTGACGGACCTGGGAAATCGACCAAGACATGGACTGATATACACAGAACGAGTCATAAATAACATCAAACAGCTGGGAACAATCAGGACACGTGGTTAATGAGGGGGCCTGGCACACACCTGGATACACACCTGGATACACACCTGGATACACACCTGGATATACACCTGGATCCCACAAGCTGGGCGTGGCAATAGGATATAATTTTTTTTTTTCTTTTCTTTTCCGTTCTTTTCTATTCTGTCCTTCTTCTGTCTTATGTATTTAATGTTATATGTATATCAATGTGTTCTAGCACACCCATGTAAAGCGCCCTGGGACAACTCTGTTGTGAAGGGCGCTATATAAAAATAAACTGAATTGAATATTTACACAAGCAAAACATAATGTAGTACTATTATTCAGCTAATAGCCAACTATTTGTATATGAACATTACCTTTTAATATTACTTTCTTTGAAAGTATGCATTCTCAAAAATCCAATTTGTCAGTTAGTAGATTTTCAGGGCCAAATTCCCCCATATTTAGCATTCAAGAAAAATCTTGCTTTTTTTTAAAGGTAAATGAGTTATTAGAAATATTGATATTCAATGTAAAACTCAAAAGTAAAAGTATTTTATAAGTGAATTACACAACCTGTATGTGTTTCTACTGTAATGTATATTTTTAATGCTCACCGTCCTGTCCAGGATAAGCATTTGGAAGATGGATGGATGGATGGAATCTTTTACAATCTGTATTTTAACTGAATCTCAAAAATATTGTTTATATGGTATATTATCTGTATGATCTACGTTTATAAGTCTGATAAATGAAGCCATCTTTTTTGAAAAGAGAGCTAAAACAATGCTATAGAAATGCAAAAAACATGGTAAAAGTGAAATTACAGTGTTGTGTACTGCTCTGTATTTCAGCCGAATGAATATCACTGCTGTACGTAAATAAAAAAACGTGAACGTTACGATGCAAAGACTCTCAAATGTAATTAAGAAGCACCAGGGAGCTCTGCAGAAGTCCTCCACACTGGCTTCTTTCCGTGGTGAGTTTCTCGGTGTGAATAAGCACTTAAGCAGTGAGTGTGTCCATTCGATAGTCTGTGTGATGTTTCTCACACAAAGTCACCAACCCTGTATCCCTCACTGGCCCCCGAGAAGCTGGGAGGAGGATGAAGGCGCTCGCGTGCAGTGGGGCATCGATGTGCCCCGGGGACTCGGCGCACGGCCACCCCAGAGGCTTCTGGGACGCGGGGTCTGCGTTCCAGGAAGGACCCGCTGCACAGACAGAGTGAGGCCCCGCCGGCGATACTCAGCAAGGCTGAGGTAAAGCCCAGGTAGATGGCCTGCCCCATCTCGTACTTCAGGGCACTGGGCAGCTGCGGGTTGTAGAACTGGCGGACGATGTCGTTGGCGCTCCAGGACACGGTGACCAGGCAGAGGAGGCCGGCAGCGATGAAGCCGACGCCCCCGAGCATGGCCAGGGCGCTCTTGATACGGGAGTGCGGTGCCAAGCGGGTACACTCCATGCCCACGGTGGCGACGGCAAGAGCCAGGAGGGAGGCGACGCAGGAGACGATCATGAGTGCCCGCGCCGCTTGCAGGTCCAAGGGCAGCGCCAGCAGGGAGCGGTGGGTCTGGCATTGGTAAATGCCCGTGCTGTGCCACACGCACTCCATCCACAGCCCCTTCATGTAGCCTGTAGCCGTGATGATGTTGGAGCCGATGTAAGCGCGGCGGCGCCACTGCGGCAGCAGGGTGGTGACCACCATTCCCAGTAGCCCCAGCAGACCCAGGAAGAAGCCCAGCAGCTGCCCCGCCATCTTGGCCATCCTTCACCGCCTAGCCGCCAAATGCCTTCGTGAAATGTTTGTTTACTTGAATCTGCCGATTTCTCTCACCGGTCCTGTAAGATCTGCTGGGTGCGGAATCACTCTGCTGTGATATCCCCCATGTCCCCTTTAAGCCCGGTTGACCGCCTCCGTGACGGATACGAGCGCCATTAACTCTCGCCTGTTTGCTTTCCTTCTCCTGCGCAGGGACCGTCTCTCTGCAATTATCCCAGAAGCAAAAATTGCTTGGTGATTCTTCAACCGAGGTACTTTTCCTGAGATACAGCTGTGAACACTGACACGAAACTTAACGTAGGCTTGCGAATGTACCGTGAATTATGATGCATTTATTGCTCTCAATGAGATGAAAGTTCACCTGTTAAACTCAATAATTAACGACAAAGTGATTATGGGGATGATCTGTCCTTTCATCATCTCCAGTAACTCCCAGCTCATTCATGAAGCATCAATTCTAAGAATTTCTGTCTTCATGTACAGTACTTTCTGTGTTTATCCACCTGGTCTTCTGTAACTTCAAATGAATCAGTGAAATGCGGAGCCTCTTCTAAATGTACAGTCATGTGATGAGTCCTTAGGTTTCATGTATAAGGTCAATAAAAAAATCACCAGGTCTTAAAATGAGGTAAATACAACCTCAGATGAACAACAACACATGATATATTACACTGTCATTATTTAACATAAAAGAACATGTATGATCACACATGCATATATCACAGGGCTTCAATTCCAGGTGACCTGAGACAAGGCCGAGCCTGGTACAAGAGGCACCAGAGGGGGGTTACACACACACACACACACACACACACACACAGATAACAAGGGAGGCCAGCACTCCAACTTTTATTGCCCAAAGATTTATGGACCTTCAGACAAGCCAATACCTCCTACCAATACCACTCAGCTGCCAGGGAGAGACCTACTCATCTAACCTGTAAATCTGAGGATTTTGTTTTAGTTTTTCATCTAGATGAAGAGGAACAGAACGTCTTAAAACTCTACTAGTCTGCTCAAGGGGTTTGTTAATTCTGGGAATGGGGCCCCAGGGCCAACAGTCATGGCTGTGCAGTCTGCTTCACAGTTGCAGACATTTCCTCCGAGTTGTGCTGTCTGCTTCTGTCATTTTCTCCAGTTTTGGGTGCACAGTTAACCCAGTGACATTTTCCCCCGGCGCCACAGGGCTGCAATCGGTGTGTCCCCCTGATAATAACTTCCATCTGGCCCCGTGTCACTTTTAAGGGCTGCAGCTGCCTTGTCTGCTCCAAGACCTTTGCTCAGGTCTGAGGCTGTAGCGTCTCCTCTCTAATGTTCTGTCACAGCTGTGGACCTTCACTTGCTCCATGAACATGCGCATTTGGCAGTCATGCACAAGCACTCTCAGCTTCTAAATACCACGTCCCTAATTCCACGTTAAATTAGGAGATGGCCAAGCTTGGCCCTGCTGTTCCCTCCCTACCTGTTCCTGACAACCCCCAGACTATTACTGGATACTTATTATTAATATTAAACTATTATTATGCATTTATTGTTAGTCCCGACATTTATTATACCCTGTTATGTTGCAGCATTACTTGTTATTTTGTTGCAGAAATTTAAGACTGTAATCTTGCTTTGTATATGAAGAGAACTAGAGTGTGAGGAGAAGCAAAAATCCCACACTGATTAAAAGATGCCTATCGCTCTGTCCCCTGGGCAGCTTTGGGACATTCTGATCATTGCCTGGTCCACCTCATTCCAGCTTACAGGCAACAACTTAAATGTGCCAAGCCTGTAGTCAAAACTGTGAAGAAGTGGACTAACGCAGCAAAGCAGCAACTGCAGGACTGCTTTGACTGCACTGCTTGGACAGTCTTTGAAGCCGCATCTGATAATCCGGATGAGCCGACGGACACTGTGACATCATATACCAGTTTTTGTGAATGCATCGCACGCAGTAGCATTTAGGATGAAGATGTGTGGGTGCCAACGAAGACCTTCTGCACATACAACAACAGACCATGGTTCACTCCAAAGCTGCGAGAGCTTCGTCAGGCCGAGGAGGACACCTACAGGAGTGGAGACAGGACCCTGTTCAAGCAAGCCAGGAACACACTGACCAGGGACGTTAAAGCAGATAGAAGTAGCTACTCCGAGAAACTGAGAGAAGGGCCCTCAGCCAACGACCCTGCGTCAGTGTGGAGAGGCCTGCGGGACATCACCAGCTACAGACACCCCCCACCCCCTGCTGAAGCAAACCAAGACCTGGCAGACGAGCTGAAAACATTCTACTGCAGGTTTGAGATGGACAGATTCACACCCCTCAACCTTTCCACCCCAGAGACAATGACATCCAGACGGTGTTTCACCCTCCTACCTCAGAACTTGTGCTGTTCACCTGGCTCCCATCTTCACCCTCATCTTCAACAGACCACTGGAGCTGTATGAAGTCCCATCCTGCTTCAAACGCTCCACCATCATCCCAATCCCCAAGAAACCCACCATCACAGGACTGAATGATTACAGACCTGTCGCTATGACGTCTGTGGTCATGAAATCCTTTGAACGCTTGGTTTTAGCCCACCTGAAGGACATCACAGGACACCAGCTTGACCCGCTGGATGATGCAGAGAACCTGGGGCTGCATTATATCCTGCAACATCTCGACAGTCCGGGAACTTGTGCCAGGATCATGTTTGTGGACTTTAGCTTGGCTTTCAATACCATCTTGCCTGATCTCCTCTCCTCCAAAGTCTCCCAGCTCAGCGTGTCACCTGCTACCTGTCAGTGGATCACCAGCATCCTGACAGACCGGAAGCAGCAAGTGAGGCTGGGGGAGATCACCTCTGAAACGCGGTCTGAGGCTGGGGGAGATCACCTCTGAAACACGGTCCCTCAGTACTGCATACCGACAGGAAGTCCAGCGGCTGGTACTGTGGTGCACTCAGCAAAACCTGGAGCTGAACACGCTCAAGACTATAGAGATGACAGTGGACTTCAGGAGACATCCCTCAACACTGCTTCCCCTCACTATATCAGACAGCCTGGTGTCTATTGTGGAGACCTTCAAGTCCCTGGGCATCACCATCTCCCAGGACCTGAAGTGGGAGACCAACATCTCCTCCATCCTCAAAAAGTCCCAGCAGAGGATGTACTTCCTGACGCAGCTGAGGAAGTACAGTCTTCCCAAGGAGCTGCTGACCCAGTTCTACACCGCAGTCATTGAGTCTGTCCTGTGCTCCTCCATCACAGTCTGGTCGGAGCAGCCACTAAACAGGACAGGAACGGACTTCAGCGGACTGTACGGGCAGCAGAAAAGATCATCGGCACCCCCCTGCCCTCCATCACAGTCTGGTCGGAGCAGCCACTAAACAGGACAGGAACGGACTTCAGCGGACTGTACGGGCAGCAGAAAAGATCATCGGCACCCCACTGCCCTCCATCCAGGACCTGCTGTACTGCTCAAGAACCAGGAAGCGGGCAGGGAAAATCATTACAGACCCCTCACACTCTGGACACAGACTGTTTGACCTGCTGCGCTCTGGCAGGCGGTAGAGAAGCCCGCAGACCAGGACCACCCGACACAGGAACGGATTATTTCCCCTCGCCATCTCCCTCCTAAACACCTGTCACACTGCTTCACACTTCACACCACAACTGCACTTTACGTACACAACTCTGTATCTATTCTGTATATACTGTAAGATTAGTATTGGTGACCTATACACTCTGTATGAGGTATGCACACATATATTTGCATTAATATTAAGCCATAGGTTCATATAATACTTAGATATATCTGTTACACTTATTCATATATTTATAATGTATATATATTCTATATAATTTATATTCATAAACATAAACCCATATTACTTATCCTTATATTTATAAACATAAACCCATATTACACATCCATACTATAGATTATTGTTTATTATATTGCCCAGAGTCTTGTTCATTGTGTTGTCTATATATTGTTGTGTATTTTGTACTGTTGTGCTTGAGAGGCGCCATCGACCGGAACCAAATTCCTTGCATGTGTTCGCTCACATACTTGGCCAAAACACACGATTCTGATTCTGGTTCCGATATGCGGACTGTTTCCAGACGGCGCTCCTGCCTTTTACATTCTCCATCAAGCTTGGTGCTGCAGAACTAAAGCTGGAGCTGCTTTCGCCCACAGCCATGTTTAATTAAGTGTGTCACTCATGTAAAGCAATGGGTCCTTCGGGTAGCCATTATCAAGGGAAGGGGTGGCCGCGATGCCTGTTGAAAATTGTTGTAGTCTGCCGGTGATTTCTGTCAACTTGCAGATGCAAAACCGACACTTAAGTATTGATGCCAGTGCTAATTGCTATCGAACTCGATACTAAATTTTAGTATCATGTAGTATCTGAGAATGGATTTTTTTTTTGACATTTCCACCCACTCACCAGGTTGCAGGCTATGCAGGGGTCCCTCCATTGCTTTCAATTGCAGGTCATGGTCCTTCGCCAATCAGGCAAAGGTTAGAAGGAAAAAACAGCCATTCATCACCATTTCATATCAATCACTTCTATATATATTCTCCTCCGATTCCTTGGGTCAATTCCTTGCTACAACGGAAGGACATCGTTAATGGGGAGAGATGGAGGAGATGAATCAGGGGTCAGGCTAAAAGGGGACTGGAGAGAGAGCTGCTGCCTGTGCTGCAGCAGTGGCCTTGGCCTTCGCTAGTGGTGCACCATCACATAACCCCGGGTGTGGCTGGAATGTGCACATAGCCAGAGAAAGAAAGGCAACTGAATGGCGCCAATCAAATTCATTACAACTCTTTGTGTTGTTTCAGTTGTCCAGCACTGGTGGGGAAACTTCTCAGCTCTCACAGAGCTACATGATCTTGGTTCACGCCAAAAGTATGGAGTGAGATCACATGGGGTTTTCCTCCAAACGGGCTGTAGGTTTCAGCATTTTGTGAATCGCTTTACATCAATCATGAGACTCCCATTCGCCCTCAATAGAGGGCAGAGCAGCTGGATTAACAGCAGAACACCCATGTATAAGAACATCATCCATAGTTCGTAATACATTCTGGTGACTGAATTAATGAAGTTCTGGATAAATGCAGGGTCCGTGCCTGATTAGATACTGCATCAGTTTCACGTACTTCCAGCTGATGCATTGCTGAATCTAAGTGTCTAATCTAACTGAGTCTAAAGACCGTGTTGGTCCAAATATAAGGAAATATAAGATGGTGTTTAAGATTGCATATACAGTAATATCTAGTGCATAAAAGAATAATACAATGTTTTGCTATGAATGTGGATAAACAGTTGAAAGAATCAGTTTTCCTTGCCATGTACAACTCAAGTACAAGGAGTTGGTGTCGATATAACTGGTCACATTAAATTAAAATAATGTAAATCACAACAGTAACATAACATTGGTTAGTAACACCAATGTAACACCAAACGGCAGCAATAACCAACCAGCAACCAGTGCTCATCCGATCCAGGAACTCATGCGATTCAGGAACTCATGCGATCCAGGAACTCATGCGATCCAGGAACTCATGCGATCTCCCGCTTTTCCTATTTCAGGAGATTCTTCCTGTTGTGTTTTTCATGCTATTGCCTAAATATATATGAAATATATACACTTTTCAAAACATATTTCTGTACTTTTTATATTTGAGAACATGCCTAATCAAAATTGAAATAAGTAGTTTACCAATATATTTCCTGTGTCCTGCCGTTTAATTTCTTAATTCTTTATCTTCACTTCCCTCACTTTCAGGGGAAACCCAATGTTGGACTTAAATATTGATAACATACTGAATATGAAAGAGGAGCATTGCTACCACCTACTGTACTGCATTAGTACTGCAAATATATTATTATTTATGATTGCCCTTTTTGTATTCCCAGGAATGGGAATAAATATGGGTTTGTGACCAGCCTGCCACTGCCACAGACACTTATCTCGTTAGAGTGATAATTCAAAATGACTAATATTCTTTAACCTATACAGTGCTGGGGTAAAGATTTGGAAGGAATCAAATTTTGAGACAAAATCTACAGAGGTGGGGAGATGACGTTCAGAAAGAACTAATCCACACCAACCAGCTGAATAATACTAATTATATATGTGACTATTTGACAAAAGCATTTTTAAAGGTCTGTTCCAACTTTCATAGCTGTCATAAATGCTGACATTGGCAACTTCTGTGTCAATTTGGAATTTCACCTGTATTAACTGCTGTAGGTATATGTTGGCATAAAGTTGTATGAAACTTCTCCTAATTCAAGTGACATAAAAGGTTACGAGACTGACTACGCATCATTGTGTCAGAGTGTCGTAAAGTATAGCTGAAGTCACTATTTGGTTGAACAGCATCCAAACCTGTTAGAATCTTATAGACCTGTATCATGTCCCCCCTCAGTCTCCTTTGCT
>JABFDZ020000100.1:817576-830024 GCA_019775955.2 Pollimyrus isidori
CATATGACATTCCTCTAAGACCAGGAATCATTCTTGTGGCCCTACGCTGCACCTTTTCTAAGGCCGCAATGTCCTTTATAAGTTATGGTGACCAAACCTGCACACAATATTCTAGGTGAGGTCTCACTAATATCACAGAAACATCAGGTAACTGTCTTCCTAACAAAGAGAATGCTACATTTTGTTTATATTTCTAGTAGAACTCCAGGCCATTTTTGAGCGCCTTTGTATCCCTTTATTTATAGGGTTAAACGAATAAAATAAATATTTTTTCCCCAGAGGGTTAATATTCGCATCATTGCAGAAGTGAATATTCACTTTGTTTTCCATCTAATGTGAATAATATTGATGTTTCATAGATTATTAGGGGTGCATTTTGGTGAAAAAAGTTATGAGCCTGAGATTAATGAGTGTGAAAATCAGTGCATTTTGCGTTTGTCAGGCCCTTAAGGTTAACTTATCCAATTTATCACACGTGGGAGGTGTTTGGGGATGCATGATTGGCGCCGCCGTTTGCATCGTGGACCGCAAGCTTCTTGAAGGGAAATCACGCCTGACGGATGACGACTCTTATGGCTGAAGTTAGTACCATCATGAACACAAGGCCTCTAGCTCCTCTGTCATCTGCCCCCAGATCGCCCGTCATCGTCACCCCCCTGATCCTCTTGACCCAGAAGACTGGAACTTTCTCACCTCCACCCAGGGACTTTAGTAAGGAGGAGCTTCTCAGAGAGGGATGGAACGGAGTGCAGAACTTGGTGGATGTTTTTTTGGAGCAGACTGGTGCCAGAAGGCATAAGGGGATGAACAAGGGGCCTGACCTCAACTTATGAGACATGGTCTCAATGAAAGACACCCTAGTGCAGAGGAAGCACAAGGCCCTGTTAAGGTGAGATGCAATGGTGCAGACTGTTGAAGTGAGAGTATTCAGGGGCGTCAAACCAAGTGTTTACTTAAAAACTGTCACAGAAGTAGTTCTTCTCCTTTCTCCAGATGACTCTCGAAATCAAAGTGGTGCAGATGATGTGGGGTTCTTGAAACAACTCAAGGCAGGGATTGTTACATGGGCAGGCGCCACCTAGTGGTGCCTTACTGTAATGTAACCTGTTAAGACTGAAAGTAAATGACAGTAGATGCCTTGTTAGTGCATTGCAACATGCCAGCCATACAGTGACGTGCTCTCAGTCGAGTTACATTCATCGGTGTACAACCTGCTAGACACATTGTCATAGGTGCTATTTGTTTATCATTTTACTGTTACGTGTTTGTAATCGTCCTGTATTTGCAGATTTACAAGTGAAGTTAAGATGGTGATGATTCAAGTTATAAGTGAAGGAGACTAAATAAGTGAAGATTAGATGGTGATGTTTAAAGTTATAAGTGAAGGAGACTAAATAAGTGAAGCAAAGACAAGGTGAAGAAATTACTCAAGTAAACTTCCGTTGAAGTATCCTGGTTCTGTCTGGAGTTATTTAGGTAACTGTGTAAGCGACACTCAGGACCAACAGTACAAGGAGGCCACTACAAGTACTTTAAGTCAAACATTAATTTCAAGTAAGTAGTAATAAATTGAAACCCAAGTAAAAAATCTAAAAGAGCTTTTATGAGTTAAAAAGTTCATTGACAAGCAGTTTCATCATTGGGTGCTTTTTAATTAGTAACACCTTTGCAGTGACATAAAACACCAAACATTTGTGTTCAGTATCTCTTTGTGAGCCAGTGACAATTCAATTAATAGCAAAATAGCAACGACAGAAATGAATGAATCAGTCAAAAAAATGGACATTTAATAAAAAGAAATGTGCAGTAGATGTGCAGAAACATTAAACATTGCTTGTCAATGGACTTTTTGTTTTAAACTAATAAATTTGCAACATTTTTGCAGAATTAAGCAAGCATCTCAAGACTTTCTATGAGCACTGTGTGTGTGTGTCTTTGTGTGTGTCAAGAGAAGGAAAGAAATAAATATTAGAATGAATAATCATAAGATGCTGAGGCTGTTAACTGGATTTGATTTACAACACAGCAGCATTGAGAACTGGAAATGACAATACCAAAAATTTGACTATAGCTGACTGCAAAGAAGGTAAAATGCAATACTTGCTATTCCTTCTTCTTTGCTGGCAAAGACACAATGGAAATATGCAATATCCCTTCATGTCTGTAGATGCTGATAAAAAGAATAGTTTAATAATAATCTTGGAGAAATATAAGGAGTACTTTAACTCAAAAAAATATAAAGCATGTGAAATACAGTTTTTAAATATGAATTCAAAGGGACTTATTGGTTAGCCTGTTGGCAAAAGAATCTCTTATTAGAGACAGTTACCATCAACCATTTTGTGATTGTGCGAAAATCTGACGGTAGCTTGATATCCTGTGTAGAGCCCTGTAATCTCACCACAGTATCACAATAGAGGAAATAACATGCCAACTCGACAAATAAATACTTCTCAGTGCTTGATGCAAATTTAGGTTTTTAACAACTCAAGATAGATAATGTCAACTCTTAGCTATATGCGTATAACACAACCTTTAACCTCTTAACTTTCATTTATAAAACATCTCAGTACCTGACGTACTCCACAAAAAGATGGAGCAGGCATTTGTGGTCATCAAAGGTATTGAAATCTACATTGATGACATAGTTATATAGGGAGAGATGAAACCACAGCAGGATCATAGATGAAGGAGAGTGTTAGAGACAGACAAGGTTGCTGTGAAGGGGGGGAAGATAGAAACATTCCAGGGGCCCCTGAGGGACAGAGGCCCTAAAAAATTGAAACACAACTGGATTGGTCTGGGTAGAGGCCCCAAACCTGTAGCCGTCCTCTTGTAGACAGCAACGGCAATTTAGTTTGAACAAAGCAAAATACAGTGGGTATAGAAAGTATTCAGACACCTTCAATTTTTCACTCTTTGTTATATTGCAGCCATTTGCTAAAATCATTAAAAAAAAAAATCCTCATTAATGTACACACAGCACCCCATATTGCCAGACAAAAAAAGATTTTTTTAAATTGTTGCAGGTTTATTAAACAAGAAAAACTGAAATATCACATGGTCCTACGTATTCAGACCCTTTGCTGTGACACTCATATATTTAACTCAGGTGCTTTCCATTTCATCTGATCATCCTTTATTCATTCACTTGAGTCCAGCTGTGTTTGATTATACTGATTGGACTTGATTAGGAAAGCCACACACCCGTGTATATAAGACCTTACAGCTCACAATGCATGTCAGAGAAAATGAGAATCATGAGGTCAAAGGAACTGACTGAAGAGCTCAGAGACAGAATTGTGGTGAGGCACAGATCTGGCCAAGGTTACAAAAAAATTTCTGCTGCACTTAAAGTTCCCAAGAGCACAGAACCCTTCCTAAAGCTGGCCGTCCGACCAAGCTGAGCTAGCGGGGGAGAAGAGCCTTGGTAAAGAAGAACCCAATAATCACTTTGGCTGAGCTCCAGAGATACAGTCAGGAGATGGGAGAAAGTTACAGAAAGTCATCATCACTGCAGCCCTCCACCAGTCAGGGCTTTATGGCAGAGTGGCCTGTCGGAAACCTCTCCCCAGTGCAGACACATGACAGCCCGCATGGAGTTTGCTAAAAGATACCTGAAGGACTCTGAGATGGTGAGAAATAAGATCCTCTGGTCTGATAAGACCAAGATGGAACTCTTTTGGCCTTAATTCTAAGCGGTGTGTCTGGAGACAATCAGGCAGTGCTCATCACTTGTCCAATACAGTCCCCACAGTGAAGCATGGCGGTGGCAGCATCATGCTGTGGGGGTGTTTTTCAGCGGCAGGACGACTGGTTGCAATCGAGGGAAAGATGAATGCGGCCAAGTACTGGGATATCCTGGACAAAAACCTTCTCCAGAGTACTAAGGACCTCAGACTGGGCCGAAGGTTTACCTTCCAACGAGACAATGACCCTAAGCACACAGCTAAAATAACGAAGGAGTGGCTTCACAACAAATCTGTGACTGTTCTTGAATGGCCCAGCCAGAGCCCTGACTTAAACCCAACTGAGCATCTCTGGAGGGACCTAAAAATGGCTGTGAACCAACGTTTACCATCCAACCTGACAACTGGAGAGGATCTGCAAGGAGGAATGGCAAGGAGGATCCCCAAACCCAGATGTGAAAAACTTGTTGCATCTTTCCCAAGAAGACTCATGGCTGTATTAGCTCAGAAGGCTGCTTCTACTAAATACTGACCAAAGGGTCTGAATACTTCGGACCATGTGATATTTCAGTTTTTTGTGTTTAATAATTTTTTTAACTAAATTCTGTCAATATGGGGTGCTGTGTGTGCATTAATGAGGGAAATGATTTTAGCAAATGGCTGCAATATAACAGAGTGAACTTGAAGGGGGTCTGAATACTTTCTGTACCCACTGAATAAGGAACACAAATGCTTAGACAACATTCTCTCTAAAGATGGTTTGAAACCAGATCAGCGTAAAATAGAAGCGATTACCAGAATGCCAAAAAAAAATCCTAGGCATGGTCATATTCTAGTCAAAGTTGATCCCAAACATGTCCTGGCGTTACGTGAACTTACCAGGGGTAACATTACGTGGCAGTAGAAAGAGAGCCATCAAAGAACCTTGCTGTGATCTAAGATAACAGGCCTCTCTGCTCCTCTATTATGATATGATTGCTGCCAAATCTTTCCATTGACACATCTAAAAGTGGTCAGAGAGTTGCCTTACTTCCAGAAGGAAGACTGGTGGCCTACATGTGAAGAACATTGATGGAAACAGAATAATACAATGTTATGGGTCACATGTTACCCATCATCTAACGGCTACATCCAGCAGGATAATCCACAATGCCATAAAACACTAGGTCTCGCAAACTGGCTTCTTGAACATAAGGGTTCTCTCAAGTGTTCTGCCCAGAGTGAACGTTCTGGGACTCCACATGACCTACATGGCGTCACAGAAAACTGGAAGAGGCCCCAGGGGGCCAGAAAGCAGCCGTTTTGTTAGAAGGGGCACTCCGATGGACTTGCAAATGATCTCTCCACTAATCGAAGGTTGTCAGGAAATTTTGCTCTGTGACACTATTCCGTCTGTAGTCTCAATTAAACCATAGACTACCATCTTCTTAGCCGTTAACCCCACATTCTCGGTAATCCCTGGCCTACTTCCTACTCAGATCATCCCGGTAAACGGAAGGGGCTCGTCATGCCACATGCTGAGCCGTAAGGTCCACCCAAGCACTGGCTCCCGCCAGCTCCTGCTGAAGCAGGCTAGCTGGTATGACAGTACCTACATCCAGGCATCCTGCTCTGAAGGAGTCATGTCCTGAGCGATGCCTCTCAGCTCCGTTTCACCTCCATTACCTTCTGCACCTCCTGTAGCTCCATGCTCCTCTATTCTTTCACTTCTGGCCTTTTCCTTGACACAGGAAGAAAGTCGGAAGAAAAAAGGGGGAAAATGCAGGGAGAATAGAAAAATAAAAATAAAACTACCACTCCCTACTGCCACCTGAAGGGGCTCACTTTCTGATAGGCTGGTCCTGGCCATTGAAATCAAAGGCGGGAAAAGGATGCAAAAATAGCAGATATTTATTAAGGTTTTTGTAAATTAAACGAAAATATGCCAAGAAATAGAGGAAAAATGGCTGTAAAAACAAAAAAGGAAGAACGAATGAAAGATCCTAGATTGTTTACAAACCGTAGGGGGAAGTGCATTAATGAAAAAACAAGAGTCCCTGTGACTCGACGTCTGCTATAACCTCCTATTCAGGAGGGCTCAAAAAGGTCTATTATATAGCAGAGCAAAGCAGAAAAACCAGGAGAACTAACAACAGGGCAGATTCAAACCTTTTTGTGGGCCTTAATAAATGTTTGACTAACATAGTAGCTATCTTCATTCCCTGGTGGCCGCTGAGGCCTAAGCAGCCACTTAGTTTGCAGGCCCTGACTACCCACTCAATGCCCCAACATGAGGGTTTACCATATGTACTATAGTTTCTAGCACCACAGAATGGCAGAGCGGAGCATTGAAACAACTAATGCCACAAAGCGTAAAAACATCACAGAACCAAGATTCATATACGTATTGGCCGTTATATGCACGCAAGAAAACCACCGATGACCTGCTACCTGCACATTCCACTAAACAAGCGATATCCCAAAGCAAACAGGCTCCTCCCTGCTGCTTCTCTGGGCCCCATGACTGAAACAAATTGTTTAATCTACCATCTTCGATGTGAACCAAGCAGTTTACTGGTGCAAATTAAATACTGCACTTTCTGGCAACAGGTAACAGAAAATATTTTCCTTCTACATAACTATGTTAACTAAGCCCATGTACTAACTCATTATGACAGTATTAAAAGTCAGTAAACCAAGCACATGACGTCCTCCCTTCTGAAAAAGAAAAGTTTGCTGATAGGTGCGTAGTATGGATGGTGTGAGAGGCTCCCAAACACCATGCAGCTGCTGGTGGAAATAAATAAAAACAGAAAAACCACTAGATATAAACAAACACTACAGAGGAACCACCAGAACTGCTAGCTTTTATTTGCAAATAAATATTCTCATAAATAGGCATATATATATATGGATATATATATATAGTCTGTGGGACCTGACAAATGCGTCCTTGGAAATGATAGAAAAATAAAATACAAGAATTATAGATACTTGTACTTTGTACAAAATATGACCTCCCTTTGCTTAGCAGTACTGTGTGCTAAACAGTGGTCCTCCTCCCCTGTTCCTTTGGGCCTCCTGGCCGTGAGAGCGATGCTTGTACTCTTGTGAGCCGTGGACATTCTCTGTGGAGGACCACGCCGAGCTCCCTCGCTGTCCAGGAGACGTGGCTGCCGCAGAGCAGCACCTCTACCCGAGGCGTGTCAGGTAAACGCGGCGATTGCCGCATCATCAGAAGACGTCCGCTCGTCCCTGCAAGGGCACGCGCGCTTGCCCCTTTAATTCCTGACTCAGCTCTGTGCGTAGGCCGCTGCTCCTCTGTGCCCGTTTATGGAAGCACTGTGTGCTCTACAGGTAAGCGCTAGGGAGCAGGCGAGCTGGACGCCTGCACACTCTCATTCGGGAGGAGCTGTACACCATGCAAAACATTGATTGTCATTATAATATTTCCTTCCCATTTCTCTGATCTCCTAACCTTCTTTGCAAATGGATCCCTTCCTCAAAGTACAAAAGAAAGAATCGACCAAAAGCACAGGGTAAGGGTGTATAACATTCAGGTATCTTAATCTCACCAGGGCTGTTCCATCCTTAACCATAGCCTTTCCACGGCACTGACGTCCGCTGTCCCAGATTGCCTGAGGTGAAAAGTGTTGTACATTTAAAGTCTGTAGTTAAGTGCAAAAGTGGACTGTTTTTCCAAGTCGCCTTTTGCTTTTGAAACAACTGCATATATTGCTGAAGTAAATAATGCTGTAATTAAAAAAAAAAATCTAAACAAAATGTAGATTTTCTAAGGGTTTCACATACATGACTTCACTTACCTAAATAGCAGGTTAAGATAATAATTGGTAAATTGATCATACACTTAAAATTTGAAAACATTCAGTGGTCTGTACTAAAAAAATGGGCACTCAACTGTTTTCAAGTATTACCATATTGTATATCTTGGGAAGAAGATATAACAAATTAATAATCTACAGTGGTACCTCAGAACTCGAACTTAATCCGTTCAGATCTCAGGTTTGAATCCTGAAAACTTCAACCTCTGATTGAATTTTCGCCATAAGAAATAATGGAAAACCAATTAATTGGTTCCCAGTCCCCAAAAATTACACCTAAATATGTTTTTTTAGCATTTAAATACAAAATGAACAGGATAAAACCAGAAAAGCATATACTGTACTAAACACATCTAAGCACATTTATCAAAACAGTAATTTGTAAAGTAAGAAAATAAATGTATCCAAACAATGTAAAGTTAAAAAAAATCCCAACTGTGTCCTGCCCCGATTGCCTGCTCCTTCCGTGTGCCACGCCCCCTCGTTAACCTCATGTGGGATCCCCATGTGATCGGCTTCTGGTTGCTGTCATTAGTCCTCTGTATTTAGTCCGCGTTTCAGTTTGTTTCCCAGTCTGGTCATTGTATTGTCCATCTGCGTTTTGCCTGCCTTACCTGTAATTAAACCTCGTATTCCCCGATACCCTGTCGTCTGCGCCTTTGTCTCCGTTCCGTACAGCTTGGCATGACAATACATTTAAATATAGTTAAATGTATTAATGGTTTATTATTAATGATATTAAAATTATTAATAAGAAATCTTTATTTTTAAATGTATTTTACTATATTCTAATAATTATTGTCTATCATTGTGTAAATGTATTTTTACTGTCTAAATATATGTATTCAGCAAGTGTAAACATGCACAATGTTATCACAGCAAATGCGAGGCTGAGACTGAAGTGTTACCCTTTGTTTCTGCTGAGAGACGTCGGCATTCACAGTTCAACTTTTGAGATTCAGATCAATTTCTAAGTATTTTTTTTTTCCAAACTGATTGGTTCAACTTTTAAGAAATTTGAGTTCTAATGAGTTCGAGTAATGCGGTACCACTGCATTATGATTTCTACTTTAAAATAATGAATACATTAGTTTGATTTGCATTTGTGATAGCAGCTACAGGGTCACAAAACATAGAAAATAGTAGTAGATCACATCCCCAAATCTACCATACAATTCTAAATATCAATGCTGTTGCTGCAGACACAAACACTCCTTGCAACAAGAAATACAATCTCCTCTTGAGCAGCAAACGTTATGAGGGTCAGTGTTCCTTGTCTGGCTAATGCGGCTGCATTCAAGCCCAGTCTGGACTGTCGAGTTCATTTCACGGAAGTCAGAGGATGTGAGTTTGTCGGGTGGGAAAGACGGACGGGACCCCCCGCACGGAGGAGCGGCCCGACCCGCCTCGACGCGCCTCGACGTGCCTCGACCCGCGCGCTGCCTCATACGTGGAATGCGTCGTCGTGGACGTGCAGCAGCTGCAGCCGTAACGTCTGTATGCTGCTCACCATCCGTCTCTGGTGGCCAATTAACGTCACTCCAATTTGCCTGACGTCCCTTGGAAGGGGGAGAGGGAGAGAGAATGTAGCACTCGGGCATGGACAGGCATGCAGATCTGCGTGTGACCCCCTCACAAAGCCCAACACGGACAAACTCGCGCGAACAGGAAGCCACATGCTGAAACACACAGCATACCGATGAAAACAACATATCTGGTACAAATTCAAATCAGAACATTTTTCTTAACTATTAATTAGGAGTCTAACGATACCATTTGCCCACGGTTCAGTATGTATCACTGTTCTGGGGGCATCATAGCGGATTTATGCATATTTTAGATTAAAAACACATCAACCCTTTAATCAAATAATGAACTGTTTATTTTTCCAAATAACCGAATATTTAGCTTAGTCACAACACTGTGTAGCAGTACATGCTATTTTATCGAACCGTTTAGTGTTCCCCCAATAGTTCGATACGCACACGTGAGTCATGGTATTACAATATCATTTTCCTATACATGCCAGTGCAAATGTAACATGGTGCCCCCCCCTCCCCCCTAAAAAAAAAAGACAAACTGGGGTCGCCTTATTTTCAAGGATTCAAACTTAAATGTCATTATAACACAGCAGATACCGCACCGAACGGCTCAATAATATACTGTGGCCTCAGAACAGTGATATATACCAGAGTGTGGGCAAACAGTATCTATACACCACTAGTACTGATGAAACGTCTGGATTGGTTTGTTTAATGATTTATTAACTCAGGGTTGCCAAATTTGGTCAGCCGGCTGGAGTGAGCTTTTCAATTCGAAACAAGTCTGCAGTCTCTGCACACACATGCACATGCATTTACTTGTATGTAGCAGTTTTAATACCCGGTAAACAGTTTAAGTTTGCAAACTACCCCGGCACTTTAGACACGGCTAATTTTAAGTTTATGATAGAATTATATAGATTTGCTGTAAGATTTCTCACATGAGTGTGAGAGTGTAAAAGCATGAGCCAGATGTGTGAGAGGTGGCAACCCTGAATAACTATTAGAAAACACGTAACCTTCGTATCTCCTTGTAGAACTCACTCAATGGTCATTCTTGAGACAGAGTCCAGTGTAGTGTAGCCTGCAGCCAAGAAATAACTCTTGTATTGGCTCATTTTAATTGAGTCCAGCCAATCACTAATAGAGATGAACAGGGGGTAGTCGGAGACATCTCCGGGGGATTCTGGGAAACTGTGTAGATTGATTGAAGAAAAAAAAAAAGGAAAAGGTAAGATGCAGAAAAAGTAGCTTGGATTCTCTTTGGTGTCAAACAGAATGAGGCAGCCAATTAACAGCCCTCAGGCTGTTTAGCTTAGCATTGCCCTTTCCCACCAAAGCTGGCCAGCCTGAGTATCTTCTAAGCCCCACCTTTGGATATCTTCCACCAGCATGAGCAGGCTGCTGGGGTTACGGATCAGCTTGTCTAGGAAGCTGACGACGTCGGTGAACTTGGGCCGAAGGCTCCTCTCCTTATTCCAGCAGTGCAGCATGAGTTGATGCAGAGCCACAGGGCAGCCCATAGGCGCAGGCAGACGGTAGCCCTCCTCTATGGACAGGATGACCTGCAAAGGCAGCATCCCGGTCAAGCCCACAGCTGAACAGAGCCTGCAAGCCCCCAGCACACGACAGTCAGCGGACGCAGACCCCCCCCCCAACCCTCGGTGGAGGGTTCCCCTATTTATCCTCTGTCGTCTTGCCCAGAGACAAACCGTACTTTATATCAGCATTGTATGACTGATATCTAACTATAGAAGCAAAGGTACAGGAATGTATAAAGACCTATGGAAAGCTTCCCATCTCCCATCATTTTATAGAGCAGGGTTCTTCAACTCTGGACCTCGATTCCAAATCCAGGCCGTGTTTTCAGTTCTCCCAGGTAGTTGTTTAATAATCACTGATTCTGATTGGTCAGAGGCTTCACACCTGACTGACAGGTAAAGGAAGTCTGGAAAACCAGCAGTGCTCAGACCTCGAGGACCGTGAGTTAAAGAACCCTGTAATAGAGGATAGTCCTAAGTGACTGGAGATTTGTCTTGTTGGCCTTGGAAAGTGCACTGACACCTTCAGCTATGACATGGCAGCTAAAGACCGGCAGGGTCTTCACGTCGCTTGGGTGGTCAACACAGACGCTAAGGCAACGGAGTCCTTGCCGTCCGCCATTCCGTGTTCGGCTTCGGTTGGCGTTTGTTCGGAACGCCAACACTCCTGCCTGCTGCACCACGCGAGGGCGTCTGTGACCACTACACACGTGGCTGAAGGCCACTGCAGAGACACACGCGATGGCATAATCACTCTTAAAAAGTGTGGATCACAGTTTTTGGATCAGTGATGGACTTTACCCATCAAATGTATGTTGTTGATATTCCATCCATCCATCTTCTATCTGCATGTTCAGTGCAGGATGGTGTAGAGCCGGGAGCCTATCCCGGGTAGCACAGGGCACAGGAAATCCTACAAGCGAGGGGCTCTTTAATTCTGAGGCATATTCATCACAGAAAATGTGCCTCATAAAACCCGAGAGCAGGGCCTTAATGGAATTTCAGATATCACCTTCCTAATTATTTGATTAAATATGGATCCTGCAATATCCAGATCGCGATTCCAAGAACCACCAAGTCGACAAGAGACATCTTTCTTTTCCATTTGCTGTATAAAAAACCCCCTGAGAGGTCTCTTCCCTGGCCAGTATATTCAGGAAAACGCAGCAGCATCAGACTGCACTTCTGCAATCTTACCATCTTCCAGTGTAAAATTACTGCATCTGCTTAACCCACTTGCCCTCTGGGGACTTCTTAGAAGACGAATCGCATCAGGTAACACATTGATCAGTGGGGGCACCATGGTATAGACTCACTGCTCATGGCGCCCCCGATCCATTTGCTAAACGTATATCGTCTCTATGGCTTTCGTTAAAACAGAGCTATTCTGCAATCCCGTGGGGAAGTGTGGTAGGCAAGCAGTTAAAGGCCTGGAGATGTAACCAAATGTTTCAAATTCAACCACACTCACCTTGAATTGTTTCAGTAAATTATTCAGTTGTGTATCATAAAGTATACAACTATACTCAATAGAAGATACTTTATATTCATCTGTGGGTGAAGCTGCTCCATTTTACTTACACTGATCGATCCATACATCATTGTCAGATACTGGTAATAGGGGCCATTGTTTTATCATACCGTGGTTAGAAAGTAAACATAAAAAGAACCCATGTGAATAAATGGGCATTAGCTTTGAAGACATTAGCAATATTACTTAAGCATCAGTAGTCAGTAGAGAGCAGAGTTTTTACTGTCTAATGTGTCCGGTGCCAACTCAAGGAAGCAGCAGGAGCCGTAGACAGCGGGGGGGGGGGGGGGGGGGGGGGGGGGGGGGGGGGGGGGGGGGGGGGGGG
>JABFDZ020000100.1:832624-842056 GCA_019775955.2 Pollimyrus isidori
AGAACCCGGGACAGCCCGAAGTCGGACACCTTGCACACCAGGTTGCTGTTGACCAGGATGTTGCGGGCGGCCAGGTCCCGGTGGACGTAGCCCATGTCGGAGAGGTACTTCATGCCCGAGGCGATGCCACGCAGCATGCCCACCAGCTGGATCACCGTGAACTGGGCGTCGTGCTTCTGCAGGGAAGGGAACGGCAGTGACTCGGAGGGTGGGGGTGCCATCTGGGCCTGCATGCAGATATGGGGAGGCAGCTGGTCTAATGCCAGCGAGTATGTGTCCTTTACCATCTGCGGCGAATGAATGAGCGGGCAGGGGAAGAAAAATGCAGCAAGGCAGCCTGAGAATACCAAGCTACTGTTCTATGAACAAACTAGATGGATGGATGGATGGATGGATAGATAGATGGATAGATAGATGGATGGGTGGATGGATGGATGGATGGATGGATGGATAGATGGATGGATGGATGGATGGAGTTATCCATACAGGATAGCCACTGTTATTAAAATGGCTGAAAGTTCACAGAATCTGCTCAGCAGAACAGTGAGAATAAGACGATTCTCTCTCTTGGTTTAACAAGTACTGGCAAATGAAGTGTGAGCTCATGGACACACAGGTGTGAAGCGCTGTGTTGGGGGGGCTGTCCTCGAACGGCACGCCCCCTACAGTGCAAGAGGTAGTAAGGCCCCTGGCAGCAGCACTCACACACATATTAGTATTTATTCATTTGATTTATTTAGCATATGCTTTCATCCAAAGCCACACAGGACTGAAAGCAGGTCAGCCATCCTCTGGAGAAATTGGGGTTAAGGGTCTCACTGGAGGGCCAACTGGTGACATCACTCTGCTGACTGGGTAGGATTCCAACCAGTGACCCTCCCATCATTTTGTAAGGCAGCTTCCTAACCTCTGATTAAAAACATATTTAGAAAAGCACTTCAACAGAAATCATTTAAGGTGCTTTTTGTTAGTTTCATTCTGTTATTAAGAAAATTAAGTTCATTTATATAGAATTTCTTTTTGACGGTACTGTGCTGTACTCACCCTCAGAAAAGAGTCCAAGGATCCATTTTCCATGTATTCTACTACAATCATAACAGGTCTACCTGAAAAACATGAAGTCAAGCCATTCGGCAAAGAGCAAATTATAGCAATGTACATTGCAACCTTTGAAATGATTAACTCGACCCCAACGCTCAATGGAGTCTGCTGTCTTTGCATATGTACAGTAGAGGAGCATAAATCACTTCAGTCTAGTCATAAGTGTATCAGGAAGCTGAGATCTTATCTGGTTGATAATGTCCAAAGGACATCTGGCTGAGAAGATCCCATGGACATTTCCTTCCATCTGAAAGCCACAAAGATTTAACAGAAGATATAAATGTAAAACAAACTCCCCTCTAACTTGCAGTCCGTCCCCATGACACTACGCCAGCCTAACGTACACAAGACCACAGAGAACTCACAGTGCTTGGTGCTTTAGATGAATGGTACAAATTCATGCACACATATGCCAGTGTTTTCACAGCTGGCTGTTTACTATGAACGATTTTTAGTGGTTGTTACAGTGGCAACAATTAGGCCTCTTTGAGTCAATGTCGCTGACAAGCCCATTTGTATTTGAATAAGACACTGCAGGTAAATTGCCACGGAAGGGAACAAATGCGATCATCACTCTTCCCAAAAATGTATATCAACTATGCAAATAGGACTGTTTGCAGGTTTTAAAAAAATTCTCAAGATGCCTGCCCAGAATCGTAAATGAAGGATTCCTTATATTCCCTTAACATACAGAACAGCTAAAACAGTCATTTATAAAAGAAGTGCATTGGCTGGATGTGGTCAACTTGATTAATTCTTATGCATGTCTAAACATGTCAAAACATCCTGAAAACATTGCTTATTCATAGGGGTTTTCTGGTGCGAGTCTATTTCCTAGAGCCCTTGGAAGAGGGGTCTCAAACTACTGACTTGTGAGGCAGTTTCAAACAGCCCACAATCTTCTGATTTTACTACTTAATTTAATCTGCACCTCAGATCAATCTTTACTTTGCATTTAGGGATCAAATGGTTTCACTGTAAAGTTCCTGATGCTTCGAATTGTCTTTTCAAATTTTAATTATCGTTAAAACCGTGGCTCATTATCACGCTTTGAAGAAGCTCTCTGGCATCAACCAAATGTAGCAACAATCACAAGTGCCCATGTGCAAGATGGGTTTGTTTCTGTGTCAGTAAAACCATGGAAATACATCAACCTGGAGATTTTCAGCCTTTTAAGAGGACTGAGTCTGATGTGATCGTATTCTGGCTTTTAATCTTCATGCCCGAATGCCAGGTAAGTTAACTTTTAACTCAATGCATGATCATGGAACCTAGGGGGGCGGGTGTAACTTCTAATATCAGGGTCTAACTTGCTAATAGTTATTAGTTACTCAGTAATGTACCCTGGAACTTTTAGTGTAACCTACTCCGGTAAGAACACTGCCAGTGGTGTAGTGGAGACGGCACTCTTTCTGCTTCAGCCCTGGAGCTAGTTGAATACCCATTTGCTAAGAATGAATTCCACACACATCTGTATATGTTCCTGAACCAGAATAGTTTAGACCAGGTTTCACCTCCTTTTCCGGTATAACTACTGTGTGATGGCATTACTAAGCATAGCTAGAGAGGCAAGCAGGAACCCAAACATGATTCTCCACTTGCTGAGCGCTACGCTCCCCCTTGCTGGAGTCCAAACAGTTCAAGCAGGTAACGTGTACGTTTGGAAGCTTTGTGAGAAACGTTTCTCCACTACGAACTACAGTTAGTGAGAATGTAGGCCCAGGCGTCTGATGACCCTGTCCAGGCCAATCTTAGAGTGTCGTCCACTGTCAACTCCCTCGATGGAAATGTTACCCCTCAGAAGCAGGTTTCTGGTAGTAACCTATATATGAAAACTGACCAAGTCACCAGAATGTCCTCAATATAATTAATCACTGTATAAATTTTAATTTCTAGTTGAAATAGATGGGACACTTTTTTGTATGTCTGTGTGATTTTTCACGTGGCCCCTTGGGGGGACACCACATAGCTATTGGCCCCCAGGTAATATGATTTTTAGACCCCTGCCTTAGATGGATCCGGATTGTTTATCTTTTCTGAACTAGTTTGCTAAAAATCAATCATCAAATGCAGTGATTCTAGTAAACTCATCTTCAGTGCCGTCTTACATCAGTCAATACAATATATTCTGCTTTACTTTTCAATCAGGGAATGAAGTCAACATGGCTACAGTTAGGCAAAATTTAATTTTCACAACTTCATCGAGGGGTTTTAGAATAAATTATGTGATACGGCTGCATAAATTGAAACCTGTGTGAGAAATGACTGCTCTCCAATAACCTAATTTATTTGGCTGGCAGAATTTACACTTTTCATTTCCAGATATAATGGACCCATCCTCACATTTGTACCAATTGCAACACATGCCAAGTGAAAAAAGGTACAATTCTCTGCATACTATTGAGATAGCAGCGTCAAATCACCCCCCTCCAAATGAACTCATAATTGGCTAACAGTCTGCTATTGCTCCACCCTCCAATATGCTATTCCTGTCAGTCCCGAAATACATTTATTTCAGTCAAACTGAAACGTGTTAATTAAAAACAGACTGTAGCCAGCTACTCTGAATTCGGCAGGAAATGGCACATGGGAAAAAAAAAAAGTAGTTTGGATATCAT
Organism: Pollimyrus isidori; assembly: GCA_019775955.2. Taxonomy (NCBI): domain Eukaryota; kingdom Metazoa; phylum Chordata; class Actinopteri; order Osteoglossiformes; family Mormyridae; genus Pollimyrus; species Pollimyrus isidori. Next base: position 836,344 of record JABFDZ020000100.1, read on the forward strand.
CTGCGAATGTGCTGGTTGTGTCCTGGAAAGTAAAAACACAGAACGGAGGCACGGACACTGTGGTGGAACATCGAGGATTTACGGCAGGCTGTTCAAAAGTCGCTACAAAAGCACGGTCATGTAAAGGAACAAGCGCGTAAACAGGCGCGCACTGTAGTGCTGCCAGCGACACATCGGGACCATCACCTAGATGCGGCAGGTAGCGGACAGCTACGCGCAATTCCTCTTCACTGCGCTCTGATGCCATTCTCTGCTAATTAGTCTCCGAGGCAGTTGGAAAAGGAAAACAGCAGATGGTGTCCTGCTGGGTGCAGAGGCAGCCGACTGGAGCAGCGCTGCCACGGCGGCACGTGTGAGGTGGCTGCGCGCCATTGGCAGAGGTGTGTCATGTGTGAGGGATGATTCGCGTGGAGGCTGCCATGCGAATGCTAATGAAGCTGGCGGCCCCCGCCATGCTTAAGCTGCGCCGACATCCGCTATTCGACATAACACGCGCGTCACGATGACCCAAACATATTCACTCATCAGTGTCCTTCATTTTCATCCCCAGAAAGGATTTTCCCATTCTCCACCATATAATCCCAGTGACTGCTACTGGGAGATTCATTAAGAATGTCGCTCACTTGGAATTGTACATAACTCAGCTTCGCGAGGGATGTGATTGTAGGCTGGTAGTCAGAAGATGGCACAAGACCTTCAAAAAATCACACAAAAGCCATCAATTACCCTTTGAGATGCTCTTAGAGATCAGTGTTTACTATGGGGAGTCTGGAAGGAATCAATAAATAATAAAAAATAATAAATTCCATAACACTGATCCAGGCAGGTCTGATTCCTGGTTGCTGGCTTGTTACAGGACACAAAAAACAAGCAATGTTCTTTGAGTAATGACTTCTGTTCTCCCTGTGGACGTGGGAAGGGTTTCTGTGGTTTCTGATCAGCAAGCGATCTCTGTCCGTGCGGCGGGGCCGGAGCCACAGGGGGGCGGCGCGGAGCCAGGCCGGAAAATGAGCGAAATGCAGAAGCCGGGAAGCGGCCAAGCTGCTGGGAATGCGGAGCGACTCGCGCAAATCTGGGCTCTCAGCGCAGACGGGGCACTTACCGTCTGTTTATCTGAACTACCGTCGCCATGACGATTACCAAGGCTGAAAAGACCAATACTGCTAATACTGCCTTTACCTCAAAAGAACAACATTTACTTTCAACCTCATCGCATAAGACACAAACGCTTCTTGCACAAAAATGCAGTAAATGTCTTTTAAACAGTTGCTATTTTTACATGCTAATAAGTTTCCTGTAGGAAGTCATTGATTAGACACATTAATTGAACATTACTGTTGCTTGTTGACAATGTATCTCAAGATGAAGCATCTCCACCGCCTGCTATTCCACATCTGAACAGACAGGGAGGGGGGCGCCATCTCTACTGCAGGATGAGGGTCGTCACGCGGTCGAGGCAGCGATCGTTTGCTCCCACGCTGATGGGAGTAATCTCTAAAACATTACCTTCTGGGAGATTTACAGACCATCACTGTCAGGGGTGTTGTGTGGACTGCAAATCGTGGCTTGTGCGGACCACGGACGCCAAAACAAGCAGGATATGATCATCACATCCATTTCTGTGACCATCGTCATTATAGACTTTATACTGCAATTGCTGCGGCTTTTCTGGTGTTAGCAGAAGCCTGAGGGGTTTCGGACATGCAGGCTTTTCTACCTCCTGACCCAGGAGGCCCCTGGGATTTGCTGAGAGCGCCCTCTTGTGGTTCCTGGCCTGCGTCTACTGAGTCAGAGGTGTGTTTCTCCCCCACGCCTGAAGTCTGTCACCTTTACTTAATACATACTAATGGGCTGCATCACCGTCTGCCTCAGCAGGGCAGGCGTGTTCAGATAAAAGCCAGCTCTCCATTCCAGCTACATTTTATCAATTCGATCCATTATTACCATTGTTGTACTTACTCTTAGTGACCACCCCCTCCAGCCGGATGATATTGGGATGGTCGAACTGGCCCATGATGCTGGCCTCCCTCAGGAAGTCCCGCCTCTGCTGGTCCATGTAGCCCCCCTTCAGGGTCTTGATGGCCACGGCGATGTCCTTCTTCCCCGGCGTGCGGAGGCGCCCGCTGCAGACCTCTCCAAACTCACCTGCGGAAACCGGCTCCTTCCTTCAGGCCACTCGTCACGGCAAATCGCTACTGAGCGACGGGCAGAGCTTCATTGGCTGCACTACTGAAGGTTTTCCACTAGGTGGCAATCATGGATTATCCGAAAGGTGACAGTTTGCGTGGAGTAATATTAACTTTCAGGGCTTCGAGTGAGTGAAAACTCACAGGTGTCATTCTTTATTAAAAATAAATCATATATGCTAAAAGTTGACTTTTATAACAATTTCTAGCCATAGGAATTAAAGAAATTTAAAAATAATTATGCAACTAACAAAGGTATGAATAAATTGTATAGTAAATTTTGACTCACAAACTGTATTTAAAACTGTAGAGCTAAAATAATCAATAACTTCAGAGAAAAGCACCCACCTGCTCCGATTACTCTCTCAATACGAATGCGGGTGGGATCAATCTCTTTGGCAAATTCATGGACAGCCTGCGTAGGGTCCTCGTAGGTGTCGGGGTCTATATACGTCTTTATGCCTGGAAAGGGGACTGGACCAGGCAAACAGGGAGGATAACTGAGACACGGCATAGGCGGGGGATGTGCTGTGCGGATGCAAACAGGATCCAAGCCGTACAAAGGGATCCACGATCCTGCTGCTGGCTGCTTCCAGCGCGTTCTCACATTCAGTCGAAGGAGCAAGCATGCAAACGGTGACCTCCAAACGACCTCTGTGCTGGGAAACACAATTCTGGAAAAGGCATCAATATGCAGCTCTGTCTTGATCTATTCTGTCAAACCACCAAAGCCGGTTCTGAGAGCCAGACAGGCTCTCTGTTTGCACAGGACCTGTACACAGAAAGGGAGAAGCTGGCGCCATGAGCTGAATGGATAATGGGGGCTGGGTGGGACCACAGGCAGAAGGGAGTAAGTAGCCTTAACACAAATAGTATGCTTTTAAACATGTCTGATTATTTTTTCAGCGCGGCGTTTCTGTCTGTGCGATGCAGGCCGCGTTCCTTCTTAAAAGGCTCTGGCAGGCCGGCGACGTAACTCAGCTGTGAGAGGGGGCCGAAGAAGACCCTAAAACACAGAGCCGATTTATGCCTCCTGCACCTCACTGTTCTGTGTTAATGCCCCCCTCCATTTTTATATCAATCTTTCATCACAGGAGTGAGTTATTCTGGGGGAGGTGTGTATTCGGAGACAAGAAAAGAGACAGACTCTTGTTTTTTTTTTTTTTTTCTTCTTCGAATGAAGAGCTCAAGATTTTCAGCACAGAGTGATGGGAAGGACAGGCGGAGCTTCAAAACAATGACAGGCAAAGGCCTGGGGGTGTAGCAATGACACAAAGCGTATGAGGTGCATGCAGGTGGCAATTAGTCAGATGCCACAGCCTGTTTGAATATAAGATCTTAGAAGGCAGAGCAGCCCTTCATACCACCTGTGGTTTTCCTGTTCTACCTCCACCCAAAACAATAACCACTCCGCCTTTCTCACCAGAACGGCACTGATGTGGGCACATTCCAAACCCAAAAGCAATGGCACCGTATCACAAACAGACACACATTAGCAGGCATTACGGATTAACACTCTTGTAAAGATGCCCTATAGGTGACTTTCGATTTAAACGACCCAAACCGCTCATTGTTTCATCTACCAAGATTTATGATGATACATTTTTCTTAATGAATTGAGGTTCACTACTTTGCCCAAGGGTGTAATAACGGGATGTATCTTCTGAAAACCTTTTGCCAAGTATCCAACACTGACTGGATATGTAAAAAAAAACATGGCTGATTGTTTAGATTAGGGGTCACCAACCTTTTTGAAGCTGAGAGCTACTTCACGGGCACTGAGCCGTACGAAGGGCTACCAGTCTGAAACGCCCCATAAACTTATCTAAACTTCATTTATAATAAACATGTTTTTAATGCTTTTTCTTAAGATGTTGTCATTTTCAAATCTATATAAATGCAAATGTGATTAAAGAAGAACAGCAACAGGATAAAATCTAATTTTAGACGCTGCTCACTGGTGAGTTGTGTGATCTTCAGAACAGGTCTGTGGGCAACTCATGTGGTCCTTGGGGGCACCCTGGTGCCCGCGGGCACCATGTTGGTGACCCCTGGTTTAGATTATAAAACCATAATGCAAAGATGAGCCCCAAACTTACTGTGTCCGTTCTGATAGTGCGCTCTGCGGTTTTCCTCAGGTCTCATCTTGGCTTTGATGTACCACTGGCACCTAAAACCAGAGCAAGAACACTACTATCAGATGCAGAATGAATGCTAAGCCACGCGGAGGGAGGGGTATGAGGGCACATGGCATGTGTGGGGTTCCCTGCCCCTGCACCTCCCTGCAGCTGGACCGCAGCTTTCAAATGAAGAACCAATCAGATGTTTTGAAACAAAGGCTTTGATGCAGCTCATCTCACTGGTCCATCCTTCGTGGCCAGTGAGGAACTGCCTGCAAAAACATCCAGTCCATCCTCTGTGCTGCATTAGCACTTTTTAAAAAATATATATAAAATGTATAAATTTCTATATCTATAAAAAATCATAATCGTTTGATGGGACACACATGACAGGTGTTCAGCGATTACTGTGTTACTCTTCTAACCTCTGCCTTGTCCAATAACGCTAATGTACCACAACAGCTGACACTCCTACGAGGTGACGATCCTGAGGTTTACAGGAGAGGGAACAGGTATGGATGAACTTTCAGCTGGTCTCCAGCCTTCTTCTGTAGGATCACACTTCAGTCACCGTGGTGTCCTGGTGGAGGATTCCGACTGGAATCTTGTGACCCTCTACTCGTAGCTTTACTTAACCTTAATGGAATGTTCCAGAAAACCTTTCTGAGTGTACAGGTCTCTCATATTGTCGGCTGTAGCGCTGATGGCGTACAGAGTGCATGTGTGACGCTTCACTGTGCTTCAGCGGAGCATCAACAGGTCCTCCCGAGGTGACCAGGCATACAAACATCTGAGTGTCCTTCTAACCAAACCCATTTCAGGAGTACAAGAGGACGGCTGGCAAGGAAGCCGCAGGCCTTTAAATTCACAAAGTGCTGCACGTAGGTATCCAGCCTAAAAGGGAGGCAGACGGCGTCTCACTGAAATCCTGCCCGCCCAAGTGCACAATGAAAGGGGAAGAGGTGTGAGGGACTGAGGCAAACTTGAGAAAAGGAACATTTGCTTTCCAAAGAACGGCTGAGTGTGCAAATGGCTCCCTGGGTGTTTTAGGCCGTAAAGACAGAATACAGTGGTAGAAAAATGAAGTTTGCGGAAGAAAGGAAACTATATCAGAAACAGGCCTTTCACACTTCTGCCTGACACAAAGCATGTTTTTATGTGTACATAACCAGAAGGCGCTAGTCCATGAGGTAAATCCAATGAACTCAAAGCACTAACTGTAATATTTAAACAAAAGAGAAATTATGAATTGTAACTCTTACTGGGCAACTTGTAAGTGATAGCCAAGGCACCATTTTTACAGCACCTACATTCCCCTTGAAAAGGTCACAAGCTGTCAAAGCAGACCAGCACGACCAGTAGCACTAACCTGGGTGTGAGACTGAGGGGGAGGGGGGGGGGGGGGGT
>JABFDZ020000100.1:861816-872034 GCA_019775955.2 Pollimyrus isidori
GAATACGCATCCCTGAGAATACGCATCCCTGAGAATGCGCATCCCCGAGAATACGCATCCCTGAGAATACGCATCCCTGAGAATATGCATCCCCGAGAATACGCATCCCTCAGAATACGCATCCCTCAGAGTCAGAATACGCATCCCTCATGAAGAGGCGACTCCGGAGTGCTATGGCGACTGGCGGTGGAAATAGACCACGCGAAACACAGCCAGAATTACTCCAACAGTCTAGTACATGTTCATGAGGGTCCTTATCACTCTGTCCTGAAGCTTTTATAAAGCCCTTGCATGAGTGCCTGGCTGCACAGTTGTTTTTTTTCCCACCCCGATTTGCCTACAGATGCCAGCTACCACGTATGTCACAATTTCAACTTATAGCTTTTATCCAAAGCAAAACGCCATGCAATTGAAAGCAGGGTCAGGCAGTCCTTGGGATTGGGGTTAAGGGCCTTGTTCAAGGGCCCGTCCATGACATCAATCTGCCAGCCCTGGGATTTCTGGGTCACACGGATGATGCCTCAGCCTGCTGAGCACCACATCGCCCCCCTGTGGATGTTAAGTGGAAGCAAGGCGGAGTGCTTTCCCAAGCAGACGCAGCAGGAACAATCACAGTTGCAGCCAGGCCTCTGCTAAGCACATTGGCACACTGTTGCCACGGCGATGCCTCCGTGGCCCCCGTCGAGGGTGACCTCCAGATGGCCGGCGACAGGCCCTGGCCCCCAGCCATGCCTTGGAAAGTGCGCTGAATCAGGGGCGGCCTGAGGAGACCTTGCCTTTCCACCAGGCCGGATCAAGCCCTCTCACTTCCTCGTCAGCTTTAATAGACGGCCCTCCCAGGCGGACGGCGGGCCCCCGAGCTCGGCCCCTGGCTCCACGACCAATGTCCAGCGTCTGGAACAGCCGGTGCCCCTCTCGCTGGAGGGGGGGAGGTGAAATGCTGAGAAACAGAATGTGTGCAAGTGGCAAAGTGCTGCAGGAGCAACAGATGGTGAGGAGCACTGGGCGGCGGTATGGCCCCCCCTCCGTCCTCCGCTCCGCCGGCCCCGGGGACGTGGGCACATGCCGGCCCGGTGTCTCGCCTTCGCCGCGCCATCCCTGGGGGGGGGGGGCTCCTCTGCACGTTCAGCAGATCGCGTTACGCCGATTCGTCCCTCACGAATATCTCGCCGTGACGAGCTCCTGACTGGAATTAGTGTGCAGTAATTTAAGAGAATTGCCAAAGTTAATACTACACCACTACGCTTTAGGATACATGCTCCGCACATCGGTACAACGACAGTAACTGTTGGCATCCTGCGGCCTACCCACACTGTTTGGAGGGAGGCTACATCAAATCTGTAGGAATAAAAGGACTAGCAATTTTTAAAACATCAAAGTATATAAAGAAAAAACTAGGCCCGCAGTTGCGAAAAAGAGTGAGATGCAAATCTGTTGCATTCCCTGCATATATCTTAGCATGCTGTGGCATCGGCAGTCAAGACAATAAATCCATTCTGTCGTACACAGGGACACGTCGCTAATGCTACATACGCAAGCTATCACCTGAGGTCAAATTTCAGTATATTACACACATGGGGAATTCTGAAGGTAAACCTCAAAGGTAATTAACTCCATATGGTTCTTATATGCGATTTTTAAATGATGAGCAGTAGGTAATTCAATAATTAATCTCAATTAATTTCTTAGTTTGAACACCTAATGTCTAATTTAATAATGAAAAAAAAAATATTTCATCCTGATAAGTAGCCATTAGCCATGAACCATAACAATCAATCATTTTGCACAGGACAGGGTGTGGGTTACACTAATCTCAATGACAACATAGTGACAATGCCATTTCGCATGCCAAACGAGGGAATTTATGATTTAAGGTGGCTATTAAAGCTCTCAGCTGATTAGCACAAAGGTAGGGGAACTAAACCCAAGTAATTAAACCTGCTTATGGTTGGAAGGGCTTCTGTTAAGGAACATAGAATTAAAGCCTACCAAAAACCTGCAAAACGGCTTTGGAGGAAAAAAAAAATGTTACAACAGATATAAGGGTAAAGCACAAATATGACATAAATACATCCACGAATCCAGCCAGCCAGCCGCCATCCATCCACAGTTTTCTGGGGGGGTCCATAAAGCCCCCCTCCAGCAGTGTAGGGCACACGGCAGGGAAGCACCAGGCATTCAGTGCCAGCCCTCATAGGGCACACACACACACACACACACACACACATAGAGAATTGCAATATGTGCACGAAGCAAGAAAATTAGTATATTCAATACAGGTCTTTCTTTGTTCCATTCACTTCCATCAGGCTAATCTCATTCTCACTTCATTCCTTCCTAATCAGCACCTGCTATTCCCTCTGGGGATGACTGACCCCAGCATACTCTCACTTTTTCCTCGAGTAGCTTGTATTATCTCAGTGTGCAATGTCCCAAGGCAAACCCACAATGTTTTCATTCTGAATCTCGATCTCAAGTGAAGGAAGTAGAGATCTTTAGGGTACATTCATGAGTGCTATTCTGGTCCCAAAAAAGTTATAAATTGTGTAAGCTCCATTGATATGATAATGATAAACTTTAGATATGCGGGTTTTAACGTCGGAGTATGGCTGGGGTTTGAGTCCCCAGGGCCGGGTAAAGCACCAAAAATGTTACCAAGGCTGCAGGAGCTTGAGGTCAAAGGAGAGCTTAGTTCCGTGCTTAAAATTCACAAGCTTCACGACCCAGTGTGATGATTTTACCGAGCAGTAGTACTTTAAACTGCAAGATTAATGCAGCATTAAGTTACGTGTGTTCTGAAGGACAGGACTACAAGCTGACACGGCAATCAGGCAACGTGGAGCTTCACATCCCAACTGCCTGAGTCCAGTCCTTGACTGACCCATTCAATCTGTCTACCTAAACACGGTATTTGGCCAACATATGTGCTGAAACAGGAGCTTATCAATCACTGGCTGAAGTACAACGAGGAAGGATGCGGATCTGCCGGCCAACGAGCAATTCGCCATCTGCTTTGCAAAGTTAGCCGTGAATGTGCACATCCCAAAAAAAGGCTAGGAGGCTGGAATTGAAAAAAGTCATTGTAGTGACCTTAAATGTAAATTAAGGGTTGATGCCCCCATTTAAACCCACACATGTTTAATCATGCAGAACCGAGGTTCTAGAAGGGGAGGCAGGCCGTCCACAACAGCGGATAAGGCTGTATATCCGAGGAAAGAAAGTTCGAGCTTCACAATGCAGTGAGACCTGCTTCATCGTTGAATAGTACAGAGCCGTGCGACAAATAGTGCTTGGAGTTTAGTGTTATGAATATGATCTGAATGTGGGCGTACTGTAAGCACATAAAGGCACGTCTGACATGGCTGTAGGACCAGCACCATGTCAAGGATACTGGTTTTCACACAACACTCAAAGAAAATGCTTTTTTTTTCCTTTTTCATTTTGCGCCGGTGAGAAAAGGAGACTTTGATCACTAGATTGAATCAGAGCATGGGAGGGTGGACAAAGCTGAGACAGACGAGCAGTGATGAAAATGCCACATTGGCCCTCACAAGCTGAGATTGGACCTCCCTTCACTTGATCATCTTCCAGAAGCCTCAATGAAGGCTAGGGCATATTGTGAAGATGTGAGATAGTGTCTGTTATTCTCCTAGGGGTGAATGTAAGGAAGGCGTCCATTCACCCCTACTTTCCCAGCCGCCCTCCTGTTAGGACGACAGGGATCAGGGAGCATCCCATGGGAGACTGCTGCCCTGATGATCGGTCCACCCCCAAATCTGGAAGTTCTAACAGGGCTTTTCCTGAAAGATGTGAATGGCATCTTCAGAGGAAATGCTGTTCTGCTCCATGGGCCTCATCCTCTTCTTATAATCCCTGTAGCTCAGCTGGATTACAGCGCTGTGAGATGCAGCAGGCAGGGGCACAGCGCAGATGAGAACCCCCCCCCCCCCCAAAAAAAATAAAAACCAAAAAAACTCCTCAGCTACAAGGAAATTGGCTTTGAATGAGGAATCTGCCATTCAGCCTTTTTCTAAAACAAACGTGCACTTATATTAGAAACACTGAACTCAAATGAATATCGCACTCAGCTGTATATTCATGATCAGCATCCAGAAAACAGTGAAAGATCCAACCTCATGTTAAATGAAGCTGGACTGCAGGACGCCTTCCCAACACATTCCTCTGCCCCGGGAACATCAATGGAGAACCAGACTCCGGATCTAAACAGAGGTCGGAGAGTGAGGGGAGGGAGGCGCAGAGGGAGCAGGCTGAGGCCCAACCATGATGGGGTGGGGGGGGGGGCCGCAGGGGTGCCTGGCTGCTGCATCCGCGTCCTCTTCCGCTTGCGAATCCCCCGGCATGGAGGCCAAGCGAAGCCCAAATCTCAGCAAAACAGCGGAAACGGGGAGCTGAGCGACCACAATGGCGGTGGCAGGGAGAAAGCCGCCCCCCCCAGGTCTGACGCCAGGGATGGGAGGGAAAAAAGCGGGAGTCGCTGAGGCATATGGAAGTTAAAGTCTTCCAAGCGACTCTGCAGCCAGCAGCTGTCATGAAGGTAAGCGGCAGGCAGACGGAGCAGCCACGCTAGGCCCCGCTGCCTCCCTCCAGCCCCGCTGCCTCTAGCCCGGCTGCTTCCAGCCCCGCTGCCTCCAGCCCGGCTGCCTCCAGCCCCGCTGCCTCCAGCCCGCCTGCCTCCAGCCCCGCTGCCTCCTGCCCGGCTGCTTTCAGCCCCGCTGCCTCCAGCCCCACTGCCTCCAGCCTCGCTGCCTCCAGCCCCACTGCCTCCTGCCCGGCTGCTTTCAGCCCCGCTGCCTCCAGCCCGGCTGCCTCCAGCCCCGCTGCCTCTAGCCCGGCTGCCTCCAGCCCTGCTGCCTCCAGCCCCGCTGCCTCCACTCCGCTCCAGAAAGTCGCCCCCAGGGAGGCCTGGGAAGCATCGGGCCCCACAGACACGTTTCGCCTCCTGCCCGTCAGTAATCTGGAAAGCTGCACCATAACGGCGGCCATGCTGCATGTGTCACTCCCGTGTCACTCTCGTGTCACTCCCATGTCACTCCCGTGTCACTCTCGTGTCACTCCCGTTCTTAGCCACAACTCACTAGGACAAGACGGGGCTCCTGATTTTACTCACATGCAGAAACACGATAAAAATAATGGGTGCAGAAATCAGCTCCCATTTCAGGAAGTATTTTATAAATTTACACTATATGGATTATGCAGCTTCCCATACATGAGTACCAGTGAATTCGGGTACAATTGGAAAACAATATCCCTTTATGAAACTAAGAAACAGAAAGATACAGGAATATAACATGCAGAATGAAGGTTCCAATATAATATAATATAAATATATATTTGAATACTACACAGTATATGCGATAGAGTGCTGTCAGCCCCAACCTGCATCTGTGATGTCACTGAAATGCAATAAATTTAAAAGCTTACAACTTTTTCCTGACAACATTTTATCTCCAAAACGAACACTGACGGGTAACTGTGTACAAACCCAGTCACAAATGGCACATCTCTGTGGTTCTGCTAAGTGGACTCCTGAAAGCACATTTACAAAAACGGGTCTTTGATACGCCTGATCCTGAAGTCGCCCTTCTTGCGAACACTGAGACATCTCCTTCTCTCCCATTTCTCTTTGACTGCCGCTTTGCCATTATGTGGCTAAGAGAATCACAGTTCTGTTTCATTCCAAATGACACCGCGTTTGTGTAAAGCTCTTGCCTGCACACACGCTCTGAATAATTTAGCGGTGCACTGGGACGACTGCACATTCAAATTCACGGAGCGGAGTTCTACCACGGACTGTGTGACTTTAATGCATTATACTGAATGTCTGCTTAGACAAAATAATGACATCAGCAAGCTCTGGTACTGACAGCGTTATAAGACATTGTTTCCCAATCCGGTCCTGAGGGACCCCCGGTCAGTCCATGTTTTTGCTCCTTCCCAGCTCCCCATGGGGAGCAAAAACATGGACCATCTATGGGTCCCCGGGACTGGATTGGGAAACACTGCTTTAAGACATTTTGTTTAAAGCTTAGCTGCTGCACCGGATGTTCCAGTTCTGAAAAAACCAACATATATACACGATGAACCAACACATTACCACCCCCCTCCACATGACTCAAGCTAATAAAATGGGATATGTCAATGTCCGGGATATATTACATAGTACTTATATTTGACACGTTGAATGCAAAAAAAAAGGGTGGGGTATAGACCTGAGTGATTTTGACAAGATCCAAATAATTCTAGCTTGACAGCTGTGTCATAGGGGAGTGGGGATCCCGACCCTTTCTGGGGCTGGAGCACAGACAGGCCGATGCTGCAGCATCGCTTACAACTCCTGTGAGCAGTTCTCAAGTATCTTATCTAATCCTTATTCTATTATAGCAACACAGGCAGACTTCAAACGAGGGACAGCCAACTGGAACAGACTAGACTTGTCCATCTTTTTAATTCTGCCTTGTGTTAAAGGAGACTGGTAGCGGGGTAATAACTGACACTGCAAAAACACAGACCTGCACAGACTCCCAACAGAAAACACTGCCTATGAATGACATCAGCCCGAGAGTTTGTAACGAAGAAAGAAGCTTTTTCTTTGTTCAAGGTTTGCCCAAAAAAATCATTTTGAGTGCATCTGACGGATGACCTAAGCACCCTCTGGCACCGCCAGGTTCCCTGCACATGTGGTAGGTAGTGCAAACAATCTGATGGCATTATGCAGACCTTTAAAGACCAAAATGCAGATACCACCAGCAGCACTGAAGGACCTCTGAAAGCAACAGGGTCAAGATTTACAGGTTGTAGGTTAGGTGGTTATTAACAGCAAACCCAGGCGCCAAGCTGGCTGATCTCTCTCTGAAACCCTCCTGTTTGTGGCGATGTGTAATATTAGAGTATTCTACAAATACTTCTTAAAATCAGTTTCATAGGAATTGCAAAGGTGTCAACAGTTTAGGGCGCATATAAAATGTTACAGTGCTGAGTCTGCAATGACTTCAAAGCTCCCAGAATACTTTGGTGAGAGAAAAGGGACCGACCGAATGGGACAGACCGAATGGGACAGACCGAGTGGGACAGACCGAGTGGGACAGACCGAATGGGACAGATACATCCCACAAGCCACTTCTCCATAAGCTAAAGCTAAAACTAGACAAAACAAATGAGATTTAACGAAGGGATATTTAAGAACTACAGTAATAAACAAAATAGCTTTTGAGAGTTAAAGGATAAAAGGATGCTGAGGAAACTGTGAAATTGGTAGGCAGCGCGACCATCTCTGCATCCCTGTAAGCAGCTGGCAGTGTTTCTATGGGTCCAGCTGGTGGTGGGACTGGAACACATGCGTGATGATCACCGCTGTGGCTGCGGGGGGAGGACAGGTTCTGTCACTGTGGGTGAGACGGCGTTACCATTAACCCCTCAAAATTGGTGATGAAAGCACAGAGATTTGGTCCCTTTGTCATACACAGTGGAACATCACTCCTGCCACTGAGACAAGCTGCCTAAAAGGTTGAGCACTGGTGCATTTCCGCGTGGTGGGGGAGCGGCCTGGACCGCAAATGGGGGAGCGGCCTGGACCGTAAACGGTGCCAGCTTATACGGTAAAAGAATGTCAATGCTCAATCTATTTATACATTTTTTTAAATATCTGTCATTTTGAAATATATACGGAATGTATTGAACGTGTATTGGAATCTCAGTGGTAGTTTAGATTACCTGAGCGTCCTGCCTCCAAGCCCACCCCCCATTAATGAGCCCAGAAGGCATTGTGGTGTTACCATTTACTGGATTGCCCAGAGGCATTATGGTAAACTATACGCTCTGGAATGACCGCAGATGAGTGATACCGTACCGCAGCCTGTCCCGCTTACAGTAACCAGAAGGTAGAGCACCTTCCCTTTGCCGCTCAAACGCCCCAAACTTAAGAAGTGAGCAGAAGCTGGCTCTGCAGAGGCTGGTGTCTGCTTAGTAAAGGCTGCATTCACCGACTGGGTCGCCTTTCAAGGTCTGTCATCAAGGAGGTGTCAAGGAGCAACTACCCTGCCGGCCAGCTTGCCTCAGATGTTGAAGATCTCGCCCGACCCCGTGTGAAATGCCCCTGATTAACGGCGCTCAGCAGGCAGGGAAAAAAAGCAGCTTGACAACGTTCCGCTAGAAGCAGGAGCAGACTGGGCGGAAGGTGAGTTTACAGATCTGACAGGCTGGCTGGGAGCTTCCAGTTGTTCTGCAGTGACCCTGTGGTATTTGCTCTCTGACATTAGCCTCCTCTGTCCAACCTCTGAGTTCCCATAACATCAGAAGTCCTGCTCTCTTTCAAAGGTAGCATCATCTGATCTACCCCTGCTCTATAAAATTAAGCCATCATATATATTTTATATTTCGGTAAGTGGATTCCTTTGGGATTAAGTCTGACCCATACAAACAGAAACATGCCCTTTGCTGCATTAATGATGCACGATAAATACTGCGATGCCTTGCTGCTGTATCCGAATAGCAAACGCAAAAGAATGCAGTATCTTTCTGAGTGAGCGTGGATGAGCTGCGTCCCAGGTGTGGAGCTACAGACCACAGTGTCCTCGGTTCACAGCGGCCAGGCTAATTAGCTGTGCCCACGGAAAGCAGGGGAGGGGCGCCAGGCGAGCCAGGGCCCCGGCAGATGGACGGGAGGTAATCCGTCAGCCCAGATTGGCCCGTAATGGGAGGTGAGGTTAATTACCGGCACGCAGGGCTGCTGCTCATTCGCCCGTCTGCCACAGGCCTGACAGTGAGTGGGAATTAGGGGAGGCCGTCCTGAGTGAGTCTCCGGGCGGCCATGGGCATCCCATCCTGGGTGGGATCAGGCGTGACGCCGCGTTGATGTCGGCAAACTGGCGGGGGAAGGTGCCACCCAAGAGCGCAGACATTAAAAGGCTGGGGGCACGGAAACGCTATCGCTTACGACAGCTTATAGTCGAGAAGTTCACATGGAACTTTAGATGGAACTCAGACAAATTATGTGAATTACATGCAACGATGCTTATTGATGGGGAACCAGAATCTCCTTGTACTTTTTAGCAGGGAACCTAAATATTTATGTGAAGAGCAAAAAGCAGATGTTGGCTGCTTTATTAAATGTATATTTAATAATGTATGTTGCATGGATATTCCACTTATTCCAGAAAAAAAAGATTAATTAAAAAATTACATTATTACTGGTATAAAATTTTGATAAATTGCCATTGTGTGAGGTTATTTGGCCTTAAATAATATGTGATGTGTGGCACTTTCCCTAATAATCATTCCTGTAATTACTGGAGACTAGTAATTAACTCTGTGGCTATACTGTTATTGCATTATAATTATTTAATTGCATCATTATTAATTATTGTATGACTGCTTGTGTGTGCGTGTGTGTGTGTGTGTGTGTGTGTGTGTGTGTGTGCGTGTGTGTGTATTCTGTGATACACTGGCATCCCATTCAAGTAGCCCAGCTGTGTGCCCTATGCATTCTGGGATTGGATCCAGCCTCCCATAGAGACTCTGACCAGGATGAACGGTTAGATGGACTGATTATTAATTATGGAAACACGTGACAGTTACTAGCAGCAGTTCGTCTGAGTGGCTCAGCTCCTCCCACATTCTGTTTGCCTAATCACCTTTGCCAGCATCTTTAATGTACCAAACTACCAACGCTCTCCATGATTATTCCTGAATGCACAGGCCTGCTGTATAATTCCTAGGCACATGAGGCCAGCACAGTCTGTTGCAGCTGGCTGCTTTAACACCAAAATGAGGGAACAGTCCACTTGTTCATGGTGGGCGCCGGCATAACAGGTAAGAGAGAACCTTCAAGCTGAGGCCGAAGCACATGTTCTGCCTCTGCTACTTTGTATCAACCTTCCGGAATGTTCCTTAACGGTACCCTGTAATTTTAATTGCGTTGGGGGCTATTATGAGTGTCCATCATTTTTGTGCGTATATTTATTATTATAATTAAAAACACACTGGAAATACAGCAATTGTCTGAGGTGACAACCTCATAGTGGGTTTTAAAATCAGTCGTCAAATTGTGGGCTTTGTGTGTGACTGTATGCTTAGAGATTTTGTTTCACCATGGTTTTTAAGAGCATAACTATATGACTATATATATATATATATATATATACAGGACTGTCACAGAAAATTAGAATATTGTGATAAAGTTCTTTATTGTCCGTAATGCAA
>JABFDZ020000100.1:876990-887315 GCA_019775955.2 Pollimyrus isidori
CCCCCCCCCCCCCCCCCCCCCCCCCCCCCCCCCCCCCCCCCCCCCCCCCCCCCCCCCCCCAAAGCACACGGGGTATAATTAACAGGAAGTACAGCTTCGGATAGCATTTACATTTACTTATCTATTTGACACTCCTATCCAAAGCGATGTACGATTTAAAAACCAGGGTCGGTCAGTCCTGGGTTCGGGCCCCGCTCAGGGGCCCAACACACTGCCCACCCTGGGATTTGAACCGATGACCTTCTGGCCAAACCCGCCAAACACTGGCTCAAATTTAAAATGGACAGAATTTCAAAGATCAAATTAAGGTAACATATTGTTTACCTCCTTTATACATTATTGTTATGTTTGTCAGCTTGCTAAGTCGTTAAACTCTGAATGTTAATTTGCATTTTGAAATATTCAGGTTAGTTTATCTTCATGATATAATCTAAGTAAAATGTGCCAGCATTTTCGCTATTCATAGTTTCAAACATTAATGTTACTCCCTTGATGTATGGCTGATGCTATATTTATATATACAGTGTTGATCAAAATGACTTAAAAAGAGATTTTTTTCCAACAAAGCCACAGCTTGTCCAAAGGCAAACATAAATAGACGAGATATATTATAATCATATTTCATCAGCCAGGCTGCATCAAAAAATAAAGGTTTAAACAAGAAATTTGATGAAGGCGTGCAATCAAAATTGGAGAATCATTTGTTATACTTGACAGTTTTTGGATCTAATGTTAAATATCTTGAAATATCTGGCAACCCCAATTTATTTGGCAACATTGACAGGCATTTTGCAAGATGATGGACCTCTCCAAGGTTCCAGAAAGCCTGTGATGCCAGGTTGTTCAGATAAAGGCTGACAGGATGACCCTCTTAGCTACTGAAAGAGACGTTTGTCATTCCAAAAGCTTAATTTCTCATATAATGAAGCTGTACAATAGAAACAAGTCATTGAGGTTCTGAAAAAGGCTGGCTGCCCAAATATGACAAGCATGTGAACAGGATGATGGGGAGATGTACGGGATCTGTTCATGGGCTCACTAAATTAGTTCTGTGCAGGCAAGAACTTGTCTAAACAGGGTGTCAACATCTGGGACAATATGGACTGAAATCCCATTCTGCAGTGACCAAACCACCCATCAGCAAGAAGACTGAAAAGGCAAGACCAGCCTTTGGCTGAGGAGCATGTTGTGTGGACAGAGGAGAACAGAGTTCATTTCAGTGATGAAGCTTAATTTAGTTGGTTCACATGGAAAACATTATTTGTGGTGTTGAATTGAGGAAATACTCCAGCAAATACTCCATGTTCTCTGGAGCCAGAGTCATACAGCTACACCGTGAATGCTAATGAATATCAGAACCTTCAGAGCCAAACAGGTGAAGCTTAAAACATCAAGGTGTGGGAATGGCCGAGCCAGACTCCAGATCTGAACCCTATCAAGAGACTCTGGAAGGCAACTGGTGACGGAATGATGGCAAACAAAAGTTATGGATGAAACTGGAAGACGAGTGGAACGAAATCAAGTCAGAGCAGTGTGAGAAAGTGGGTATATGCTGTGGGCACTGATGTGCCAGTCGCTGAAAGCAAGGGCCTCTATGCTTCCTATTAATTTCTGAGAGCTGCAACCATCAAAAAAGGTTGACAGAATTCATTTGTTGGATTCTTCCGCAAACATTTCTTGTTAAGCATTCTCTAATTTTGATTGCATGCCTTCTTCAAATTTCTTGTTTAAACCATTCACTATGAGGTGCGGCATAGCTTTCACCGATGAAACACGATTGAAATACATTTCTTCCATTCATGTTGCAATAATTTTGAATCTGGTTAAGCTGTGACTTTGTATATTACAGAAATGCCTCTTGTTTTCTAATTTTTAATGCCACTGTATGTACATGAGGCACATACTGATGGCGGCAGTAAGCTAGCAGCTGACAAGGCAGCAGTGATAGACCAACAGACGTCTTAGGTCTGCAGTGGCTGCAATGTGGGGTTCAGGAGGACGCTGGACAAAGGCCATCATGACGCTGCCCTTGAGGGCATCAGATCTCAGAGTCGTCTAAAAATGAGCCTGTTCCCACAAAAGATCTTTGTGAGCAGGTCTTCAGGTGGACACACACCCCCAGAGCCTGTCGCCATCCTTCTCTGTTATTCCATTAAGCTTCATCACGCCACAATAGCGTTCCGTCCATCAGCTGTCTGTTCACCTCCTACACCGGAGTCCAGCTTTTTAATCTCCTGGCAGATAATGGCTTTTTTGGATCAGAAATGCGAGGCCTGCCTTTCTTCCTTGAAGGTATGAACTTCCCGATCACTGATATGGTTTACGTTTCAAATCCCAGCTTCAGAAAAAACAAAAGAAGTTTCATGCATCTCCGCGCTCATTCTCATGAGGTCCTGAATGGTCGAACATAATTATCATCCACTGTTGTTTTTCAGGGAAACTGCTATAAAACGGCACCAGTCGAAAGTCTGGGCACACCTGCTTTTAATAATTTTGTCTCTATTTCATTTGTGTTATTTGGCTTATAGTAAAAGGCATCCGGGCAACGTAATACATATCAAACACTGCAACAATCAACAGAAGTGTCAAAAATCTCCAAATTTTCTCATACTTTTCAAAACAGCCCCATTTTGCTTCAGTGACAGCAGATCTTGGTGCCCCTTCAGCCAGCCTCCAGATGCAGCCACCTTTAATGCTACTCCAGCTCATCAGAGTTTGGGTGTGGGGGACTGTGGGGTCCGGGTGATGTGGAGCAGCACTGTCTCTCTTTCCTTGTTAAAATGATACTTACTAAATAACCTGGTAACTGTAATTTCTTAATGGAAAGCAAATGATTTTCAGTAGCTGTGTCCAGGCGTTTGGCTGGTGCCGTAACTGAAGTGGAAGCTGCTTACAGGCATCTAGAGGAGGATTATTTATATGCTGTTTATAATCAGCCATCATTCGTTATATCAGACGTATCTCCCTGTTCATTTCATTTCTTGACACTTGACGCTCACTGAAGTTTATCACGTTCTTTTCCTCTCCTTTTTCCATCCACCTTTCTTGGAATGAACACGCCTCCGTCACTGTCCACCGTTCCTGAACGTAAAGCCCAAGCTCCCCCCAACCGCACACATGGCTGCCCACCCATACTGTCAATGTGTGCCTCTCGCTGTCACATGACTCTGGGTCGGAAACAAAGAGCTGATTCCGGGTGGCTGCACTCTCCAGTGCGTGTCCTCATAATGTATGTTAGTGGCTCTTCTTGCAGCAACACCCCCCCCTCCAGCACCCCTGCTCTGTCAAGAGTCCTTTTGCCAATTTGCATTACAGTCAGATAGCTTTTTAATTGACAATAAATTGCTCTGGCTAAACTGTGATTTCATGCAAACATTAAGCTGTAATGACATGGCAGTGAATCATTTATGAAGACTTAGAATCAGAAACAATGAACAATTATTAATTCTAATCCCAAAACATTGCATTACCCAGTTTCCTTTATATAAGATAGGCCACTAATGTCACTGTTTTCGCAGTGGTGTACAGACGGAGCCTCACACACAAGATGCACTTGGCTGAGGAACAAGACCCCCAAAGGCGGCTTCCTCATCAAGAATGCAAGGAGAGCAGAAGATTGGCATTCCTGGGATGCTACCCCTTAAACTCAGCCCCCACGCAATTATGAATGTCCCTAAGCGTGTGCGCAAACATCTAGTACAAACTATGTGTGTGCGTACGTGCATGTGTGTGTGTGTGTGTGGATTAGGTTTACTGTATATTACATTGAATATACACAGAAATGAATGGAGAGTCCCCACAAAGATATAATTATAAAAACCTGTGCTTGTGTGCGTGTAACCAAATGTCCCCACGATGTGCAGATCACTTTTTCAGTCCTCAGAAGGGGAATTTCGATTTTATAAAAAATCTGTGACTGGAATCAAAAAACTAAAAGTCCAAGAAATCTTTATTTTGGTTACTTGTGGGTCAGGTCAGGGCTGGGTGGGGGTTAAGGATGTCATTGGTTTTGCCCATAGAAATGAATGAGAGTCCCCATAAAAACATGAATAAAAACACAGCGTGAAGCATGTTGATTGTAACATCCATAAATGTTACTTATTCGTATAATTTGTGCTTGGTACCTAAAACCTCATACTTTATTAGAAAGCTATAACACTGAAAGCAGGGTGCCACAACAGCGGGGCTACAATATAGATGGTTAACAGGAAAACCATCAGTAACTTACGGGTACAGGCCATGCTGGGGGGGTCTTTGGGGGCCCTGAAGAAGCCCTTCTCACAGGGACAGAGGGACAAGCCCTCGTCGCGGCTGGAGCTGTGCGGAGGACACTTGGAGCACCTGATGTTCCCAGGGAAGGCTTTGTAGAACCCAAGGCCGCAAGCTGGAGAACGGACACGGAGACAGGTGGTCAAGGGAAGCACTTGTAGGGTGGAGGAATGGAGGAAAGGAGAGACCCGGAAGCTGCCTTTGAAAAGCAGAGAGAACATCTGCCAACGCCACAACTCCATTATTAAGGTGACATCGCGGGTGCAAGACGGAGGCAGACATACATACGCAGTTGTACCAATGGAGGAAACTCAAGTCATGTCATACAAAACAAAATAAGCTCCAAAATAATCTTCTAACCAGTTATTCTGGTCTGGGGCACAAGGCTGGAATTTGCCCTGAGTGGGACGCCAGTTGATACCCATAATTGTCGACAATGGACACCAGACCAGCTGCAAGAACCTGCGAGAACATGCAGACTCCACACATCCAGGGCAGGGGCTGGACTCAAACCCCCTACTCTGTGTGAAGCAGCCCTCCTTACCACTGCTCCTCCCCTGCCTCACTACAGTATAACACTAAACCTATTAAAACCATAATTTTACTGCAGCATTACCACAGTAAATATCTGATATCATGTAAAAAATGTGGCAGTGATAGTAAAAGAGATTAAACCAATATTTCTTTACAGTAACGACTGTAATTTATTCAAAAAGAACTGCAGAAATGATCCCAATACTGCACACGTGAAGTAGGATGCAGAGCACAGCACACAAAACTTCCTCACCAAGTGTCCCACACACGCTTATCTTGAAAATGATTGTGTTTTATGCTAAATTATGTTACCAACACTATGAGGGTAAGATACAAGTCACATGCAAAATTAATTTGTTTTGCTATAAGCAAAAAATGCTCATTTATTTTTGAACACTAACATAAAAAAACAGGTTTTTTTTTTGTCCTTTGGGGGAAAATAGTCGTACGTTATCTTCGCTCCCAGGCTTTCAGTAACAACTGCCTTCCAAGTGAACTGGAGGAGAGCAGTGACTCACTCCTGTTTGTTTTAACGTGTAGCATATAGCGGAGCTTCTTAGCCACCTCAGGGGCTTTGCATAGTGGCTGCCTGAATGCCACCGCGGCAGGCCGCCTGAAACACACTGGATGGTTTATTACCGAGACGGAGAGGACCTTTAAAATCCCCGTCACATACGCTTAAGCTAACGCAGATACCTGCCCCCACTACGTTTATAGCCCTCGGGTCTTATGTCTTCCCTGTTCAGGTGGGCTAATTGAAACAAGGCTATCTGAAAGGATGTTGCAGAGCCCCTGCATCCCTCGTACCAGTGACAGATTTCAAAGGGTCCACAGTTTTCCTCACGCTGTTGGTTTAAAGTGTTTTCTGAGACAGAGGCTCTTGTCCCTGTGTGCATTTAGCAAATTCCCCTTTCTGGCGTCTGTCACAATACTCATCGATTTAACAAGGTAATGCAAGACCAGGTATTTAAGGGTTTTGGGCCTGAAGCGGAGGGTGGCTGTGTGCTTGGCATTTCTGCCCACTGATGAATTAATGTGTTCACAGGGTGGCACAGGCACGGAGATAATGGGCGTGAAACTGCGGCTTCACACTCAGCAGCGCTGGCAGATGGGGGCACATCGCTCCTGCCACAGGGGGCCACCGCACGTCACACGCCCTCTAACTCACCGCAGCCCACAAGCTTAAGGGACATTCTTCCCCCACGATGTGATTATTTTCATTATACCTCTGACCACTCGATTGCTGAAGATGTTTTCTAAGTGGAAGACGGGGCACTCTGGATGCTCGGAGAAGATAAACAAAACATTTACGAACAATTACTGACTTACTGATGTAAAAATATTCTACAGATGCTTTGAAAAGCAAACATTAGCAAAATGATTTAACAGCAATGTTGGTTTTTGGTGGCTAGTTTGATCCTAGAACCTATATTGTTGGGGGCACTTGCCCCTAGTAAGGTCTCTCAAGGTAAATGAGTTCTAGGTGGGCCAACAATTCAGAAAGACCCGTAATGAAAAGAAGCTTTAAGGATTTAAGACTACACAAGGGAGACTAGGAGACCAGGACCCCCACCCTGGAACCTGGAATTTACCCTGTGCAGAGCTGTGGCCATTAGGCTGTAGGCATCAGTTATGGCGACAGTCCCCAAGCCTGGTGGTGGTCACCAGCGTACAGGGAGCTGTCAGGCTGAAGGAGGAGGATGCTGAGCTCGGTCAGGTTGTGGGACCCCAGAGGCAGCTGACGGGTTGCTGCAGACCAAGCGGACTGTGGCTGCCGTGGAGACAAAATGGGTGCAGCAGGAGTTCAGTGAAGCCATGGAAAATGACTTCCGGTCGGTCCAATAAGATCTTGGTAAATTGTCATGTGACTCAGGAGGGGTGAGCAGGGCTTTTCCCATGCTGTTTACAGCAGGGATGACTGCAGTGGAAGGAGTAATTTGAGGGCCGCCTAATTGTGACTGACACGCTCTCCATTGAGAAAGCAAACACAGGGCACTCAGAGGAGGACTTGGTCATGCAAATGAATGGTTCCAATTGTGTAAGGTTTTTGGAAACGTACGCTTGGTGGTGGAAAACTCGCTAGGATAGTAATAAGTTTATGGGTGCCTGTCGAACCAGTCTCCATGTGTTTCGTGGACTTGGAAAAGGCACACAATCTTGTTCCTTGGGGGGTCCTGTGGGAGGTTTGCATTACCAGAAGTAAATCAGACTCCTTCCCAGTGGGTGTTAGATCCCATGAGGGCTATGGACAGAATTTATAGATGCAGCCAAGGGGTGGGGAGAGTCTGGTTCAGTGACCTCAGGATCGTGTCTTTGCATTCTGCAGTTGATGTGGTCCTGATGACATGCAGCGTGCACTGGGGTATTTTGGCAGCTTTCTCTGAACTGAACAGGATAACGATCCACACCTGTAAGACTGAGGCAAAGGCTCTCAACCAGAAAAGGGTGGATTGTCCCCTCCAGGCTACAGATGAGTTACTGCCACAAGTGGAGGAGTTTAAGCATCTCGGGGTCTTGTTTATGAGTGAGGGAAGAATGGAACAGGAGAACAACAGGTGGATCGGGGAGCGTCAGCAGGCATATGGGCATTCTACTGGTCTGTTGTGGTGAGAGAGCTGAGGCAAAAAGTGAAGCCATAGATGTACTAATGATCTACATTCCTACCCTCACCTATGGTCATAAGCTTTGGCTAGTGACCTAAAGAACGAGGTCATGTGCAGCAGAAACCAGCTTCCTTTGGCATCTAGGGCTTAGAAATGAGGGTGAGGAGCTCAGACGTTCAGGAGGGACCACCGTTCTTCTGCATAGAAAGGAGCCAGCTGAGGTGGTTTGGGCATCTCTCTCGGATCCCTCGTGGATGAGGAGGCGTCTTGGGCATTGCCCAGCTAGGAGGAGACTCAGGCAGACCCAGGTCACGCTGGAGAGCTCGAATCTCTCAGCTGGCCTGGGAACACCTTGATCTCCCCCTGAAGGGGGAGGCTGCGGAGAGTGAGCGGCCCTTCTCAGATTGCTATCGCAGTGACCTGGACCCAAAAGGACAGCGTAAAACGGATGGATGGATGGATATTAAATACATATGAACTCAGATCGTTCTGTTACTGGTTGAAGCTTTATAAACTGCAAATATATGTTAATATTGTTTTTGTAATTTCCACGGTAATTACTATTTAAAAAAAAAACTAATAAAATCCTCAGACTGGCAAACTTGGTTATTCAGCAGACATATGTGACTGATGAGTTTGGGTTCGGGGCGCCGGCTGTATTCAGCTGACGGCAGGAGAATCGCTGCGGGGTGGAGCGGAGGAGAGGAAGGAGAGGGTGTCGCTCTCACTCGGGAGATGTGCTCCTTCCGTGTGTTTCCCAAAGTTAATGAGCTTTGGAAGTCACCCAGGCGTCGGAGACCTTTCTTTAAGCGGCCCTGGCAGCCCCCCGCAGCCCCCCGCAGCCCTGGCCCAGCAGATGCGCAGGGGCCTCACCTGCCCGTGGCTGGGGCCCAGGCGCCCTCAGCACGACCTCCGCCAAGGCCGCCGCCAGCTTGCCGTCCTCCCCGGCCGTGCGCTCCGCCAACGCTGCAGGAGACCAGCGATTTCAAGAGGAGCACAATTCTGCAGCATTTACTTGCAGACCCACGTGAACAAATGTTGCAGAATAGTTCAGCTCTTAAAATCAAGCCATGGGACAGGAGCGACCGGGAATCTTTGTAGACGTACGATGGCTACAGATGCTGCACATTAGGCGCCGTAAATCCGGTAGGGTCCGTAACGTGAGTAATAACATGCGTGGTGTGTATTCTGACTGCTGGCAGGATGGGGCATCACCACACATCAGGCGGCTGACAGCTGATCCTCCAGGAACCTTTTAGCCAGCTCAGCTCTGCCAGAGGTAAAGGATTGGCCCTGACACCGTTGAATTCATCAAACCGGGCTGTCAGAGTAACCCTCGCTTAGCCGAACCGCTGACCTGAATTCCCAGGCTGCAGAGAGGAGAGTCCAGAAGCAGAAAAGACCTTCTCACGCACACAGAGCCTTCAGCGAAAAGGCATCACAGAAAGATAAAGTTCAACTCTGAAGACAATGACTTCTGACTTGGCAATAACACTGAATCAAAAATATATCGTTCTTATTACGAACACTATTACTATGGCGGGCAGACTATAGAAATATTTCGGTAAAATGGGCATTAAAAAATAAAGCATGGAGTAAAAAGTTCAGAATTGTTATATCAGATTGTGCAACTGAAGCGCCTTCAGAATGTAACCACAATTTTACCCAATTTGTCAAGTCTAACAACAAGGCGTGAGCAAGTAACAGAACACAACAGCATATGATTATCATCGTTTTAAAATAAATTTTAAAAGCCCTTATTTTCCATACCAGCAAATGGAGTATTGCTATAGAACTGCAGGATATATACCATGTGACAGGGGCGTAAGAAGCATTTTGAATGTGGGGGAGGGCACCTTGGTATAAAACTAATATTTTATGTTAAATGTGGGGGTGAATCAATACAAGTAAAATGGCACACGGTAAACTGTACAGTACGAGTAAAAGCAGAATAAATTTTGTGCAAAATAATACACAGGCACTACTGAAAAGAATTATTTCATGTATTTGTTATTGCTCAAAGTAAAAAGAGAAAAGCAGAGAAGAACCTTTGAAGGATTTTGTTATTTATTTGTGACTGACATTACCTACTCCCAGAGTAAAAATCCCCTTTGAAGTATGTTACCAATCCACTTCCATTGTGTTTGCTCTGACACAGACGGCAGTGTCGCCACCTCCGCAGCTCCTAGACTCCTAATGAAGATTTCTCATTAGGAGACTCTTAATCAGCACTTTCTCCGCCGTTCACATGCTGTACATTATCTAATGCTGTGATCAACATGCTCGATAATTAACTAAGTAATATGCTTAATTAACTTTGACGGTAATGATGCCACATGAACACAATGCCATATTTTACCTCAGACAATAGCACTCTGTTTTTTTTTCTTTTTTAACTGAGAACGAAAAAAAATAATTTAAATTCAAGAAATGCTCACCTTGTTACTGTGATATGTACAGCATAGCAAAGACCCTATTAAGCAAACGCTTAACCTGCTGTCTTTGCAGCTATTCTTTCTGTCCATTTACAAAAAGGACACGGGCAGCTGATAAATGACCAGCGAGTGTGTGTTGCAAATTAATGTTCATATAAATATGCTCAGCTAAACAATCTCATTACTATTATAAGGGCGCGAGAGGGAAATACAGTTCACGGCCGTGCTGCGGGTTGATATTTTATTTGCCATTGGATGCAATTCGGTGCTGCTTTCTCAGACTCCAGTATTCCAGCCGTCCCATCTCTGCCTCCACCCTGTCCATTTATCAGAAAACGAGGGCGTGTATTTTCAACCTGCCTGCCTGGCCGTCTGCAGGAAGATTGAGCTGCGACAGAATAAATAATTTGGTAACACTTTAGTTGAGGGGGCACAAATAATGTAGTAGTACATAGTTACTTAAATAATTAGTTAACCAGTAACC
>JABFDZ020000100.1:963768-976390 GCA_019775955.2 Pollimyrus isidori
TACCTACAAATCTGTCCATACTATTTTAAATCATCTTTGTAAAATAAACAACAAATAATTTCTTTTCACAGCTTTATAGGCACATAGAATTGAATCACTTTTCAGGAGAAATGAAGCATTGTTTCAATGAAAGAAATTTGTCCAGGTCTGTACATTTCATCTCCAATGAAGAAGCACATGTCATAAAGTAAGATGGCCTGCGCAACCATTAAATGCAACTTGATTCCATATTGACGGAAAAGCAGATATATTTTGACACTGTTGTGTCCCGTATCAAAGCGGTTCATATTTCAGATGAACGTTTTCTTGGAAGATAATTTTATATTTTTATAAAAGTAATAACTGTCTTGCTATGTATAAAACATCAAATTTAAATTATGTGGAAAAATTAAAGAAAATTTTAATTTAAATCCTTTTAAAAAATTTTTGCAGGAAACATCGGGACGCCAATTAAGAGATTTTTTAATCTTATAAACATTGACAAAGTAACTGATGAAATGTAATTCAATTGCAAATAAATCAAAGAAATACAATCCCTTCAAATATTCAGTATTACTTTAACTTTGTGGATTTCTGATGAAAGCAGTCGGCGTGATCTTCAGACACATACTGGCAGCGGGCTCCTGCGATACACGGTCATTTGCTAAAAGCCGGTATGGCGACAGACAGAATGCAGCTTAATGGATGCAGGCTGACTGTGAGCAAACACTTAGAGGCTACTTCCGTGTTGAAAGACTGTGGAAAACCGGAGTTTCACAAGGGGGTGCCCTCTGAGGAGATGCGAGCCAAAAAAAAAACGAGAGAGAGGAAGGAAAGATGTGTCCATTCCAAAAACATAATTCATAATTCTTCATGCATTCTAGAAGCTTCCCGAACTGTATTAAAAGAGGCAGAGCAGCAGTGCAGTGTTACGCAGTGTTGTGGAAGAAGCACCGGTGTCTAATTCCAATGCATGTGTTGCGTCGCCTCTGGTACACCACCACATCAAAGGCATCTCCTTATTGCATTCAAAGGAACAGAGTTGCTGTTCACAATCACTGTCATGATGCAACATATTTCCCCCATTAGGTGGGATCTCTTCCCGGAGATCAGTGTTCGCTTTCAAGCTCACATGTCTGAGCAGCAACAACATATCGCTGTAACAAAGTAATTAAAAGGAAGGTTCCGGATCTCACATCGCCTCCCCTCCGGAACAATCCCACGGATAATCCGAGGAACACTCTGGATAATCATTTCCAGCAGCGGTTTCCTTTCAAAAGTCATTACATAGGTGTGAGCTGGACACGCAGCAGATAAGCAAAGGACACTTGTACCGGCATCGCCTGTGACACTATCCTGATTAGGCATCACGAATTCGATAAAGCGTCACACGATTCCTACAAGCCGACTCTACCTTGGCGCCATATGGAGGACGAACGACTGGTGGATCTCGACTCGGGGACAGATCACCCTGCTGACGTCTCCAGTGAAGCTAAATGCTCATTCCTTCATTCAATCAATAGGCAAAATAATTACTAATATACCTGCTGATATTAGCCCTACATAGAACGCAAATGCTGCAAACCTGCTTAGCAAACCATTTTTCCGAAAGATGAGCTATGAAATTACACGGAGAAACAAAGTGAAGTAAAATAAGCCTGTGTAGCTGCCTGGGGAGACGCTCGTAGGAAAGAGACTAACTTCTTATCACTTTAGTATATTTACAGACCACAATATTACATTTTCTGTTTCTTAGCGGCCGACAAACTATTTGCATATAATCTACACATTTACAGATAAAAAAAGGCAATCATAAAACACATTGCCTGCGTTATTGTGATTCTTCTCGTGTTCGTGCTTGAAAAATAGGAGTCGAAACGGCGTTTCTTTCCCCACACAGTTTACACTCGGCGGGAGAGCTGCAGACTCTGCCAGTTCTGGTAACCCCAAAGGGAATTTCAGCGAAGGATAAAAATAGCATGTTCGGAGGGGGGGCTGTCGGTAAAAGGTTATAAACACAGCATATATATGAGAGCCGGCATGGTGACATCTTCTGTGACCTGATTGGTCATTGAGCCGGGGCTGGTGAGTCCAACGCAATCTAGGACCGTCCATCTCGGCCCGGTCATGTTTACCAGAAGGCCCATGTTCAGCAGGCGGCCTTGTGTGACCGTGCGTTCCATGTCACATCATGACAGGCCTGCTAATGCACACAGGCCCTGGATTTGCTTATTTCAGGTGTTTTCGCTCCACTGGAATTTATTCAAGGCTGCTTTAGTGGTTCTCTGCATGATAATTAAAAAGACAAACCAGAAATATTTCAGAAGCAATGATAAATTTCAACTTAGAATTTATTAGAAAATATTTAGATTACAAAATGTGTGGACTTCTTAACTAATATTCTGCCACAATTTCGGAACATTTTGCCTCATTTCACAGTGTGCTAAGTGAACTTATGGGGCCTGTATGCGTTTATATGAACAATAAAAGTTGGGGGGGAACGGATGGCATTTATAACAAAATATCCCTGGTCAACGTGAGGCCTCTCTTATTTGTGAAGCCGTGCCAATCACAATTACTACTCGGAAATTTGTCCACCCACCGCAAACTAGTCTTCAAAAATATTTTTCCCCTCTAATATATGTGCGCTACATATAGATGGTTGGAAAAAAATCAATAAACTCATAGCTTTAACTTAGGAGTGCAGAGGCCGGGGCGTATTAAAGAGTGACGGTATAACAGTGGAATGACAGACGTGCCGACCCAGGGGGTGGGCAGGGTTCAATGAATGACTGTCAGTCAGAGCGAATGATCTCTCCCTCGCTGGTCTCCCAGATGCTCTGGAAGGCATATTACATGTTAATACATACACCCGTCCCCTTTCATTCTAAAGGCAACTTTCCCGTTTTAACTGGCTCTCCCGACAGTAAGTTAGTCGGCATACTGGCAATGTGTACGACCGCAAAAGAAACCTGACAATTTTAGCAGTCTACCTATTAGCCAAAATACGACAATCTGACATAACTACTGACACATTCAATGCCGTTGGACACAAAAATCATGACCATAAAACAATGTCGAAATAGGATTATATCACACATGGGACAGAATTTGGTATCCTAGTGGAAATGTGAAGGCATTACCGAGTACTGAATTTGGAAGAGATCGGTACTTTTAATATCTACAATGTGACCTGCAGGCAGAGAAAAGCTCATCAGCTAGAAAAACACCCCGCTTTTGACTTAAGGACGTTCATTACTAGTACTAACAAGATCATTTTGCTTAAAACTGTGTCGCTGTTGCTTAACAATATTACATAATTCCGGAACCATTTAACGCAGGGCTGATTCATTCAGCACAGTTTTTGCCTCATATTACAGAGGATATAGTTAAATGATTATATATAATGATAGTTTAAACATGATTAGCTCTCGTATCAACAAGGCAATCTCGGAGTTCAATTTACTTACAGGCAAAAACTCAAAAGGAAAACTTTAACAGCCACAAATAAATTCGGAACCTATCCCAAATATCAGCTGCTGAATTCTAATTACAGATCTATCGCATTTCCTCATACCCTCAAAAAAAAAATGTACAGAAACAATATAGGAAAAGGATGTGGTCTTCGGGATTAACCGTGTACTACAAAGATGTTTAAATTTCCTGAAGTCATTTTAAAGTCAGTAATGTATACTTCACAAAACAATAATGTCAGAACACAGACAGACAGCTATGAAATGATCTCCTCAGAATCCTGCATTGTAAAGGGGCTGAGAACTGAATGTGCAATCAGCCTTCTGCTGTCCTTCTTTATACTTCTCCTCTTGTCCTGAAATGTATGTGCTAAATTTTACATGACCATCAAATAGACTATGAGTTTTGTTAAGAGGCTCTCTGATGGTGGGAGACGGGGAGAGGAGACCTCTGTGCCTTCGAAATCCCACCTCAGAGACATCGGAAGTTGGAATTTTCTTAACGGCAGTGATAGCTGCTTAAGAAAGGATAAACTGACCTAGGTAATGAATCCATAAACACAAAATTCTGTACCACGGTCTGGTTCTGAATACACACCTTCTGTGTGTCCCACCCCCTGCCATCTTCTGCTCAGAAACAGACATTTACACTTTATAATGACATAATCATTACACTAAGGTCTAATCATTTTTCATTTGTAATCGGGATATTCTTCAATATGTCCACTGTAAATGAAATACTCTTCATTTATAGTTGTAAAAATCTAAATTAATTTAAAATGTAAATTCATATTGCAGTGCGAGTAAGTTATAAAATATCATGTGCTAGAATTCCACGATGGCATCCTGACTCGACAGGAAGAAGCAGTATGATGAACTATGAACCTATAGTATACCGCCAACAAATGTTATAGTCCTTTGGACCTATAGTATATCGCCAACAAATGTTATAGTCCTTTGGACCTATAGTATACCGCCAACAAATGTTATAGTCCTTTGGACCTATAGTATACCGCCAACAAATGTTATAGTCCTTTGGGCCTATAGTATACCGCCAACAAATGTTATAGTCCTTTTGACCTATAGTATACCGCCAACAAATGTTATAGTCCTTTGGAATATTTATATTGAAATAAATCACTTTTTTGCTTACATATAAATCACATCATCCATATTGCTACTGTACATATCCAACTCTACAAGGATATCAGTAACCATTTTATTCAAATGGGTCAGAGACTGGCGACTGTGTCCCAGTATTGGCTTCTGTGACTTTGCCTGTTTTGGGTTCCCTCTGTGAAAATACCATAAATTACTGGATTCAATAAAACTATGCATAATAAAATCCAATTAACAACAGATCTTTAACATGTAATAATAATAACAACAATATATTATTGTTATTATTAAAAACAATAATAATAATTAATAATAATAATATTGTTGTTGTTCTTCTTCTTATTATTATTATTAAACCCCTCAATAAGAAATAAAAGACAATATTACTATAACTGGATTACTTTTATAGATTAAGTTATGGATTTACATGTATGACAGCCAGTGAAACCTTCAGCCTATTACAGTCATATGAAATATACAACCAACTGTATAAGATATAAAATGCCTATTCAGTATTTCCTGCCCTCACTTTGGTAATGCTACTGCCCGCCTATGTTCTGACCTACGTGAAGGGGCAGCCAGTGTTGTATTCACATTTAAAGTGCATACGGAAGACATCCACTACTGTGAAGAATAGTGATTGGGGGCTGATTGGGGTCAATGAATTGTAATGGAACTGTGGGATTCTAATACATGTATTACGGTGACTTTTCCTTTTTATCCCCCCTCTGCAGACTTGATAACAGTTGAGATTTTACCTTTTGTAAAATGGTTTGTTACTTGTAGACAACTTCAGAACTTATTTAAAGATACACACTGCAATTTTCTAAACTGCCCTACTTAGTTTTTAATTTTTTTATTTTTTTTTAAAAAAGAGCAAAAACAAGCAGCGCATGAAGCATGTTTTCTCCGCTCCCAATTACGTGTTATTGTGTGGAATCAGCCAGCTGATTAGTAGTTTGGAGAGTAATCATCTAGTAATATATGTAATGGATGTACTTCAGTATTCATCACACGAGCCGTATTAATCCAAATACAAGATATAACTTTTAAATATAGATACACGACCTCAATTTCGTCAAAGACGACAAAAATGTTGTAAATAATTCAGGAAAAAACTGTTATAACCAATAGCCTACATATTCATTATGTATGTACAGAGAGGTTGACTGGAATTGGGGAATTTCCTGTGCAATGTGTCAAAGAATTAATCTTAAAATGTTTATAGGTCTAAACATGACTGGTGGTAATGCATCAATCAGATCAATTAGTAATTAAATAATAATAAATAATTATGATGCTATCGATGTGTAGACCACATGCCTTGGGCATTGATGCTGCAGCATTACAAAATATCGCATCGATGCAACTGACTCCCAGACAGACCATAATATCGTTTAAATTTACACCTGTGATGGTTGCAGGCTATCATGCCGTGTACATATAAACGCCATATAAGCCTGTACAAGTTGAAGGTTTCTCAGTTTGGGGGGAATCGTGGCAGTAGTACAAATGACTGTCGGATACGTAAGACCCGCAAATTTGATATAAAATATATGAAAAGGTGAAAAGTGCGCCCCGCTCATACAACGAGTACATTAGAGCCCGCACGTGTCCTTTTAAACTTTGATATCTTAGTGTCAAATCTCAGTAAACAGTAAAATAACTATACGTGACGCATACTTCAACTCTTAAGTGTGCATCAAAACCTATAGGCGCATCGCATTAAATTTACAGCCCGTGTCCATAAGGCGAGCAACCGAGGAAATAAAATGTAAAAGAGCATAAAGTTACCTTGATTGTTATGACTGGAGTCCGCGAAGACCACCACGGGCAAGGCGAAAAAGAGGCACATTTTTACTCCAAAAGTCATCTCTGAAAAAAGCACCGGGCGACAGTGCAATCCGGGTTCGATACGCGTCTGTATCCACGTGTAATCCCTTAAATGTATGATTTTGTTAATCCTTCCGGTTTTAAAGAACGGCACAGCTGCCTTTCTTTCCGCTATCAACACGCTCTTTTGCCACTAACGCGTTCACCGGCTGCGGTATGAGAAAGCGACCCATCGTCCGCACCGCCGGAGCGCAAATGCGGCTACTGGGGTGGGGGGGGGAAGTTATGTCTTGGAGAGCGTGCAATTCCGAGAAACGCAAACTACCTTTAATCCACAACACACGACGATTAAACGGCTGAGCGCATTGTACGACACTTCAACGCCGCACACAACTTTACTCGCAACTAAAGGACTGAATGAAGCCCACCGCTCACACGGCTCTTTAAATCCAGTAGACAAGTTTTTGGTATCTGCTAGCACCGATTATACCGGCAAGACACGCGAACGACTGACTATTCCGCTGTGTCTAGTGCGCGAATCCCGGACTGGATGCAGCAGACGATGGTCCGGTCCCGGCGGAGACGCGCTCAAACGCCGGGCTTCCTAACACTAGAGGGTGTTATCTGACAGCAGAAATGTAATGCGTTCGACCCTTTCAACTACGCGACGATTCTTACGATGCCAGTTTACTAGCCTCCACAATGAATTTGATACGCGTTCTTTTATTCATTCGTAGAAAATAAATTTATATTTATAATTTATTATCTATATTTAGTTATTATTAGGTAAGCCTAGTATTTAATCCCCGAGTCCTAACATCTGCACAAAATATTGACGGTGCCCTATATATTTGATGCTTCTTTCTGCATCGGGAGGCCAGTGGCTTCCCGGACGTCTCACTGATCTTTATATGCCAGCCATCCCACATAAAATTGTCTCGATGTAATAAGAGGTTAATCAAAGGAAAGTGTAACTTGCCAGTTCGTTCCGAGGGCACTGGGGCACATTTAAAATGATCGGCAATCCACCAAAGTATTTAACTATATGTGCATATTTCGTGAATTATATTTAAAGAGAAACCGTTGTTTATTACAACTTTGTGTTTCAATATTTAATTTTAAATCTGGGGACACATATGCTATATGTCGGTAAAGGTAGTCTATGGGCTATATCTTAAGTGAATTCCGGAGTAATCGACTGTTAAAAAATTAACGTGTGTATCAGTACTGTTTGTGATATAATGCATTTCGCAGACGTATTTCCCTGTCCTGTTTTAGATGGTATTTAAATTGTATCTTATGGTTTCCGCTCCCAAGGATTTCCTGACCTGAAGTCACATGCTCAGACGGTAACTGTGTTTCAAAGTAATGAAGCGACAACGGGCATTTTTATTGTAAGGCGTATTTCAATAATTAACTTAACAAGGATATTTCTTCTCCAACTGCTTCTGAAATTGTAGGCTACTTGTGGCATGTACTGTAACCTAAGCCCAATAATGAATTCGGGACTCACTTAATCAAATTTATTATGGATTTTTTTCACACATAGAAAACATTCTACTTTAGGGTTGAGTAGGGAATAATAATAATAATTATAATAATAATAATTATTATTATTATTATTATTGTTGTTGTTGTTGTTGTTGTTGTTAAAAACTTAATATAGGGTGAGAGACAGTTCACAGAAAACGTTTTTTCTACTTTACAGGTAGTTAAACATAATGTGACAGTTTAATAATTAGCGTTAGAACTTTTGGGATTATACCTATGCAATTAAAATAAATCACAATCCGTGGCAGCTATTTCATTTTTTTGAATGCTTGGCTATGTTTTGTGTATTCACTAATGAGCAGGTGGCACTTCTCGTTTCCTTTTTCTTTTAAATATTATTTTCCGAAATTCTGAAACATTTGAATAAGGAGTATTTGTGCAAACATGAATGTTGCTTATTAGGCCAAATGAAAAGGTAAGCCTATAAAATATAACAACTACGTACACGGCAGTAAAATGTGGCATAACAACAACAACCGTCGTCTACCTATTCTTGTAGTAACACAACTTTTTAACTGCTGGCACTGAATCTTGTCTGTTTGAAAATAAGAAAAATAGGCAGCAGTAAATAATTCGGTCAGTGTCATTGATCAATCGGACGTCTCAATCTGAAAACAACTCTTACCGGTGACATTGAGAAATGCAGTCTGAAGACAACGAACGTAGTGCCCTAACCAGCACGCCGAGACAGGCTTACAGGAGAAACGCTACAGAACCTTCTGGCAAAAGAGAACCCCGCACTAATAATCTAAATTATAGATTAGCGTTGCATTATATGTCACGAACAATCAATAGCAATATCTTAGGAAAACCGAACCACATCTTTATATTTATGCTAAATTGCACTTTTGAAGATCTGTTATTAAGTATGCCTACTTAGAATTAAGTTCTGTGTTTCATTTCATTTACAGAGAACACTGTGGAACACATAATCATAACACGATAAAAGCTTAATTAAATTGCATCACTGACCGTGTTTGTTATTGTACATTTTACTGTCTTCCAGGCCCATTTTCCTTTACAAAATATATATAAAGTTTGACCTGCAAAACAATGTGCGAAATGGTGTCTGATGAACTTATGACGGCCGATTCTGGTACTGTACTGTATCTGCGCTTTGTTTATATCTTGATTATTTTCTTGAGGAGCAAACACTCCTCAGAGCTCACGTCTCAGAAGGGCCGCCCGGTAGGCTAAGTGATGTCTATTCGCTCCACATTACACAGTTTCCCCGTTGAGGCGCTAAAGCTCGCTGCATTGAGAGTAGTAACATAAAATTCACCTCCTTTAGTCTGAAAATAAAACAAGTATCGTCCATAGTTAAGGCAATGGATGAACTGTGACCGAAATAACAAACGCATGAGCAAAAAACTGGAAATACTGCAAATTGATTTAAGCAAAAAATACATAATCTAAAAGACCCGTGAGATGGATTTGATATTCTATGGGTTTTTTTTATGGATATGCGAATTACTATGGTATTTTCCTTCAGCTTGTATGTGCGTATTCGTTGATTTGAGTAGGGATATATTTTGAAAACCTCATTGATAGCATAGTGGTTTGTGTAAACGTGACATCTTTAAAATGGGTATAAATTAGTTACAGATATTGCACTTAAGTGTGTTTCCAGGGAATTACTTTCTCTTTCTGGGTTCATGGTACTGCCCAGGACAAGGTTGAAGAGTGGATGAACGGTTCCTGGTGTAATGTACCAATGACCCAAATGCAGGCTATATGTAAGGTAACCACTCGCAGGGGTGTTTATTGTGGGGGAACAGGCAGGGTAGCAATGCAGACAAAGAAACGATGACTGAACAAGAAGCACAGGACTAAGAAACAGTAAAACACATGACGAACACAGGAGTAAACAGAAGGCAGCTGTGGCTGGTTAGCAGGAGGGCAGAAACAAGAGGTATGACTAACAAACTTAAGGCACAGTGAATTAACAGCCAAGGGAAATGCAGGGAGCAGACACAGTGGGGCGGGGCTGGACGTGACACCTGGATCTTTTTTTTCATTATTATTTGTTATCATTTTTATTTATGCAGTAGAGGCTTACATAAAGCTGTGTCAAAACAGCAGAAAGTAATAAGGTAAATGCCATTTCTTGTGTTATTTTGAGATCCCTGGAGCCCATCTCAGTGTAGGAAGTAGGAGAGGGACTCGGGACGCATGCATTCCTGTGCAGACAGGCGCGCGCGCAAGGAACACGCTACAGAATAATGCACCCGACTGCATGTCTTTGGACTATGGGAGACGTTGCACGCCATTTGGAGAAAAGGTGCCACACAGAGAGTGTGAACAGGGTTCAAACTGTCAAACCTGGGGAGTGAGACAACAGTCAACCACTGAGTGCAGTCCTCTGGTCGCCCTGGGCTGCAGCTGCTAAACTGTACTTTCATTTTGGATTGGCTAGAGCAGCTCAGCATATGGTCAGGGGCATTAGAGGGGCATTAGAGGGGCATTGTCACTTTATAGATGCCCCAGATTCCACCATGAGCCTGTCCGCCCAGCAGATTATATTGTGTAGGAACCGTATTTTTTCGAATTGAAGTTGCCAGCCCCAGCAGGACTGCGTTTGCGGTCTTGGCAAGAGCGGTCTGCGAACTCGCCTCCCAAGAACAAACTTGGGGTGCAGTGACCATCTCCTTCGGCGAGGATGCAGTCGGTTTGTCCATGATATTTAAGGTTGGCCAAGCACAACATCTGGGGATTTTTACTGTCTTCTGTAGTTCTGTTCTTGAATATCAGAACAGGTCTTCAGCGAGGGAAGATGGCAATAAATACAGGAGGACAAGTGTTGTGTCTTGAATGGAATGATGCGACACAAACTTGAGTGGACTCCAAAGCTTTTTACTGAACACGCGGCGACATACAGCAATTCACCAGCACCACCCCAGGTAAAACCCGCCAACATATTCTTCCGGCTCCCCGCCCTTAACCTATCAGTGAATGTGTGAGTGCCATCTACTGGACAACTTATGGTTACTCTTAACCCCACAAACACCCAAGAGCTCCCGGCTATAGCTACGATATTACAACAAGTATGGTCAAATATGTATACTGAGAAATACCCCAGGTGCAACTTTTTTAAGCTTAGCGGAAGCTTTCATCCAAAGCAACATCCGAATAAGAAAGGTGGGTCAGCCAATCGTGTGAGCGATTGGGGTTAAAGGCGATGCTCAAGGGATCAACGGTGACATCACTCTACTGCCCCCGGTGACCTGCTGAGCCACACACCGCCTTGGCAAGAGTGACAGCCAGTGTCACAATATTACGGTATTCCACATCACTCTTCTCTCTTTGCTGTGGTCATGACTACGATAAAAAGCTCTTCGAGTTACACTAATAATAGATTTTTTTTGTTTCTTTCTCGCGTACAAGTTTCAGCGCCGGTTGACCATTCTGGACTGGGTCCTGTGCTCAGTATGTGAGATTACTTCTCGAAGGTCTCTGCGATCCCTGCCCTTCTAATGAGGTACCATGGAATCATTAAAAAGTAATTGCACGCTCGTCCAGACGGTAAGTCGTGACACGTCCGCTTTTTTCGGTGTGGGATCCACACACGTCCTCCTCATGTCTAATGGAGCATGGATTTTAATCTGAGGCTCCGCCGTACTGCAGCGGATAACTAAAGGAAGTACTGTAGGCGCCATTTATCAGGCGGCTTCCCTGACAGTAACCTTGGTGGTTAAGCCTCTCGGTAATGGAGGTTTGTGTACATTATTAAGTACAGAAAAGAGGCCTGATGGCCATTCAGGAGAATGAAAAGTAGGCCTACCTCAGCACCGGAGCATTATGGGTCTAATCTATCATTATCTATACAGGATACACAGCATTGCATGCTTCCTAACAGCACATCTGCTTTCCCTTCATTTTCTGTGTCCTACTGTTTATTCGTGGCAGGTTCACAATATGTCGCTGACCACCTAAAGGACATTTTCTTCTGTATTGTTCTGGTATCTTGGGTGGAAAGCCCTGCAGAACTCACAGATCCAATCAGAGTCTGCACTGCCTTCTCAACACTCCACAATACAGTGTCATGAAAAAAAGCAGTTATTTATGAAAAAAAAAAATATCTCCGAGCGTTTCTTTCTTTCTGTTTTTTAAGTAATACTTTACAATGGGCCGATAATTCAGCTTTTCACCGGAGAGGCTGAAAGGCATTTTAATGCATTTCTAATTTTAATAACATCAGCAATCATTTATTCCTACTCGATGTAAATGCTGTTTTCAGGCGTCTGTCTGGATGCAGCGTTTTCCACGTGTCTCCTTCTTGGCTCCCGCATAAAAAATGCCAGTTTTAGGCTGAAAGGCGAAGCTCTTCAGAGGGAAGGTCAGTGACACGTGACTTCGTACGTCTTCTCCTATGAATCTGTAAGATCTCCACTCCATGAAGAATCTTTGCTATTATTGTGCAGATGCAGTAATGGAAGTGTGGGTGGGTGGGCCAGTGGCTTAGGATGCTGTGCCCATGATGACCCCCTCGGGCCCTTGATCAAAGCCCCCCCGAGCCAGCGGTTGCCCCAGGGACTCACCCTGCTTTTCTCAGTTGTATGTTGCTTTCAATAAACACACGTGCTACATAAGCAGTGTTGGACATTTCAGGTTTACAAGCTACAAATCCAGACCAGGATTTTGTTTTTACCAACCAGTTCAGCATAAGG
>JABFDZ020000100.1:986463-1001771 GCA_019775955.2 Pollimyrus isidori
ACACACACACAGCACGCACGCACACACACACACACACACGCACACACACACACAATACGCACACACACACAACACACACAGCACGCACGCACACACACGCACACACACACACACAACACACACAGCACGCACGCACACACACGCACACACACACACACACACACACACAACACGCACACACATCCCCATGCTGTCACTGCAGCTCCTGCAATGGGAAGAAATATCCAGCCCCACAACAACTAAGGTTCAAAGCACATTTTCCCAGCTGTCTGATCAATAACGAAACCGCCTGAGAGCCCCCCCCCCACACACACCGCCTCCCCCCAAGCTTAATCGCCCAGCTTGTCTCACACAGAAAACAGCGAAAAAAGTCAAAAGAATGGGGAACTAAAAATTTAAAACGTGGTACCTATTGTGAAGATATGACTGAATACATCCCTTACATTAATCCTATGGAAATACAATACGTATGCAATTAAACAAAAGATACCACAAAACATCTTGCTAAAACATGAAAATATATTTGAATGGTGAGTGTGTCCTGTGATGGGCTGGCACCCTATCCAGGGTTATTCCATACCCTGAACCCACTCTTACTGGGATGGGCTTTGACCCCCTGCGACCCTGCAACAGTAAAGCAGCTATGGAGAAGGAATGAAGGAATCAGTGCATGGAGGTGATTGCATGCATGAGAAATTAACAATTCACTAGTGTTTTCATTCCTTGAAGAAAACTATAGATCCGAAAAGATAAAACAAGCGAAAAAGTTATTGGTTTGAGAAGATGAAATGCGTGTCCCCGTGTATCCGAACATGACCAATAACATTCCTGACATGCAACGGCACAGGGATAAATCACTTCCAGCTGATAGGTGTCGGAGGGACCTGCGAAACACAGCACCTCCCCACACCTTCTGGATTAAGGCGAGGGTTTTCTCCGGCTAACAAGTCCTAAATAGCAGGGCTGCACTGTGTGAATGCTCACACCGCCGGTGTCACCCATCTGTCACCGAGGACGGGGCGGCTGACAGCGGTTCTCAGTCAGCGATGACTGTGAGGCTGCTCAGCACCGACTCCGAGAGGTGAGGAGCATCGATTTCACAGTCCTGTGGCCAGTTTGATTCCCATAAATGTCCAGCCAATCGAAGCAGCGATATAACACAACTACTATGTGTGTGGTGTCAAGTCGCTGAAATTGTACATGATTTTTTTTTCCCCATGTATTTATAGCTGATGTATCATTTATTTGCAAATGTATGCAATAATATTCCATATGAGGATAGATGAGTGTTACTGGATACTATAATTTGTGAGCTGTGAATGAATTTAAATTTACACAATGAAGCTACCTTTGAAGTGCCCTTTCGCGCCATTTTATTTCATTTATTTTGATTAGCAGGCCTCCATAATTTCCTAGCAGTGTTAAATGTGCCAGGACGTAGTTCAACGGGACGACAGGCTTTTATTTTGACAGACAGTTGGTCAGCCTCAGGCAGGATAGTAATTGGTATCATAGTACAGCTTTAATCTATGGCCCTGTTACATGTTTTATATTATAGTTGTTATAATAATGTCATCTGAGTTGGTCATTTTGTTTTTAAGAACTGGGCCTGCAGACTAAGAGACTAGGAGAAGATTTCAGCAAATGTTTTCATTTTCATGACCTTTAATAAAAATTAATAATCTAGAGAAATTATGGATAGTTTCCACTGATTTTATTGCAGGGTAATGTTTAAATCCATTTCAGGCCGTAGCCTCTATTATGACCGCTAGGTATATATTTGGTCCATTTTCATTAGTGATAAATTATGTATTGAGTTCAATTTCTAGGGCAATTATTTCATTGTCTCTGTTATTCCTGCTGGCATATTTATTGCATCGTATGTAAGAAGGTGGTTTTACAAGAGAAATGTGTTTTCATTCGCTTATCTTAGTCAGTTGTTTCATCATTTTTCCGATAATGATCAATTTTATATTTTGACTGTGGAGATTGCAGGCTAATGCGAGATGCACTTGTAACGAGTTTTGCCGATACGTTTCCGTACTAATTTAAAACGGAAGAATGGAAAAGTAGTTCCCACTGAGGCTGGAGCGGCGACTACAAATGTAATGGGAATGCTGGAGAGAGCCCAGGCTCTTAATTGCATTTTAAAAGTCATGCATATGTTTCTTGGTTCTTGTGAGCGGCGGAGCTTCCATGACTTTAGCGCGGCGAGAGACTGCCGCCGAATCTCCCAGCAGGACAGATCAAATTCACCGCCGGCGTAAAAGGAAGTGGGAGTGGAGGGAGGTAATTACCGTCCTCATTAGCTAGAGGAAGCTCATTACAGCAGCTCCCGTCAGCCACTCTCTCCGTCCCGAGACCTCCCCAAAATATGGGTGCCGGATCCCCAGCCTCGCACGTCGCTGGATGTCGTACCGGAAGCGGAGTGCTGGCTGGCGTCTAGCGCCGCGGCGGGAAGGGCGCCGTCGTGGGCGGACAGCGAACACAGCTCACGCCGAAAACACAGCAGGCCGCTGTCAAAATCCGAGGCTTGCATTAATTTCACTTTTCTGCTGCCCGCCAATAGAAATCGTCACATTTACCTTGCGGAAGATCAAACTTGCTTTAACTTGCTATAGTTTTGCTGAATAAACTTTGGGGATGTTTAACTGGAACGTCCTTTGGGATGCCCGTGCGGGTTATCAGCTGTTGTTAATCTGTCTGTGCTCGCAGTTATAAAGACGTGATATCACTGAATGAGGCTCCAAGAGGTCATAATTAATCATTCGGCTCACGGGAATCCATTTGCACATTTTATTAAATTCTGTAATCGCATTCTTTGAAGTGCTTGGTGTTTCAAAGTAGGTGCTGCAGCTACATAAATGCGATGTAATGCAGCCGGGCATTTTAATATTACTTTAATATTGGGTGCTAGTGAGGACTTTCTAATGGCTGTCTCGGACGTGTATGTCTGTAGCATATTTATACTGGTATATAAGCTGGTGTTTGCGTAATACACGTAGACCATATTTAAATGTGCTTATTTTACTTCTTTTATGGAGAAGGTTATTATTGACCTGTCTATATTTAGCAGAGGGTGTTACACCTGGAAAGTACTGAATAAAAGAATCAAGCAAATAAATCCACACACAGGGTTTGGTAGGATGCCAGCAGTGATTTCTTCTGGTTTCGGCTCTTTCCGCCCGACTGCGACTCTAAGAGCCGAGCATCATCCTGCAGGTCAGTGCTAACCAGTGCCACATGGGCGTCATGCCAATTCTGCTGTAAATACCAGGTTGGGGGATAATAAGAACATGAAATGCATTAAGAATTTAAAGCCAGTGTGGTTGGGTGTGTAAAACAGGAGTTAATCACGGGGTGAAATGGGCATACATGGAAATTGATTTAATTTAAGTTGCTGGCAGGCTTGAAAAATACTGAAAGCAAAAGTATCTCTATTTTGCAGTACAGCCGTTATGTTGAATGGGATGTGTTTCAAACGTTTTGATATACTAGCCATTTAAAATCTCTCGGTGACAATTTAAATTTAGCAAGTCTTTGCAATATCTTTGACTTGGACATTATACTGAAACTCCTACCAGGCTTTGAACAGAGAAGCAGTTGTATTTCTGTTAGCTATAACAGTACAATGGATAATCTAACAAATGAATGTTTTATGTCAGAGAAAATTTTTGGGTAGTTAAAAATGTATGTAGCTGTAATGCAGACACATCTATGGTCTTTGTTTACACCTCATCGCCGTGTCTCACTACACCAAGGAAATTAAAGGAGAAGAAAAGCTCTGGAGCCTCAGCTTGGCATTTCTTCCGTGACTCTCGGCAAACGCCGCCTGACTGTAATTCAAGGGGACTCTGGCACGGCTCATAAAAAAATCATTGATTCTAATCAAATTGGGATAAAATCCTGCCCTGCTGCCTCGCAGGAGTCTCGCCCAGCGATACATTTTTCATGCCGTGGAACTTCTCGACGCCGAGGAAACCCCCAACAGCTTCAGGATCGCGTGCAAATATTTACTTCGATGTCGGGGTGGAGATTGGCACGGAGCAGGGAGGGCCGGCCAGCCCTGAGTGAGTCTAATGAAGGAGGATAATGTGGCGTGACAGTGGTCTGGGCTGACGGCTGCCCACCGCTCGCACTGCTCTGCCACTCCACTGGACTGTCACCTTAGGCCACCTCTGAAGTGCCTCCGTGCGTGTGAATTGACAAATGTCTGTTTTGGCTGCTGGGAATGGCGCTCAACCGCAGGTCTGCAGAAACATCAAAACACAATTAAGGTCTGACATGCAACCGGTAGACTGGAAGAGTTCCTATGGCATGCAAGACTCAAGGGTAAGACCTCCCCCCCTGCACTGTACTCTACCGTGCTCAACTTGCAAGAAGAGTGTCACTATACTTTAATGTCCATGCCAGTACTGAAAGATGGTGACCTACTCACCGCTGTACCTACTGTAGATCTAA
The DNA here is from genome assembly GCA_019775955.2 of Pollimyrus isidori. NCBI lineage: Eukaryota > Metazoa > Chordata > Actinopteri > Osteoglossiformes > Mormyridae > Pollimyrus > Pollimyrus isidori. The sequence continues at coordinate 990,925 of JABFDZ020000100.1, forward strand.
ATAAAGACCTCCACTATATATCAGCGCTGTGGGTGTGAAAGAAAAGCACCACAATACTGGAATGCACATTAACTGCATTCAAGAGGGCAGTTGTGCAGTACTGACAGCTTAGTGAAGAAACATGTTCAGTCTTCTCTCTATCTACTCTTGTGGGGACACTTCATGCCGAAATCAGACCAAAGCGATCTTCTGAGCAGGATAAAATGTACCGAGTGAATTACGCTGCAGACCTGAAGGGACAGAAAGGATCCTTCACATGAGATCATTGCCAATTAACTGCATTTCCTTTGAATTTTTGTTCCACAAATCAAGTGATAAAGAATGTCTGCACTGTCTCATCTGTACTGCTGATTTTAGAATGTGTTAAGGGCAAATACTGCATGTAATATTTCAGTAAATGTGAAGGACTGGAAGGGGCAATATCTTTTCCTGGCAGATTCTGTGAAAAGCCACGAGTCGCTGCGTTTTATGAGTGAGTACGAAGCCATGTGTGATTTCATAAATTGCCTACATTAAGCAATACGCAGGTTACGGCGTACTTGGTGTACTCTGGTCTTTTCTCTGCGCCTCTAAAATGTGGTTTTCTTTCCCTGAACACTTCTTGCACTTTACGTCGCCCCATCCTCTTGTACATGCCTCCATTTCATCTGTCTGGTTGCAGATTACATCACTCGAGTCCAGCTGGTGAATGGAGGTGGAACCGGGTAACGGGAGTTCACAGGGAGCAGGTCCCGTGTTTGTTTTGGCCTCCATCTTTAGGTAACTCTGTATCAGGAACCTCCAGCGGCACGAGATAGTAGACAAATCTTGGCACACCATAATCACCCAGATCTAGACATTAGTGAAGAGTGTTCCATAAAGTTTGGTGATTTTTTTTTTTTTTTTCATTGAATTATCATTGTATACATCCTGAATTTCACTCCTTTTGGTAAGACTGGCAGGTATGGTATCTGTTCTGGTTTTGACCATGACATCCCTCCCATGATCTCTGAGAGGTCTGCAATGTCACATGTGAAAGGATTCTGGATCTCTCCAAGGTTTACTGGGTATTTGGCACATTGTAGTTCACCTAATTGGGGCTCAGGCATGTTGTGTAAATGAGAGCGAGATAAAAATTTGCACCGCCAACATAATGAGTTAATGCCTGTAAACAAGCGTGCCCATGCAGATTTGATTTATCAGCAGCCTGCTTGTTCCACTGCAGTACTGCCAGTGCCATATAGGATGGCGGTTATATAAGGTGAAGGGAATTAGGGATTTGCACAGTTCAGAAAGATGGTTTCTGAAAGCAAGGATGTTGACATCAGAAGATGTATTTGCTGTAGGAATATACTGTTATCATCCATGTAATTTCAGTAATACATTTGTTCTTCTCTTTTAGGCTGAATTCTCTTCTACTAATTCACACATTTTTTAAAGATACATTTCCCTGCTATTGCCACTCCTCTGTGTTGCACGCAGTGCGTAGCTAAGAACATGTTTATGCAGTATGGTTCGCACTTGTCAAATCAAAACGTCACAGATGTCAATTTGAGCGCAAAGTTATTTTTAAGGATAACAAAAATGTGTTTGGCAATTTATAAACGAAGCCAATGGATCTCAGAATCTAAATAATGCCTGGGTCCTGGAGTGTGATTTTATGTCTGTATTTATGCTACCTTAGGGGTGTGTGTGCGTGCGTGTGTGTGCGCGCGTGTGTGTACTTTACCTTATGGGGACACAATGTCCCTGCAACGTGATGAGTACCCATTTTTTCTAAAAGGGAAAACTCAATTTAATAAAAAAAATCTGTGACTGCAATGGGCTGGGTAGGGGTTAAGATTAGCGTTAGCATTTCTCCCATAGAAATGAATGAGCAGTCCCCATAAAGATACTTTTAACCAATATGTGTGCGTGTGTGTGTGTGTGAGTGGGTATACCTTACCTTATGAGGACACAATGTCCCTACAATTTGACTGTGATTGTGTGTGTGTGTGTTTTCTGAGCTGTGACACATCCTGAGATGGAATTTTGACAGAGATGTGGTTGTTTAAATCTCTGCAAGCATTATGTCACATTTCAATAAAACAAACTGTAAAACGTTGACTTTGCTATGGTTAGGTTTTAGTACATAAATCTCCAAAACCGCCAATGCTCTAACAACTTTATTACTGTTCACATCATGCTTATCCTCTGGAAAATAATAATATGATTATTATAATAAGTCATACGTATATAACTTGCCCTAGACAATTTGTATCTGGAATTCTTCTACAGTCAAACAGAGTACATCACAATGCTTCTGATGCTCTGGATTATCTTGAATATTCTTAATATTGCACCAAAAATGGTTTTACATAAAGCAATAGTCTCATTATCTGTAGCATTTTTGTTGAAGTATTATTTATTCATATCCACTTAACCTTTGAAGAAGGAAAATGTCAGCTTTTCTAATGGCTAGGTTTGGAATAACAGATGGACAAAATTCTATTGACTGGAATTGTAACCAGCAAAGCTGTCAGTACTCTAACCAGAAAATACTTTGTGATTTCTGAAAAATCAATGTTAATTCGCAGATGGCCGACTCTTGGAAGACAATTGAAACATTCAGGCTAAAAATTATGATCCATGTGCTGCTGTAGACAGGAATCAGCAGGGCATGCAAGTGCCAGCAAAACATGAACAGTGCCTTCAGAACATGAACAACGAAGTCAATATAAACATTTAACATTTTATATAATCAATAACTTTAACAATGGATAATGCTAAATACAGTAGAAAAGAAGTTTTATTTCATAGTATATAACAATCTAAATAGCAATTATAATGTCAGGTTCCAACCTCAACCTGTCTTTAGAAGCCACAATATAGTTTTAAAAGTGACTGCTCAATGAGCACTGACACTGCATCTTCTTTTTTTGTTTATTTGTGGTCTGTTTGCTTTATTTTTTTTTAAATTGGGATTCCATAACACAAAGAATATAGGACCCAAAAGCACAAAGCATTGATAAGTAGGACGTTGATGAGAGTATCTTTTCTATGCCCGGAAAAGCCATTCACTTTAATAAAACAGACTTTAATATACAGCTAAGCAACGTGAATACAGGTTAGGTTTACATTAAGTATGTCGATTGCTTGACCGTTGAGCATAGTGTTCGATGAAGAGGCTACAGTAGCAATTATAGCTGCAAGATTCCTGGGTGAGTCTCTTCCAAATGTTACTCATTGCACGGCCGTAACTTCATTTTTGTCAGATTAGTCTTCTGCTGTCTCGGTCTCATCCAGGAGAGCTTTGTCTAAGTCCTTTGATGTAGCTTCAGCAGGAAGAGATCAAGATTAAGCTGCCTTTCCCTACCCCAAAGCCACATCGCTGTAGTTACATTTCAGATTTGCATTTATTTCAAAGAGTGACCTGTTACAAAGTACAAAATAATACACGTGCAATTAGGAACAAGAGCTACGTGCGGCGCTGTTATAACCAAACATCAGTAAAGCTGTAAAAAAATAAAAATAATTCTAGCCTGGCACTTGGAATTATTGTCCAGCTGAAGAGACTGGAAACAGGCTCCCACTAGTTGCCGTATCCTAGCTCTGCCTCATTTGTCCATTCTGCTGCATCCTTTTTTCATTTGGCAAAACCATAATTATATGTGAGGGAAAGCACTCAGCTTGGTTTGCCACTGCAGGCAGCTCTGCACTAGTGCTCCAGTTCCCATAATACTGATGCATTTTACACTTTCGCTTAATTGTTCTGGGCTGTGTTTCCCAAACCGGACCTGCACACAGTCCACGTTTCTGCTCCCTTTCAGGGAGCTTGGTGAGAGCAAAAAGATTGCACTACCTGTAGGTCCCGGAGGACCTGCTTGGGAAACGCCGCTTCAACAATCTATATACAGGAGGTTCGAGCAGTAATGCGCATGTATGCCACCCTCCCGTGTCTGCTTTTAAAGCATCACCCTCCGCACCTTCCCTCTAAAATGGTTTGCATAGTTTCACTCATTTAAAGGTAAATCCACTAGCTGTACAAGCGGAGCTCCGCTTTGAAGTCACCACCTCTGTTTCTGAACAACTGTTCGAGACGCCAGTTTCCATTGAGTGTAAAATGTACAGTTTACTGTTATTAAAGATAAATGTCACTACAGCCCCAGTTGGGTTAGCATTAAGATTCAGTGTCTTTGATATTGTCTTCAGTAAATGAAGGTGCTTAAGGGGTGGGGGGGGGGTTAGCACTTGTGTTGCCTCCTGCCTCTGATTCAATTCTGCACCTGGGTTCCATGTGTGGGGACTCTTGCATCTTCTCCCTGTGTCATTGGGAGGTTTCCTCTGAGTAGTCTGGTCCCCCCCCCCGACAGTCCAAAAACATCCAGAGGTTAACTGGAGAGACCAAATGGTGAATGGTGTGTGAATGGGCCGTGTGATGGATTGGCACACTGCCCTGTGTTGTGCCCGTAGGCCCAGACCCCCTGTATAGGACAAGCAGTTACAGAGAATGGATGGTTGGCTAGATGAATGTGCTTAATGAGATGCAGGAGCAGCAGGTATTTTCAGATGGAGAGTCACCTGACCTCTACGTTATTATTGTCTTTTTTTTCCTTTAATATGAATTATTCTGTCCAGTTTCCTTTCACCCCAGTGACAGAGTGGAGCTGGTTACTTTCCTGAAGGAACATCACTGCAGATCATATGGCTATTATTTTTTTTTCAATTTTCAGGGAAAACTCTGGTTCTCTGTCAGATACCAGTGTCATATGGCGATGTCTGTCTGTTCTTCCACAATGGTAAACACTGATTATCTGCTGCTCAGTTACCTGTAAGGTCAGAATTTCCATCTTAGACTGACTTTTGCCGTAGGCTAAACTTAGTGTCGTTATAAAAATAGCTATTTCTTTTCTGATTTTAACATTCTATTTTAACTCAGTTTTTAGGGTATTTTATTTATATATACATGTATGTATAGTTCTAATCCACATAATAGGTCTAGGCTTACCTTTCTGCCTTGCAGGTCTATTCAGAGTGTAAGCCGTCCACTATTCTGCACAGAAAAATTGTCAGGCTAAAATTATGTTCACTTATCTTTGCTGGCACACTGCTATGTGTTAAAACTTCAATCCAAGACAAAACGTAAATGCTATTTCTATAGAGGAAGCAAGAGACTGTTTACTGTGGCACCAGTTAAAATCAGTAAGCTGAACACATATGTGTGTCCCCAGAACAGAAACAACGATGAAAACATAATTTAACGCGATGAGAAGAAATTAAAAAGCCAAACTATGTTTAGATTACAAATGTTATGTGCGGTAATTATATATATATAATACTTTTTGTGTATTGTGAAAGAGAAAACACAATTTTTACCCAACATAAACATTTTAGGAGTATTGTAAGGATGTTTTTGGTCCTTATACGTTTTCGATTATGTCAGCCATTAAGGGCGAGTTGGACTGCTCGTGCCCTTCAGTCATAGTTCGAGGGAGATGAAGCTAGAACCTCATGGGTGGATATTCTGCTAAAATACTGGAGCACAGCACCTTCTGGAGACATCATCGGTTTTGTAATTACTCTCAGTGAATGTGCAAACGACAGATGGAGCAGTGACCTTTTATAATATTCATTTACGTGTATGCTCTGTGTCTTTGGTCAAAAAAAACAAACATGTTAACACATAACACAATTTATAGTATCTGGGTACTAGAAACAGCTACTGCTAATTGTGTTAATTATTATGTTGATATTTGTATAAGCTTTTGTGTGGGTCTGTTTCGGGTTTGGGCCCATTTGATAATTCAGCTATTTTCAAGAGTCCTGATACCTGTAGGAAAGTCAGGTACCATCAGTAAAGTAGCAGATATTTCAGAAATGTGTTTTTCACGTCACTGTTGTGAAGTCCCTGGATTGCTTAGCTAAGGCTGCTTAGGCTGCCTTAATGTTTATTTCAGATTAGTTCAAAGAACATATTTTAATTTATGTTCAAAGGTGTTTTATACTACTAAGCCTGATCATAGGACACTTTAATGGTGTTGTATGACCATGTGCGACAAAGAAAACATTTTATACATTTAGTACATAAACTTCCCCAACTGAATCAAATTGGAGCTGGTGGACAGAAATTTTGGAATAAGATTAGGATGAGTGAACTTTGAACTTCACGTCAGCAACATGATGTATTAAATAACCTTTCCATTTGGCTTCTCCTTTTTATTTCATTTTAGCATATTAGTGCTCGACAAAAGTGACAGTACTCAATCGGCAAACGAATAAGTGACTACGTTTTATGTTTTGGACAGACAGGTGTAAACTGTTATGTGAATCAATCTGGTAGACACACCTGTTCTAAAATCATTAACTGAAACTCCATCGGTCGTGTGCATCTCTTCTGTGATCCTGAATGTGTTCAATCCAGATTACATAGGTCGAACTCCATGATGCATTGGGGTAGAACTGATTCAGATAGCAGCCACGAATTATGTTACTTCTCTTCAAGTTGTATTTACATTTGGAATAAAACAGCAAATTGTAAACTCTTATTTATGAACAGAGAATGATAAGTTGGCAGGCAAAATGTATTATATAATTAACTGTTTGACTACCGATATAATTTTACTAATGTTAACATTTGTGAAGCTGTTCATTATACGTAATTATACATATGGATGCAGAGGCAAAGAATTGCACGCATTTGAAAATGTACAATGCAGAAGCCAGAGTGCATTGTCCTGCTTATACAATGGCTGCTCCACATTAGCCTCACGCGGGTGAACTTGCAGGCATTATTTTCACGCTTACGAACCTGTCACTCAGGGACCCTTGGAATTCTCCGAGCTTCCTCCCCTTTACGCTGCCATCACAAGGCACACGCGACACGTGGAGACCACCTGGCGACCCTACTTCACATCTGCATGCGTTGGAGGGTGGGGAGAAACAGGAGAACCCAGGGGGATGTCACGACAAGACCACCACGACATCCAAGTTTTATACGTCATGTGGGGTAGAGACTCGAACCTTCAAAAAGTGATTTGCCCTAGGGTGGCCATGCTTCTTGAAAATGACATTCCCTGTCAATATCAAATAACAAAACTTAACCATACAGGCATCATTCATGTTCTTCCCTAACATTTTAATGACCTACAATGTATACAGCACCATAGTACTACAAGAACCATTTGATTACGCTAAATATGGAGTAAATATGATCAGGATGGTACCGCGTAGATAATTCATTTCCCACATAACTAAATCCCAGTAAGGAAATAAACATGCATCGATTCCGAGTAAAATCGCGAAGAATCATAAAATCCCCAACACAGCTCGACAGCCCTGTCTTGCAAACCACAGAGAGATTGAAATGACAACGTGGTGTCTGTAAAGCAGTAAGGGGGAAAAAAATCAATAGGATACAGACAGGGCTAGTTTATTTATCCCCTACCCAGCCATCATGGGTGAGTTCAAGCAAGGAGGGCATGTTCAGTCTAATGCACTTTATATTACCAGTAACCTCATAGGCTGCAGTGATTCGGATGCCTTCACATTTTCAGCCAAATAAGCATATATGTTCAATATTTTCATAACACTCATCCAAATTGACGACGTCTAAGACGCCGTGAACTCCAAGGGAATCATTTTAAATGCTACCCTATATATTTTAAAAACCAAAACCTGAACTTCCTTCTTTTTGATAATTCAAGTAAACATATTTTTTTTTATTTCTGTACAATCTTTCTGTGGATCAATTACTCTTCACTAACACTTGCTTCCACATGTACAAACTATTTGATATTGTTGGTTGGAATAATAGGTAATGAATTGCTATAAGTTTAAGCCTTTTATTTTTACACACGCGATATACAGTAGATATTCTTTTTTTAACCATAACTAACATAAGTTTGAAAATACTGAAATATTATGTCCCGCTTGTTTTTACCTAAATCCTGACAAATTTTGTCAAATGAAGATATGTGCTGTCATTTATGTGACATGATATCAAAATTTTCTGGCGGTTCCTGAGTTCTTTAGTGTTATACCTAAAGCCAAGAACGTTTGACATTTCATGAATTTATTTTTCATCCCGATGAGAGGGAACAGAATTTAAAAAATAAAGACTTTATTTAGAGAAAGTGGATGACTCATCTTGGTTATGCGTTTGATTCTGACATGCGATTCTATTCCCTCAAAGCATTTCCTGACTGGCATCTTAAACGATAACCAAGCTCTAACTCTGAATGCCTGGCAAGTATCGCAGATTTAGCCCTGCGCAATTACGTATTCCACAAAATGTTCTCATTATTAGAACTGCTATTATTATTTTATGTATCTATTTGTCTGTGCATTTATTTAAATTAAAGTGCTTGTTAAACATTTTGATTAACATTTGTTTTCATTTATTCTGATCAATTATTAAATATGAGCAACTCTAATTAATAACTGAAGAGCAACTATTTTGTTTTTCATCAGGATAGACCTGAACGACAGTATTTTACTATATGTCAAGGTCATTGGTATCTTGGTTCGCCTGGATGCTCGCCGACATCCCACATAAATATCTTTGCTCTTTCCTGTGCTGATATACAATACCGCTCTATATTTAGCTCATGAAGAGTATTTTTGCACTGCAATCACAAACCGCGAGAAGTCGCTGTCGGGTGCCACATCCTGGTTTTTTCTTGTTTTTCCTGAGCCTGCGTGACAGCGCTGACAGGGTCAGATGGGGTCACTCCCTAAAATTGAGATTGCGAAGCGTTACGCTGGTCTGGAGCGGCATACTGAAAGCCGCTGTCGCTCTGTGACACTACTGCAGAGTTGATAAGCTTCTCTGGCCTAATAAAGGGAAAATGCAGACAATTCACACAAACGTAATTGCCGGTCGGTGACAGCGCCCAACCCCCGCTGATTACTTATTGTAAAAGAGGCAAAAACGACGCGAATTAAAAACCACATATTCTGTAATGAGTGCATCATGAGCAGATGAGTTGATTGCCTATTGAATCAGACATAATGACAGCCGTCATGCAATTAAACCTTATTCATTTTACTGTTTTATAATATTGTACCAAACTCCATTCCACCGAACCAGGCGTGTTCCATGGGATGTAATAAGTGCGCATTTGTGAAATGAATTGTTTGACCTGCAGATACACGTACGCCCAAGAATAAATAAAGGCAAGCGCGGCCCACATTAGTGCATTCAACCAGAGCTGCTTTCATCACAGCCTTTCTGAATGACCGTAGTGCTCAGAAGATGTTGTCATAGGATTATCAAAAGGTTCCACCAGCGGTGAGGAAAGGTCAGACGCATGCTTGAATATGAGTTGCCTTCAACTGGCTGTGATTTCAAACTCATTTTTAACCATTAATCCCAAAGCTTTTCCTTCTACAGTAGTGGTTCTCAACCCCTGGGTTGCGAACCCAGATTTGGGTCAAGGTAGGTTCTGAAAGGGTTGCGGATATGTTAACCCATTTTTCTCCTACCTAAAAATGTTAGAATGGCGTATTTAACATCAGAAACAAGCACATTTTTTTCAATTGTCAAATTGTAGTAGGTATGGTGTTGAATTAGAAAGAGTTAGTTTTACTTTGCGATTGAGCTGCCATGTTAAAATTGGTTCGCAGTGCTAATTAGGTTCAGAATGACGATTCTACAGCCGTGTCCAGCACAAAGCAATAGCCACAGAGACATTGCCTCTAGCTTCCCAGCATCAGAGGGATCAGGGTTACAGAGATTTACCTTTCTCTTTACCCGGAAAGTTTGTAGGCTATCGACTTGCTTCTACGTATAACTACCTTTAGTCAAGTCACATGAACAGCACTGACACAAAATGTAAAAGTACACAATGACGGAAAGTATGGAAGCGGCAGCGTGGTACAGTATGTAGGAGTAATAATAAACACATAAATACCAAAGATGACGACTTCGTATAACAGTGCAAACGGCAGTAAAGTGACGTGCTGGTGGACTGCAGAGTTAATGTAAAGTACAAATCTGTGGACAGGGGCAGCAAAGGGTGCGGAGTCTGGATGGCCATGACGGCGCCACCTGCTGGAGAGCCTGGCAGAACTGACTTGGATGCTCTGGAACCTTCTGCCAGACAGAAGTGGGACAAAGAGACTATGGGAAAGGAGGGAGGCATCTGCCGCGGGGCTGGAGCCCTGACAGGCGCACTGTGTCACGAAGGTGTCGTCAAACGAGGGCAGCAACATTAAACAGGTTCACCAGTTGCTGCATCTCCATCCTGTACGCTGACTCAGACCATAGCATTATGGTCTGTTTAAGCTGTGCATCCATGCATAATTCAGGATCATGGAGAGGACACATGAGGCCTGAGGTACGTGAAGCCCCGGGATGGGTCTTTATGCACCTTAAATGACCTACACTCACCTAAAGGATTATTAGGAACATCTGTTCAATTTCTCATTAATGCAATTATCTAATCAACCAGTCACATGGCAGTTGCTTCAATACATTTAGGGATGTGGTCCTGGTCAAGACACTCTCCTGAACTCCAAACTGAATGTCAGAATGGGAGAGAAAGGTGATTTACGCAATTTTGAGCGTGGCATGGTTGTTGGTGCCAGACGGGCCGGTCTGAGTATTTGACAATCTGCTCAGTTACTGGGATTTTCACAAACAATAATTTCTAGGGTTTACAAAGAATGGTGTGAAAAGGGAAAAACATCCAGTATGCGGCAGTCCTGTGGGCGAAAATTCCTTGTTGATGCTAGAGGTCAGAGGAGAATGGGACGACTGATTCAAGCTGATAGAAGAGCAATTTTAACTGAAATAACCAGTCATTACAACCGAGGTATGCAGCAAAGCATTTGTGAAGCCAAAACACACACAACCTTGAGGCGGATGGGCTACAACAGCAGAAGACCCC
>JABFDZ020000100.1:1017129-1027587 GCA_019775955.2 Pollimyrus isidori
ACAGACCAGCTTACTCAACGCAAAGCTCTACAGACTGCACTACTCGGGTTAACTAACGCAAATATGTGGATAAACTAATTTGGGGCTAAAGGAACTGAACCCACAGTCCTGGCAGAGTGAGGCCACAATGGTGTTTTCGATACATGAACCTATACCTATACCCATCTATACCTTCACACACAGTGTGATGCAGTTACTGCATGTCCACCCAGCAATGCTGCTGTGCCACTTCTGGGTCTTTACACACCATGTGTTCGCCCAGCAGCGCTTGTCGTTCTGCGCACGCATGGCGCAGAAAAGAGAGCTCAGGCCTGGAAAACACATCGCTGTAACCCCTTGTAATTGGAACAGACTCTGTGTTCTGACGGAGAAGCGTCATGTGACCCGTATATTAAGTATCTAATACGCATCCTGCTCATGTTTTGCTTTTCAAACTGCATCTCATGCACCTCAAGGGTGTACAGGTCTCCCGGGGGCAGAATATTAATGTGAAAATGTGTTGTTTCAGCCAAATAGATTTAGTTTAAAAAAAAAAAATGGAAAAAAAGTGGCCTCCAGGTGGGGGGGGGGGCTTACCTTTGCTGCCCGTGTAGGGTTTGCTGGTGATGTGGTTTTCTCTCAGTGCTCCGGTTCCCCCCTGCAGTCCAAAACCATGCAGTTATCCTGATAGGTGTTCCTCAATTGCCCATAGAGTATGGCTGTCAGTGTGAGTCCTGTGATCGACCCGCATGCTATCCAGGTCTCACCCCAGCTATATGCTGCCTCCCCACCCCAGCCACACAGGATAGCCAGCTAGCTCTGAGAAGAAAAATACACAAGGTCTTTGAATTTTTAGTTAAATACCCCCCCAAATACCATTGGCTGTTTTCTATATTGTGCTCACAGAAATTCTTGGGCTGCTTTATTCAGTAATAATGTTGCAACTTTATTGGTTTTATAGCAAAAGTCCATATCTTCCACACAGACGATTTCTTTTTTTTAAGTGGCATTTGTTTTTTCTTTCATTGATTCAGTTTTGTGCTTGAAAATTTACCATAAATTGCAATCGTAGTCATTTGTTCTCAAAGTGATACCAAACACAAATGTTTGGTGTTTTATGTTGGTACAAACAGAAGGTGGTACAAATTAAACGGCGTCCAATGCAACTGCCTGTCGAGGAGCCTTCCTCGTACAGTACGTGTAACATCTCTTATACAACTATAAATTGGGCCCAAATTTATCGCTACTTGAAATGACTGTTTCACTGAAACATCCTGGTTGTTTACAATGTGATTTTATTCTTTTGTAAACAAAATGAATGAAGTAAAAGTTTTTCTTATAAAACCAATGATTTTGCATTTTTTTTACTTAATCAATCAAGCGTCTCAAAACTTTCTGTGAAGACTGCATGTCTACATTGGATACCGGCTATTTTAAATGTGTTCATTGAGCAGATACATTTATTCATAGCAACATGCATTTGGGGACGCTGGGTCAGCCAGTCACTGGAGCAACTGGGATTGAGGTGCTTGCTCAGGGGCCCAGTGGTGAAATCACCCAGTCGAACACAGAATCTGACTGGGCACAAGCACAGAGCCTGGATAGCGCCAAACAGTTTTTTCGAAAATAAAAACTATTCCTGCCTCATACAAGGATTGCAATAATATCACCAGAAATTAATATCATGGATTTATACTGCATTCTTTTGAATTACAGTCTATTTAAACGCTTATCTAGATGAGTGCCTCAGTAGCACTGTTGACTCATTGAATTTCAAAGTGAGCTCTGAAACTATCCCCCGAATTGCCACCTGTTCGACTTTGAACAACCTAAATGCAATCTTCTCCAAATGCTGCATGTTGTTCCTTGGGCTGTTTGTCATTTTCCCAGCAGTCTGTGCAGGTATGATTACTTTCCCCCAGCCAGCCTGACCCCCATGCAGATCGGCGGTTCACGTTGATGAGATCACACCAGAAAAGCACACAGGTAACCAGCACGCCAACAATTAATGCTCATTAACATTTAAGCCACATAATGTGCCTCATTAAAACATTTAATTAGATTCAACCCCCCCCCCATCCCATACCTTTGTTTAATTTTAAACTAAAGGAAGTATTACTATGAAGAGGATGGCAATGTCACCTATGAAATGTCACATCAAAGCTTTTAAAAATGACTAGAAGCAATTTACTTCAAGTTGTCCTTTTCAAATTGATATTTTGTCTGGCACGGTTTTAGTACTCCGCATATTAAAATCACTTGAAAGGCATGCGCAGAGCAGATGGACTGCCAACTTGTTTATTATGTTGGTTAGATGGTAGCCAGGTACGTTCACCAGAGGTGAGGAGATTAATGTTTCCGGTCATCTGCAATAACAAACAACAGATGTTTAGACACACAAAGATAAGTCCTCCAGTCAGGCCAGGAACTTAAGCATATGAGAAATTGCCTCCTGTCTTACATCTTTCCCAGCTTCAGTGAGAGAAAAATGGAGCTTTGTGAATCCCTCAGAAGCTCGAGGCTGTTATTGGGTTTTTTTCCCCCAGATGCTTCCCCACGAGGTTTTTGGCGATTTTATAAGTGTTATAGACCAGCTGAATTCACACAAGCATGATGGCTGAAATAAACTTAATAGACTTTATGCCACAAGAAGGAATTTTTCTCTGAGCTGGATTAAGGATGATTAACAAAAATGGATTAAGGAAAGCACATTAAGCACTGTACGCTATCTATCTATCTATCTATCTATCTATCTATCTATCTATCTATCTATCTATCTATCTATCTATCTATCATCTATCTACTTGTTTTTTGTTTGTTTGTTTGCTGCCTTGTTTGTTGCTCTTGTTTGTCTCTGGGAGTTTATTTGTTGACAATGCAGAATTGTAGTTACTCTGTTTCAGTTTCTGAAGGGCAAATTTGTTGTAGTAGACTGGATGCTCAAATCTCACATCATCTACTCCGCCTTCCTCAATGTCACTTTCAAAAACGTGAGACAGTTTGATATGGCTGATAAACCGCTCGGATTCCTGACCGACATTTTATTCTTTTTAAGAAAAATGGTTCGATATATGTAATATCAAAGTTAGCATTGCATTATGAATATAAACTGGTGTAGCTGAGATAACAACGGTCTGAAAACGATCAGAATTGTATTTTATGGTAATATAATATACAATGCTGTGTAAAAGTCTTGTGCAGTTAAAGAAAATGACGGTGAGAACAAGTTTGGGAAGCGAAGCAGTGTTCGTCTAGTCGTCCGACATATATCAGAATTACGTTATTGTGCTCCTGTTCATTTGCAAATGTTCTGAACAAATATACACTTAATAGCCAGATAAATTGCTTTACACATTCCTCGACTGCCTAGGACACATGACAATAGAACATTACGAGAAATGGCTTTAAAGGAAATTATATATTTGCAGTAAATTATTTTGAAGGCCCAAGGAGTATTATGCAATAGCTGTAAGTCTAATTGTAATTATAATAGCTAAAATTCCATTATAATGGAATGGAATGGAATTAGTCTAACATACTAAGAAAATAATATTAGCCGAGCTGCATTCTGTACAATGTGTAATATTTGCATTTTACAATACTGTACCTTGCTTGGAAATCATTCCTCTATCTGTTTTTTTGTGCCAACATTTGCCTATATTGTATTCCCGTATAGTGTATTTGTCTATAGTGTTGTATTATGTCTATATGTGTTTTTTGATTTCTGTCTACTGTTATTGTCCTGCACCAAACTGAAGTCAATTCCTGGACGTTCCATGCATGGGACTTAAAGGTCCATGAATTTGGACGACAGTCAATATTTCCTCCTATAACTGTCCTGATTTAAGGCAAAGGATTTGAGGTTTAACTTGCGACTAAACCATCATTGGATTTCTCACGCCAGGCGCCGTTTCACGGTGTTTCTGTCAGTAATTGTTTTATGTTAGAAGTGTTTAGGTCCATCGGAAAGACACAGCCCGATTACACGACACTCCCCCAAAAACTGTCGCATGAAAACTGCTTAAAGGAGACCATTAAGATCACAATGATAAGGCCATGGTATTTTGTTGGGCCACAGAAATGTTAAGACTAAATATGTACCAAAGAAAACACTGTAAAATGAAGGAAAACAGGCAGAAGTCCACCCTGTTACTCTGCCTCCAGGTGAGACAAACTGGGCACATCTACATTACATGTAAAAATAATTATAGCCATTTGACTCTCTTCCTCAAAAGAGAGTGAAAGTAGACTTTTCATATATATATATATATATATAAATGTGATGATTTCATTGAAGAGCACGAAATGGGCTGAAATTTCTTTCCAGGTAGCAAATTGAAAAGATGATGAAAACTAAACAACTAAAACCCTGAAGCTCCAGCAACCAAACACACCTTCAAACTATTACAGTATCTACACAGGCACCTCATTTCTCAGTCCCTGCCGCCCAGCTGATTTCCTCTCAGCCAGCCCAGGTACAGTCCTATTCAGAACGGGAGCTGCATTTGACAGGAGTGAGCACAACAAGTCTGGTCAGGAGTCAGGCGTAAAACTGCAGAAGATTTGCCTTCATTTTTATTCTGCTTGGACTAAAAGCTTCCTTTCCAAACATTACAAAAGCAGCATTTAAAACGCAAAAAATCTCTATATGCAATATTGGTTGTTGTTATTCCGAAGGAAGCAGTATACAGTGTTGGAAAAAGTTATTTTCTTAATTTCTGTTGATTTTAACTGATTTCCACCTTGTTGCTCAAATTAATTAATCAAGCCAGCAAACATTTCAGTTTAATTGTTCGTTTTAATTGCACTTATAGGTAAAGCTGAGCCATTTGCCAGTAATTATCTGCTGTCAATAACCTCATTAAGGCAACAAGAAAATAAATGGAGGATGATTTATTTGAGCATTTTTATCACTAGAGAAGCTAAACAAACATAGCTGCATACATGCCTGTGCAGATGTTCGCCCCTGCATGCGTGCATGCGACTGGAGCCCTGCATGAGCGCCACTTGCTACAACTACTGCCCGCAAATTTTGCACTGCGCAAACGTGCAGTCGTTAAAATGAGGAACCCTCACTGCTGATGCACGTGGTTATAATGCCAATGCATGCCAGACCTATTTTAAGAAATTCGTTAGAATTTCCCACAAGTACTTAATGGAGGCCCCAGGCGGCTGGCTGAAGCCTCAACGCGGGCGGCCTTGTAGCTGAGGAAAACCCGGCATCAGGGCTCCTGCTCCGTGTGAAGGGTTTGCTTGTTCTCCCGGTGTAGTGCCCCCCGCCCTGTGCTGCCTGGAATAAGATCCAGCCCCCCCCCCCCCACGTACCTCTGATCAGGATTAGGGATTAGAAGATGGATGGACCAGCCCCGAGCTGCAGTTTATATCTCTTGCATAGCCCCATAGTAACATGGTTGCTGATTGTTTTCTTACCAAAACAGTGTTTTATTATTATTTATTGGAAGGCAGTAAGAATTTTATTGTGCTATGTACACATGACAATGCAATTCTGAAACGATAAGGTTCTAAGACAGAGAGACTGCCATAATCTGTCCCCAGGCAGTGAAAACTACATGATATGCAGCAAAATTAGGGCTGTGGTTGATTAATGGTTGATTGACATTAAGACACAGACAGAATGGACATTATGGTGTAAAAGCCCTTTTGTTAAGATGATCCTCTCGCCCTCTGCAATTTGTTCCGTCCCTGTTCCTCTGTTTGCTTGACAAGAAAGTAGATAACAACCCCAGACTAGGTAATGTGGGTAAATTAAAGTAATCAAGCTGTCTTGTCATGGTCAGGTTCACTTCTGAAACTAATTATCACACCGGAAGCCACTGTTCCTGTTAATTGCTCTGATGAAACAAACACCCGGGAAAGAATCATTCTGCATCTGAGAGGAATAACAGAGTGTCATGCAGCAGGAATGAATGTGACTTCAAAATGGATGAAACGTTTTGTGAGCCTGAAACCAAATCCAACATTGATGGACGTCACCTTAGCTATCATTGTTTCTGAAGTATCACGAGAATAATTAACACAAGTAAGCACTTGTAATAAATCTCTGCCTGCCATTATACCTTTAATTTCAGGCGCTGGAGTTAACAGGCAGATTGTCTCCAAAATGAGTAGAAGATCATGAGATCATTTAGGGTTCTGCTTTGTTTTGTTTTTGCAAAGCTGTCGGCATTAACCACCTAAACCTAAATATAAGGGCACACAACTAAATCTTCAAAAATCAAAATCTAACTAACCTGGATATTATGGATTCCATGTTTTTGAAAAATGTGTGCTATTATATGAGTATATTTATGAGAAAACCGAATGCTTAGGTAAGACCATAATTCTCGAAGAGGCTGAAATGGGTAAAAGAGAAAGAGGATATTAATCAAAAAGGTGCCAATGATGTGCTTGCTACCGGGAAGCTTAATTGTCCACCCAGACCACAGAGCTATGGGCTGATATTTCCATCCATCCATCCATCCATCCATTGTCCAACCCGCTTATCCTACTAGGCCACGTGGGTCCGGAGCCTATCCCAGAAGCAACGGGCAGAGGGCAGGGAACAACCCTGGATGAGGGGCCAGCCCATCGCAGGGCACACTCACACACCAGTCACTCACACATGCACACCTACGGGCAGATTAGTATGGGTGCACCAATGATATTTGTGCCACTAAAAACTGAATATGAATTTTGTATATTTGAAACGTCAGTTATCCGCATTACTAAACTGAATCTGAGTTTAATTTTGAATCAGAATGCCCGTAGAGAAGGATAGGCTCCGGACCCCCCGCGACCCAGTCAGGATAAGCGGTTTGGATAATGGATGGATGGATGGATGCCCGTAGAGAACGTTCTGGAGCGGGAGTCGTTATCTGCCATCTCTGGCCAGGTGGCTGTGACTCCTGGAGAGATAGACACACCCACATTTTCATGTCTTTATGTATTACAATAATACTTTTGTGAAGGAAAATAATTAATTTATCGGTCAATATTATGATTTTTCATTTATATATTTTTTTAGCTATATGTAAATGTGGCGGGCGGTCACGCGTTTCTGTGATGTCATCTGCATAATTCACATTTTCCTCAAAGTCATTCTCTGCGACGGATTACGTCTCCGGTTAAATCCAATCCAATCCAACTTTATTTATTGAGCACATTTAAACAACCAAGTTGCTGCCAAAGTGCTGTACATCAAAAATCTAAACCTTGAGCTAAAAGATTATGAAAACGAATATGTTTTAATGCGAGATTTAAAAGCAAAAAGAGATGGATCCAACCAGACATCTGATGGCAACTTATTCCAAAGCTTGGGAGCCATGATTGAAAAAGCTCTGTCTCCTCTGAGCTTCAGCTGAGATTTGGGAAGCACTAAGGTCAGGTGATCTGCAGACCTTAGGGACCGAGAGGGAACATAACACTGAAGCAAGTCTGTTAAGAGGAGGATTTTAAAAAGATCAATCTAGTCTGAATTTTATAAAGGAAAACTAGATGCTTAAAAGCTGTGTTTCATCACTCTGTGACAGAACTATTGTTAATAATACTAATTATACTAATATAATGCAGATTCCAAGGTTTAGTTCTTTATAAGTACGACATTTGATGTCAACCTCACATCGCATCCACTTTTACAGGATGAAATTGAGTCTAATTAGGCAAAAATGAAGAAAGAGTTTTCTTCTTTCAAGATGAAAGATTAATACCCACAATGCCATTCTGTTTACCGTAGGCATGTCAAGTGACCCCTTTGGCCTTAATCTAAAGCAGGGTTTTTATATACTGAGCAGTGAGCTTTTCTTGGGTCTGCTTCATCGGAGGGTGTGCTCTCTCACAACTTTCACTTATACTAGTGTCCTGAGTCTGGCTCTGCATTTCAACTCTGCCGAAATCCCATCCCTGGGCTTTACTCTTATTATCTTCATTAAATCCTCGATCGATCTCCTCTATCACTCTTATTATCTTGTTTGCGTTTTCTTGTTACTCTCATTTTGCTAGTACATTAATTTGTCAATAAGTCATATATCGTTGAACACCAAACTCACAGAAAATACATCTTCTATACATAAATGCAAGGCTTTACATTTGCATACTGATTCATCACACATCCATCTTCCAACCTCTTTTGTAGTGCAGGGTCACAGTGACCCTGCAGCATATCGTGACAGTTGTAGCGTACAAATCAAGGCTTCTGCTCGCCTGTGTCCGTGCACAATGACACACTAAGAATGACTTAATGGCAGAAATCCATCTAAGCGTGTTTTTGGACTGCAGGAGAAACCCAACCCAACATGGACAGAACATGCAACTGATCAATGAATCATAGGCTTTGGTAGGTTTGGGGTCGAAGTTGGACGAGTACTGCATATGGAAGACAGCCGGAATTTGGCTTCTGCTATGAGCAAAGGCGAATTGGGGAGAAACTGTGAGATTGTGGAAAGAGTACATTTTTTACCTATCGAAGAAATGGGTTAAACAGGACACAAAAATGCTCTTTAATTAATTTGTTCATGAGATCATTGGTCACGAAGCTCAGATAAGGTGGCATGGCGGCAGTAGGCCCCTCTATATGCACTGCGGCAGTGTGGCAATGAAGCAGATCATTATGAAGAGGAACGAGCACTCAGCCCTCGCTGAAGATTGGGAATTGAGTCATAGACAGCCTAAATACATCATCTTTTCCTCCAGATAATTTTCTCTTAGGCAAGACATATGTAGAAGGAAATTTCAACAAATGAACGAGGATTAAAATTGGCAGGATATTCGAGATCTTTTGCACAGAGCTGAACTTGTTTACAATGAATCATATTAATAATTCTTGGGTTGTCAATGAGAGAAGACTCGAAGGCTCATAAATTCTGTCTGCATTAGAGGTGCGAGACCCGATGGTATGAGGAATCGGCCCGGCGTGGCTCCTTACAGAGCGGCTTCCGATCGGCAGTAATGGATTGTTTTCCGAAATAGCTCAGGTTTCACGTGGTTATTGAAATCAATTCTCCGACCCCCTCACTGATCACAGATGCTGAAACAGCAGGACTTAAAGTGAACAGTCAGAGCTGTCTCTCATGACTCTAAGGGGACTGGGAGCTGTGCTGGCACTCTAAACGCTCTCAGATAGTCATCATCCTGTGCGCTTGTAGCCTATTTTGCAAACATGTTGCACACTAAAAGATTACTGAGATTGGGCAAATGAATTGAGACAAGTTTAAGATTGGAAAACAATTTCAAAAGCCCTACTAAACTATGAATCTGACAATTTGAACTTTTTATTTAACAGTGTTTATACTTGCATGGCATTAATGGTAAAAATGTAAACCAACAGATTATTAATTAATTGCAACACAGTCTAGGATCTTGTCAAGAGATGTTTTGCTCCTGTGCCACATGGTTCGAGCCTACAGAACTGCATATTTAGCTGCTGCCCTTCTTGGTTTCTGTGTCTGTATGCCCACATTTTACACAACGTCCTTGTGAGTGGTGGAAGGCACAGTTCTTAAGTGTTCGTGTGTTGGTCTAAGAAATACCCACGGTCCCAGAAAACCTTCTTAACTAGATAATTGCGTACACGAAAAATTAACTAACCATTCACTGTGCATTATTCATGAACCTGATTTTATGAATAATGAATGTAGCTCAAAACACAAGTGGAAACTCTTGAAATCATATCATGTGATACATCGCCAAGGTAACCCTCTCAAAGCAGAATTGCTTGTTCTTTAGGTATAGCTATAGATTTATAGATTTTCAATGACAAAAATCCATGTTTAAAAAGTTCTATGAAATGTTTTTTACGTATAATTTTTGTTATATTTATATCTTGCAAATTTTAAATGTGCTTCTAATTAAAATGTATTATCAGACTGTTACAAAATATCCATAAAATACAAAAAATAAGATAGAAGGAAATAATTTGGTCAATGCTGTTAAAAAAAATCCTTTCGTACTGTGCTGCATACATTCACTCTGCATACATTTTCACATCAGCAATCTGTCTCCGTTTGAGATTCGAAGGTGAAATTAAGAGAAAACAGTTTTCCATTTATAGTACTGGCAATACAAGTCCCTATGTCATAGGACATAGTCAGAATATACAGATTCATTTAATATATTCAAGAAGAATAAAACAATCTATGCAACTTAGTTTCAAATAATAAAACGACACAGAAAATTAAACAAGATTTGAATCTTTGAATGGTTGAAAAATGAAATATTGTTTTTCTTATACTGCTACATATTTCATAGTAATGGTCACTTTTTTAGACCAAACTAAAAGTATTCATGCTCCAAAGTGAATGTGATTCTTCTTATTCTCACTTTAAACTGACTGTCATCCACATACTGTGCTTTCACAGGCTGTGGTGTCCCTGTGCTTTCACAGGCTGTGGTGTCCCTGTGCTTTCACAGGCTGTGGTATCCCTGTGCTTTCACAGGCTGTGGTGTCCCTGTGCTTTCACAGGCTGTGGTATCCCTGTGCTTTCA
>JABFDZ020000100.1:1035128-1054133 GCA_019775955.2 Pollimyrus isidori
GAGTGAAGCACTGCGTCATCTCACTAGGTCATGTGATGGACGGGCTTTCATATCACGCGAGTGAAGCACTGCGTCATTTCACTAGGTCATGTGATGGACGGGCTTCATATCACGTGAGTGAAGCACTGCGTCATCTCACTAGGTCATGTGATGGACGGGCTTTCATATCACGCGAGTGAAGCACCGCGTCATCTCACTAGGTCATGTGATGGACGGGCTTTCATATCACTCGAGTGAAGCACTGCGTCATCTCACTAGGTCATGTGATGGACAGGCTTTCATATCACGCGAGTGAAGCACTGCGTCATCTCACTCAATAAAGATCTTTAATGTGGTGCAGGGCAAGTTTAAAGGATGTGAGAACGTCGCATGTCAGATTGTTCAGCCGGGGATTGTTATTTTTGATGATATTCTATTAATATTTATACCTTCAGATGTCTTAAAAGGTCTTGTTTGAGGAGCTGATTCTGCTGCTGATCTTGAGTTGAAGACTACATGTACTCCATCATACTACCAAAAACGTGGGGAGGCATGTTAAGGGCGATTAAAGATTAAAATGCTTATTTGCTGTGATTGTTATATGATGTGAAGTGATAGAACAGAGAATGCAGGGGTACTTTCCCTAATATGATGCTACAGTTGCAAGCTCAATTGAGTATTTTGTCCTTGTGGACCAGAGTGAAACGTAAAATTTTGTGTTAACAAACACTTGGTAATCAAATTATCCATGTGTGCAGTGTGTACTTTCAGAGCCTCAGCCTCTTTTAGTGCAGCAAATAAAATATCAATAATAAGTCAAAGGATATGCATGGTGTTACGGTAAAAGCCATGTAATCAGAGGAGGTGGTTTGCTTCAGTAAAGAATTCCAGATATTGACTCTGTCGTTTTGCAGTAATATGCATCATAATCCATTGCCTTAACTAATTTTAGAAACTTAGACAGGTTTCTTTTTTATAGGGAGGAACAAAGGTTGAATTTAGTCTAAAACAAATGCCATCTACTTACCCAATCATCCTGAAAATGCTTCTCCTGGTGAGGATCATGCTGGCAGCTTGCAGTTATTGTCAGACCAGAGCTATCATTCCACGGGCCCAGACTCCAGCTTGTCCTGGGAGATCCCCAGAGGCTCCAGATCAGCTTGGAGATGAACTTTTTCCAGCAGGTCCTGATTCAGCCCTCGGCCTGTGCTTATTAGGGTGTGTGAATCTCTGCTGCTGGAACAGGGTAGGGATGGAGATTGACAAATAGCAGAGATGTCACCTCTAGCCTAATACATGGTGGTCTTCCAGCTATGGCTGCACTTTGATATTCAGTCAAAGAAAATCGCAAGCAGGAGTGGAGACAGAATGCATCATTAGCAGAAGATAACACCTGCTATAAATGAGTGAAATGTGCCAAGAATTTAGACATTACACATATTATATTCATATTGGGGCTGACGATGAACCAAATTTGTCTACCCCATGAAAGTTTTTGATTACCATTACAACTTCAGCTTTTGTGGTAAACTGATCCACAAGCAGTTTGATAATAGGGAATGTCAATTAGGTCAAGGAAGTTTGTTAACTGTTCAATTCAATTCAATTCAATTCAATTAGAATCAAATCAAATCAAATCAAATCAAATCAAATCAAATCAAATCAAATGTATATATTTATTTTTAATTAAGTTATATTTACTTATTGATTTTGTCCAAACCATCAAATAATTAAAGCAAATAGTATATTATAAGCAGACAGCTGTCAAGGACTCAACTAGACATAAGTGCAGGTAAGCTGAGCTCCCAATGAAGGGCAAGTAACAAATGTATGGGATACTCGAGCTACACAATACCTTTCATGCATAGTACAAATCTAATAAGAAAATATTCAAATCACCAATTCCCAGTAACCCTGTTGTTTATCACAGCTTGAGCAAGGTCCTGTTTCCTTGTGTGAGGCACCAGACGGTTCTCCAGAACATCTTTGAGACCACCCTAGAGTCTTTCTGTAGAGTTCCTACAAAACTCCTCCCAAGCTTGAGCATTCATCTCAGTGGCTACCTTTGCTGCAGGTAGCTCTTTCTTCAAACATGATGTTTGCTGTGAACGCGGCTTGCAGATCTTTCACCATGACAGATTCAATCTCCAATCAAAAGGTTTGGTCCACACTATGCATGGAGATATGACTAACTTTATGTTGAGAATATCCTTCCCCCAGTAAATCAGCCTCCTTCCCAACCACAGAGGTAATGTTTCACACTCCTAAAGATAGTGGCAATTACCAAGGTCCCGTTAAACCTACACTAGGCAGAGTACATTCATGGTGGTCATTCTTAAACTACAGTTCAGACCTGAAAACATCTTCTAGGAGATCCAGAGGACATAGCTACTTATCATAAGATATCAGAAAGCCTATTCTCCCCATGCCAAGGTCAAGGGGAGAATAAAACAAAATCTATGTTTTATTTATACATTTTACCAACCAAACTACTTTAAGTACACTAATGCTGATCAGATATTGTGATATTAAGTTACTGTCATTTTTTAGTAATATCTAAAATCTCAAAGTGTAATGCAAGACATACATTAAAATAGTTTCAAAATAAACTAAATTCAATGATCAACTACCCCTTTAGAATTGATTGTGAAGATCTCTCCAAGGTGGTACCTTTTAATTTGCTTTGCTATTGTGTTAAATAACTAAACACTGACCAAGTGACGATGAAAGTCACTTGAAAATATTTTTTCTAAAATGGGAATTTTACTACATTGGTTTATTATTTTATGTACTTTGCTATTGTGTTAGCAAATTACCAAATGACGCAGACATGATGAAAATCAAATGAAAATATAATCTCTTTTCGTCAGATGTGAACTTTATTATTATCAGTATTAATTGAATCCTAAGCTTCATCCTAACTATTGTGTTATTTAAAATGTAGAATGCATACTTGTAGAAACCGAAAGGGACATGAAGGACTGGGCATAGAACGTTAAATAAGGGAGAACTAGGGGGAGAGGGGGAATTAATTAGAGAACTGATGTGTGTCTGAACTTTAATTATATATCTCATTTGGCTACTATACTGATTAATGAAAATGTAATTATTTCTAAATTGCCTAATTTATTAATGTTTGATGTGCACAATGAGCTGCACACTGCGTTTTATTGATAGGGTATATCCATGGTAATGGAACATTATGATTTTGGGTTAATTAGGACCTCAGGACTGAAATGTCTCTCCCCTTGTGCCCCCCCCCCCCCAGGATTCTAACGTAATGGTGCCGTGGGGAGACAGGGTCAGTGGGGCGGCACGTGCCTTTACGAGATGGAATTCGAGGATTTATAAAATGACTCAACAGGCCGTACCTGAGTGGGGACTCTCCGCGTGACGAAGTAATTAAAGCCTCTCGCTGAGATCCGCAGCAGATGCCGAGAGCGGGCAGCAAACTGCAGTAGCCGTTCTAATTTGAGAATCCAACATGTTCATTTTTAATATTTTCTAGCGTCAATGTGCTTCTAACTGACAATTATTTTCCCGTCGAACATTTGTCCGTTTCGCTGCAGGAAAACAGGTTTGTACATGAATTTCTAACAGAATGTATACTGTGGTTTACATGAAAAAAAACCTGATTTAAACAGCTGCTGCATTTCAATACACATTTTCATTCATGATGAATTAAAAACATAACAGGTAGCCATTTCTTCCCATACACAAATCCAACAGCTGTCAGCATCTGAGAGGAAGTTTAGGGAGTGACATATTGCTTTGTTTAGGAGGTAATTACAGTAGAACATCAATCTTCTGCTTGTATTGTAGGTATATGCTATGAAAATTTCACTATTACCTAACCACTTTGTTGTACTTGACAAAAAAATGGGAAAAAAGATAAATGCCCAAAAAATATAGATAGATAGATAGATAGATAGATAGATAGATAGATAGATAGATAGATAGATAGATAGATAGATAGATAGATGGATGGCAGGGTAGGGTAGGGCTTTCATTCAGAATAATGTCAATCTGCAACAACTGTAGCAATTAAACACTTGCTTTTCTTTCCCGAAAATAAAGACTTGGGCACACAGTCCCAGTTAGTTAATTGTTAATCGATTAGTGGAATAACTGATATTGCTTTATCGTTCAGCGGGGGAGTGATGGTTCATCCTGGCCGTCACATTTTGGAAACCTCAGGGCCCCTTACTTCCTAGCACACTGGCCTCATGATGAATTTCTCCTAAACATTAACTCTGCAACCAGTTATTGGCACGTTAATCAATTTCTTGAGTGAAGAGTCAGGCCAGAAGTTCTTGTACCAAAGTTTTCAAAAAGGGGAGCAGAACTCGAACGAGCACTGGATTCCGCATAGCTGCCGAGGTAAACATGTTAGTTTGGCTTGAAAATTGAACAGAGTTCTGTCAGCATGCCCTCTATGACTCAGTGAATTACAAATAGAGACATCAGTCTTGCTAAAGAAAATGGCAGCCTACTTTCATGTGAAAGATTCTCCCTAAAGCAGTTCTATTCCTCTGACTGCAAATTCTCCCCAAAGTCTCTATTAGTTTTTATAATACTCTCTTGAAGTTTTGACTATTTATTTCAAGGATGATTTAAAGTCAGGCTGTCAGAGTGCTTTATTTAGTTTCTGTTGTTGATGTTGTTATTGTTGTTGTGTTCTCTGCACATAAATTTTAAAAGGTGCAAGATTCACAAAATGTTTCTTAAATAATATGTTCTTAAAATAAACATATAGGCCATTCCTGTTGTTCTTTACCTTCAGCGCTTGTGCTTGCCGCTCTCTTTTCTGTCTTTCTTCATTTTGTCCCTGTCTTGAAGTCAACGCCATTAGTTCTATTCCTGACTGTGAAGGAAAATTGAAGAGAACTGATAAATGGAGCTTTCTTTAATAAGAAAAGCTGCCCGGGTCAGCTGCATTCCAAGTGTTAATTTCCCACAACATCCAGTAGGACTGGACGATGACATGTCGTATAAATCATATATAAATGATAGGTTGTCGTATGAATTTTACACGATAAGAAAATGAGAAATGCCGATAAACTGTCAATAAGGAACGTTGCATCATAAAATATGTCAGCTGTATCACATCACAGCAATGAACACAATTCCAACCAATCATATGGCAGCCTTCTAAGAACAGATAATCTATGCCCAAGAAACGGACAGCAAGACCAACTGAGGAAATTGAGCATGCCACAGGTGTGCCAATCTCACAACATTGGCGCTCTACATTTAGCAGATTTTTTACCTTCCCTGGCAAATAAAAATCTCATCTTCTGGCAACTTTAGCAACCTCTATTCTTGTTGTCGAGCAACGGCAGGAAATCGCCTTTCACCAAAATGTGAGTGACCTCACATCAGTCTTTTTTAGTGCTCCAGTGTTGCTCGCATGTATAAAAGCAACGATTAACCTGTGTAGAATCAGATGGTATAATTGCCGGTACATGGAGGTAGATTATGTAACGCTGTCAGGGTATAAAACATAAAAATATGCATTTAAAAGAACTTGTGAAGATATCCAAATTTATACTGCGTCAATACAATGCAAATGTATGTGTTAAAAAGGTCTTTCGGTACTAAGATATACATACTACATTTATATTCAAGGGCAAAGGATGCCATCTATGAATTATATTGTTTGCCATGTGATATACTATTGAACCTCAAAATTTGTGAAAATTTCAACGAGCAGCTTCATTTTCTCTGTTGAATTATATGTCTGACTGTATATATAATCTGTGATTAGTATATCTAAGAAGTGGACTGAGTTACGAGCGAGTAGCTGAACAGGAGAGTCACTCATTCTGGTCCCTCACTCAGTCCGGACCCTATCTGAGTCTCCCCTCGACCCGCTGACTGACTTGAGTCGATGAGAGAGGCAGTGTCTCATTCTCAGCTCTCATTCGCTCGTTCGTTCTAGGTGTATAAGTCCCAGGTTTAGTCTTCGGCAATAACACGTTAGATTACAAATGCTCTTAAATAGAAAGCTTTCAAATCACATTTCTGGGGGCAAGTGGAAGACCGAGAAGAACAGATCCGTGTCGGGAAGTGAACGTGAGCGGTAAGAATATTTTATTGAAACTTAAACCCGCCGCACTCAGCCAGTGTAAGTGCAGAGTGACATGGACACACCATCGCATAAGTATTAATGCTTGCGATGGGGTAGGGCACGGGATAACCCCTGCATAGGCTCAAAGTGTAGGTAAAATACATACCTGAGTAGCCATAAAATCAAGATACAAAGATGTAAGTGGTGTGCTGGTATGTTTTTGCAGTATAAACACCAGCAATTATGGTTTCCATTTCAAGAAATATGGGGCAAATAGTGTCCCATATTGCTTAAAAATGGGACAAGGCATGGGACAACTTTACCAGCAATGTCAAGCCTGTTTCCCCAAACAATCAGTGAAGCACTCATATAAAAATTTGCCAGTGACAAAGTGTAATGTCTGTATTTTTTACTGTTACGCCCTCAGACTAAAAAGGGTTTTTTTCTATAGTTTATTTATTAAAACTAAATATCAGCTTGCAATCCGTTCAGTTACTGACCTATTCATTTTCTGAATCTGTGTACGGACAATGGAGTCCTGAAGTAAAGGAATAATAATGTGAATTAAACCATTATAATTGTCCATATCATCCGATATGCAAACAAACAAACAAACAAATAAACATTTTGGTAAAAAAAGTCTTCCATATCGCGCAGACCAAACTTTCAGTAAGACACAAAAACAAGACGATTGGAAAGAAATGACAAAATCCCAGTGGGCATAATATCAGTTCAACTGAAATTACACAAAAAGAAATGCAGCATTTTCAAATTTATGTGTGAGAATATATTTATGATATTACAGCATTTTTACATTCGCTTTGACACTAGATTCATAACCTCGGTGTCATTTTTCAAAACTCCAGACATTAAATTCACAGCCAATGACCAAAATGCACATATTTCAAAACTCTCACCCTTCATCCAATTATTTGGGTACAGTACACATAGACCAAAAATCATTTGTTCATTAAACTGAAATCAATAGCTCAAAATGACCCAACTTAACATCAAAGTAAAACCATTTCAAAATGCAAATCACACACTGCATTTGAGATGACTGCTCATTTCATTACAATCTAACTATACAATCTATCTATTGATACAATTGATCTAAATAATATGTAACTGTTGCATTCCTCTTAAAGTATAGTTTTATGAAAGCAGAGAAACAATAACTGATGTTCATATCATGAATATTTCAACGGGACAAGATCAACTGACATCAATTCCTTACCGATGATTGATTACACCTGGTGGTATAAGTATTAAACGAAAATGTGTTCTACGGTATGAAGTCATGTTTCTCCTGTAATTTTTCTTACAGAATTGAGACTAACCCAAACAAATTGCTGAACAAAAGCATACTGTGGTCAACTTGGTCCAGGCCAGAAATGACGTTCACCTTACAGAAATCAGACAACACAATCTGGACAACAAAGACATCTTCGACAATGTGAAAGCCATAAGTTTGCCAACCATTGCACACATGCTGAAATGGAACCAAATCTCCATAAAACAGCTATATCATGTGCCTTATGAAATGCAAGCTCATGTGAGTTTTTGTTCACACTAAAATTCTCTGAGGGCAGAATGAAAACTTATTGGTTCAGAGAGATAATCAAACAGATTGTAGAAGAGATGGGCTAAAGCAACTAGAGGAGCTGGGACCAACCTTGGACCCACCTTCTCTACAATGTGATTGGTTATCTCTCCGAATCAATCATTCTGCCCTCCATACATTTTTGTGTGAAATTAAGCAAAATTCTCAGGAGTGTAATGCAACTGAGGACTGAATATGTTCATCTATGTTCAGGTATGTTCAGTTTCATGATGCATGTTTGTGAAAGACTCCCTATCACTGATAAGCGATTCTCTTTCCAACATGTTTTCTTACTTAGAGGATGATGGTCCTGAATGCTGATAAAAAACCATCGTATATTTATTTTTGTGGATGAGGCAGCCTTCAACCTGGACAAGACAAGGAGGAGATGTCAGAATTCCGTGAGCCAAAAGGCGTCCATAAAAGTACCCAGACAATGTGAGGCCAGCATCACCACGTGTGCGCCTACATCAGAAGATGGTGAGGTGGGACACAGACCTTGTAATGGTTCATGTGGGTCAATGGTGACCCTACCCCAGGGCATGGCGAAGGCATGCGACTACATCACAGGAGACCGGTGTCAGCTAGATCCGAATTCGCTATGCCTGAAGATGTTTTTCGAGATGTTTGGCAAAGGATAACATTCGTGTGAAGTGGATGAAAACCTGATGGCCATGGGTGAGACCTGTGATCCTTTGCTTTGCTTTTTGTAAGGCAGGTGAGGAACACTGCCGTTTTTTTGTGGTACTCCATTTTTTTTTTCTAATCGTCGCTTTCTTTTAAAGTGAACCTGTAATGTAATTTACAATGTTATATTTCATCAAGGGGGCGGCATGGTGGTTCAGTGGTTAGCACTGTTGCCTCACACCTCTGGGACCCGGGTTCTGGTCTCCGCCTGGGTCACNNNTGCGATGGGCTGGCCCCCCATCCAGGGTTGTTCCCTGCCTCGTGCCCGTTGCTTCCGGGATAGGCTCCGGACCACCCCGCGACCCAGTAGGATAAGTGGTTTGGAAAATGGATGGATGTTTCATCAATAATTTCAGATTCCACTGTGTCTGTCGTATTGTCCCTACTGGTCTTTTTGCAGTAACATAACATGAACCACCATGATGAAACATGCATGTATCACATATTCTGTACAACAATATCTAATGGTTGTATGAACAAATGAACTGTGTAACTATTTGGTATCTTGTATATGGGTATGTCTCTGTAATTCTGTAAGTGTGAGTTTTCTTGAATGCAAAATGCAGTTCTCCTCAAGCAAGCCTGATGGGCCGAATGACCTCCTCTTGTTTGTATAGTTCTTATGTCCTTATGTTCAATGTTTTGAATGTTGGGCAGCCAGTTTTACAAGCGGTGTTATGAAACTAGTGCCAAAGTGATTGTAAAACACCATAATGTTGCTCTGATTATTTTTTTGTCGTGAAGGAACGCAGATTTGTGTTGGTAGACAGGGAAACAGCTGTCTGAACAAATGTTATACAAATATATTTTTCCACTTTCAGTTAAATCTTAAGATCAGAAATTCTTTCACCGTCCATGCTCACACTTTTGGTTGTGAGGAGCATTTTGGGAGCTTATCTGAAAGCCATTAATGGAAATTAAGAGTTTATGCACATCAGCACTGAGTAATGCTATCTGAGGTATGGACATTAATTGAACTCTTCTGATGGTTTGACTCCTCTGTGCCAACAGTAGCGGAGAGATCAAAGGCCTGATGGTGACCTTCTGAGACGGAAAAAAAGCTTTTTATCCCCTATAACAATGAGGTCTAGTTGGACCACCAGTGACCTTCTGGGAAGCCGTACAATGCTTCCTGGATAATGAACACCTGGATTGTGATGTTTCATCACTGTCTCCGCTTCTAAATATCTATATTTAACAGACTAAAAGTCTCATATTATTCAATACAGATCCTTCAGGAACAAGAATATATATATAGGCATGGTGCTATATAGGCTATACAGCGCAACGGGACAGCGTAACGGGAAATTAAACAAATCCTATTAGACCTATTTTGAATGACAAAACGAATTTAACTGATCACCAATACTTACTTTATAGGCTTTTATGCTTTAACTTACTTTATAGACTTGATATGCTACAACCACGTACACATAGCTCACCTTCTGCTCTGGCTTCTGCCTGTTCGCTTAGCACACTGAATCTTTACTCACTGAAACGGTTTCACCACATTGTTGTTCTTGCTCTACATTACTGTCATCTATACTTTTGATAAGAATAGTACACTTACATGATTTATCAGTTTCTCTTGTGAAATACTTTGCTAATTCCATCTCAGCTAATTTGTGTAACAATCTTGATAATTGTACATGTGAATTCTGGGTAGATTTGGGCACGCCTCAGAATTGTAGTGTGAGTGGTATCGGAGCGATACAGAACGACCGCTCCAGCCTTAAGTAAAAAACCGCTCCGCTCCTGGCTCACGCTCCGCTCCTGGCTCACGCTCCGCTCCTGGCTCACGCTCCGCTCCTCGCTCTCGCTCCGCTCCTCGCTCTCGCTCCGCTCTCAGGCTCTGATATACGCACAACCACACACACTATCAGCCATAATAATAAATATTGAAGCTTTTGAAAGTTTTACATAAATTATCTGACATTTTTATTAGTGGATTCATTCTCCATGACACCATGACTCTGCCATGACAGTATCAACACAAGCTACTGAAGTGGCAGGACCTCCAGTCAGGACTAAAACTGCTCTTCAGGCCACAGAACAAAGCATCACCCCTTTTATTCAAGATGGAGTGCCAAATTTCAGACCCAGCTGACATTACCTCAGATTTGGCTTTCTGTGTACAGCACGACAGATCGACTTCCACCTGATGCATCCACGTGTAGGTGTACTGTGGAACGTTAAGGCCGAGTTCCAGTTCTCTGCTGCCTTGTTGCTGGAGAAGCTTCTAAGCCTGATGTATGATATTGACAACTCAGACCTGCAGGAAGTCTCACAGAAGAGCCATGTAGGCAGAGAAATAATATAAACCAGACACAACACCAGGGAGGTGCTTTCCAGAAGGTCCCTGGGAGGTCATATCGTAATCGTCAAAGCTGCGCGATAAATTTGATTTTTTTTTTTTTGTTATTTCATGATTAAACCTATATGCTTTAAGGCAGCAAGCACTGGAGAGCCAGTGTGCTACAGGTTCTTAGAATACTAAAGAACTGAAAAGCCTTACTTTTATTCAGTGATTATTAGCACACAAGTAACTTTTTAAAGCAGTTCTCAGTGTGTATTCCAGGGTCTTAATTTCCTGATCTGCAATGGAGGTAATTGCGGTGTCATCGGAGAACATTGAAATTGCTCACCAGCAAAACCATTGATGCAGCTTGTGCCCTGCTTTCCTTTGGAGATATTCCACATCTTGCTCCATTAACGCATTAACGTTGTTGCATTAACGCACTTTGAAGTTAACAATGAGAACATGGAAAAACTAGTAACTGTCATTCTGTTCTCATGCTTTTTATTGTCACTACCTTTAATTAATTTAAATTTATAAAATGCAAACTATCTATAAAAATATATTGTTAGCAAATAGCTTTGTACTACTTTTTGAGAAACAATAGAAGGTAAGTGAAGGAATAGACACAATTAAGTACAGTGTTTTGTTTTTCTGAAACACAGAACACACACACACACAAACCCACATCAGACTGACCAAGTGTGGCTCGGTAATAATCCCAATTATAAACAACTAATTGTGAATGCTGTGATAAAATTACTAATGTTCAAAGTCATATTCTCAGCAGTAGGTGTGATTACAGGAGCAGCTGTAAATTTCTTGGCCTGTCATCAAAAACCCGGTCATTATCAGCACACTACAATGCCACGGTGAGATCTTAGCAGTGAACAATTGATGTCAGGAATTTCACGTTAAAAATTCCAATCAAACGAGCAGTTCACTTGTCTTAATACTGATCTAACAAAATGGCTCCCAGTCCCTTCACTCTAAGCTGTCCAACTATTAAACGTATAAAAACTTGTTGCAGTGTGATGTGAGATAATGCCTTTCCTTTAGTTCTTTTTGGGAAATCAAAATGTCAATTCCTCAGGTACTATTCCAGCTAACTCCAATGTTGGATGACAGCTGCCCAAAGCATTTATCTGATATACTGTAGGATATTAATACATACATATACTAATCTAGTCATCTGATGCATTCGTCCAAAGTGGCTTACAGTAGAGAGGTTACAACTTGCGTGTAGCCCTGGGGTTTGATCATGTGACTGAGTATTGCTTGATTTGTTAGCTGATGGAGTTACATGTGCATGTTAATGCCTGTAGAAGTCAATGTAATAGCTGCATGCGATGAAATCACTACCAACAATGTAATCATTAATGTAATAAGATGATGAAATAATAAATGATCAATCACATAATAATTTTTAGTGAACCAATAACACAATAACGTTTTGCTGATGATGTACTAAGTTATTACATTATTAGCCAGTTGTTACATTATTGACTTATTACATTGGGAATGGGGAATTTTATTATGTTATTGCCATGCAGTTACACGATTGGTAGTTATTACATAATTGTGTGCTACTACTAAAAAATCCATGAGCGCAGCACTCTGGCCTCACACCCCTAGGGTTTCGGGTTCGAATCTTCCCTGCAGCTCTCGGTGTCTGAACCCTGCATGTTCAACCCATGTTTGTTTGCAATTCCTATATGATCCTGTAGATCTAAAAGCATAACGTTTGACATCTCACAGTGTGTTACATCACCTTGTGTTTATGCGGTGGCTCTGCTGAAATTCACCAAATAGATGCGCGGGTATGGTGCTTTGTTAGGGAGCCGTAGTAGCAATATTTACGTAAAAGGGTCTTGAAAAATAAAATATTTGTCCTTGTTGGCACCGGGAAAAGTACTGTTTGCTTGTACAGATTTTTCCAAATATGGAAATACTGCTAACCTGCTGCAGACACCTTTGATGTTCACTGAACCAGGGCAAGGCTGCAGCAAACCTGGAGACTGACCCAGGAAGCCGGGGGCAGAAGGTAAGGGGTCCCGTTTGGGAGGCCAGACCACAACAGTCCTCATTACAGATGAGGAAAAAAATCACTTTAGGAGGGAAAGAAAAACAATCGGGCCTCTCTCACAGTTAGGAGAGGTGTTTGTCTGTAGGAAATATATAACTGCTTCTAATTACTAAATATTT
Organism: Pollimyrus isidori; assembly: GCA_019775955.2. Taxonomy (NCBI): domain Eukaryota; kingdom Metazoa; phylum Chordata; class Actinopteri; order Osteoglossiformes; family Mormyridae; genus Pollimyrus; species Pollimyrus isidori. Next base: position 1,047,969 of record JABFDZ020000100.1, read on the forward strand.
AATAACTTCTAATTTGATCAGCAAAATAAAAATACGCAATAGTTTTTCACTGAAATAATGTTTCAACACATTACAATGAAAAAGCAAAAAACTCAAAATTATAAGTGATTATAAGTGAATAATACCATTTTAAAAATGTATTGAATTCAATTGAAACTGTTCTGAAATTTCCTTTTTTTAGACTAACAAAAATGGTCATTCCTGTCTCTACGTCTCCTTTAATCATTCAAATGAAAATCCTGGTCAAATATAAGAATTTCTAAGTCTACTTTTTATTCTACACAATCCAATTTTAATTCAATTTGTACACAGCATTTATATATCAGTTTCTTTCTTCATAAAATCAGGAATCTAACAGACTTGTGTGCTAATCAGTATACTGTGCATTAATCACACTATTAATCTTTACTAAATTATTACTATATTACTGCTCAGTGTAATATAAGAAATGTGTTGAAAGGAAGAGAATACTTTACTAAAATAAAATGTTAGTTTTGAGAAAATATATCTTTGATTTTACTTTTTGAAATTTTAAGAAATGGAATGTAAAAATCAGTCAGCAATGTTACTCATATACTGTATATTCAGCAAAGAAAATCATTCACGGATTTAGGATTTATACACAACCCAAAATATGTCATCTGTGTTTAAAGGCTTTTAATGAACGTGGATATATTGGCATTTTCACTGCAATGACAAATAAGCAAAGAAACTTGTGGCTAATTAGGAAACCAAAGGAGTCGAGGGCAAGTGTGGGGAGAACCAAAAGGGCTCTATGGAAAGCAAAATGGCAGCAAGAGAACAAAACAGACCTGCTGGGGTCAAAAACCCAGTATGCAAGCATGAGGAAGCAGGAGGCAGACAAGCAGGTTTGACATTAATGACAGGATTGGGGAACACATTACTGGGAAGCACTTATGTACAAAATTAATAAGGGAGCAAATGAGAGGCAGCTGAAGTGAGCAACAGAAGGGTAGGAACGAGAGGTTGGACAAGTAGTCAACAGGCATGGCTCATTAGGGCCAACCTAGGGAAGAAACAGCAGGGTCGGAGGGGCAGGGCGTGACCGAGTCCCCCCCCCACCCCCACGTAGGGGACTGAAGGGACTGAACACTGAACAACAGAGCTGGACACAGATGAATCACCAGACTAGACAAGGGGATGACAGGACATGTGGTGGACAAGAAGAGTGAAGATGGAACACTAGATGGATTGCTCTACCTGAAACAGGACCTCCGGGACTGATGGGACATCAGTGGACAGCAAATTTGGCCCAGACAGGGCAACAGGGTACAGTGAGGCAGGTGCCAGCTGAATATCAGGGGACAGGGTCAGATCGAACGGGACAGTGATAGGAGAGTATGGGGTGAAGCTGGGACACCTGGAGGCAAACAGGGTGGAGGCAGGATACCTGAGGTGCAGGCAAATCGGCCCTTACTGGACCAGAACTCTGGAGTGTGGGCTGGGTGAGGCAGCAGCCTCTCCTGGGCCAGGCATGGCAGCAGCCTCTCCCAAACCAGACTTTAGAGGCTTAGGCAGAATGGCAGAGACTTCACCTGAGCCAGGCCCTAGCCACACCAGGTCCAGTGAGCCAGACGCAGGTACAGATTCATTCCATCTCCTTCGCTTGATGGCTATCTGAGTGCCCTCATGCTCTGTAATCCATGTCTGGGGAGAGCATTAGCAACACCTCCCCCGCAGATCGAAGGAGAGTTACGGCCTTGGGGATCCTCCACACCATCGGATTGTTTCTCCACTCCTGATGAGCTTGCAGGAGTGAGATAAAGTCCTCCGCTGAGGCCGGGCTGGTCTCCGAGGCGTGGGTAATCCATTGGCTCCTAAGATTTGAGACACCCAGAGTGTCCGGTCTGTAGGGTGCAGGGGAGAAGCCGGAGTGGAAGTAGGCTGCTGGTAGTCCTGTCATTCTTTACTTTACTTGTTTACTGCTTTATTTTCTTACTCAGTTGACTATGAGTACTTGTAGCAGGTCAGCAGGAGCAAATCAATAGAAAAGATATTTGCAATATGGCTCTATATTTTTTTCCTGAAATATTTCTTTTCGTTTCTCTTAAATACTCACTAAATCTAGATTTTACCAAGCCAACAAATTAATAAAAGCTACAAATTCTTTTATTTGTTCTTGACATGACGCCTGGGTGGATTGCACTGTTTCCACAGCAGGCCATTGGGGTGAAGGCCCGTTCCCACTTCCTTATTAATATTAAAAATACATCTTCTGCATGCTGCCGATTCCATCCCTCAAGCCCTCCCTGGGGACTATTACTGGGTATTAATCTGCCTCTGGACGCAAATTCATGAGGCCTATCGCTTATATCTGAGATGCAGCATGGAGTTGTTTCGATCCGGCTTGGTGTCACTTAGATTGGGCTTGGTGTCACTTAGACCTACCTTGGTGCACATTCCATTTTAGGGAGAGGGGTGTGTGAAAGCAAACATGGTAAACTTTAGACAGTCCAACTTTGATCCATCAACACACTTGTAACAAATATCAAGTAGTTCTTTATTGTCATACTGTCTATATACAATCCACAGCATACAGGGGCATGAAATAGGTTTCCCTAGTATATATCCATAAAGCACAGAGACTGTAAACAAGACAAGTGCAACATGGGTGCAGGAAAATAGAGAGTAATAGCTAATAAATAAAAATAGAGAATATATGTACACCGACATAGAGGGGAGCTAGGGGTTCCCACGCAATATAGCAAATATGGTTGTGACTATGTAAATAATAAAAACACAGGAGTAATAATATGACAGACACAGATGTATGAAAGGCCACTGAATGAAGTGGCTAGCACTGCTATAAAGGCAAGTCAATAGCAGGACTGGTAAAGAGTTCGGAGTCCTAAAGCTTTGAGGAGGAATCTGTTGTAGAAGCCTGTGGTTCTACAAGATGCTGAGATGCTATTTCAAGGTTTGAATCAGAAATGGTTGGAGAGTGGGGGGGGACGCATCTCAGAATCCCAGCAGACTGATGCCCTCTAACAGTGGTTTGGTCCACATTATATCTATGTGACACGTATGACTGTATAAAGCCAGTGTTCTCCAACCCCGTGCTCAGATGGTCCACGTTTTCCCTCCCTTCCAGCAAAAACATGAACTGTCTGCAGGCCCCCAAGGATCGAATTAGGAAACACTGTTTAAAGCAATTAAAAGAAAAACATTGAAAAGATGCCATTTTCTCCATTTTCAGATGTTATGTATGAGTTATCTTAATTAAATCAATAACTTGATCAAAAGCTGAGAAAAAATGAAAAATATTAATATTTAATATTAATGTGCAAAGTGCATTTGGCTGCATGAGTAACTTTAATAAGATCCAGCCAGCTTTGTGGAGTGCTTAAAGAGAAACGGCAGATCCTTCTCTGAGACAATAGGGAGCACTGCATCTGCTCTGTGAAGTCAAACAAATTCATATCAACCTGCAATTTCATTGTGCCTCCTGGAGAAGGGGGGTACCAAGAGGCAATATTGCTTGATTTCGGAGCCCATGGTCGTGTTCTTTAATTTCCGTCTTCACGCATGTGTCAGTACAGCAAGACCATAAGCATGAGAGCAACGTTGAGAAATGTTTCCTGAGGCAGGGTGGTCTCTCTCAGTCGGTCCTTACAGCTTCGACAGAAGAGTAGAAGCATAGGAAACTGTTTCTGACTGGAATGTTTTGCAAAATTTTGACATTAACCAGAATTAAGTGGACAAATCCGATGTGATCTGGCATGCAGGACAATGATGATACTTGTGTGTGCACATGCTGGCTGAGGTGCCATCATGAAGGAGTCATGCTGGGTGAGATGCCCTCAGGAGGGAGTCATGCTGGCTGAGATGCCATCATGAAGGAGTCATGCTGGCTGAGATGCCCTCAGGAAGGAGTCATGCTGGCTGAGGTAGCCTCAGGAGGGAGTCATACTGGCTGAGATGCCCTCAGGAGGGAGTCATGCTGGCTGAGGTAGCCTCAGGAAGGAGTCATACTGGCTGAGATGCCCTCAGGAAGGAGTCATGCTGGCTGAGATGCCCTCAGGAGGGAGACATACTGCCTGAGATGCCCTCAGGAGGGAGTCATGCTGGCTGAGATGCCCTCAGGAGGGAGACATGCTGCCTGAGATGCCCTCAGGAGGGAGTCATGCTGGCTGAGGTAGCCTCAGGAGGGAGTCATGCTGGCTGAGATGCCCTCAGGAGGGAGTCATGCTGCCTGAGATGCCCTCAGGAGGGAGTCATGCTGGCTGAGATGCCCTCAGGAGGGAGACATACTGCCTGAGATGCCCTCAGGAAGGAGTCATGCTGGCTGAGATGCCCTCAGGAGGGAGACATGCTGGTTTCTTTACAGGGTTTTGCAGCTCCTTTAGGGAACTTGATGGCATGTATTTGTCAGTAGCTCATCTCTCACTGACTACGGTGTCACCTTCCCTAATTCCCTTAAGCATGGACTTGCTCTGAAGGGGTGTCCGTATCTCCCAGGCCTGGTACCTGTCTTCGACATTGTTTACACTCCCAACCTCCTCTACTTCCCAAACACCTTATAACTCTCTGATATAAGGCCTATGCACATTATCATATACATTAGACCATAACAATTTACAGTATAATTATGTCGTATAAATTTGCAGATATGTAGGATTTAAAGTTCTTCAGAAGAAAAACCTTTGCACAGTACTGGTTTATGCTATAATATATGATAAGTGGGGTGGCGTGGTGGTGCAGTGGTTAGCACTGTTGCCTCACACCTCTGGGACCCGGGTTCTGGTCTCCCCGTGGGGTTTCCTCCGGGTACTCTGGTTTCCCCCCACAGTCCAAAAACATGCTGAGGCTGATTGGAGTTGCCAAATTGCCCGTATGTGTGCGTGACTGGTGTGTGAGTGTGCCCTGCGATGGGCTGGCCCCCCATCCAGGGATGTTCCCTGCTTCGTGCCTGTTGCTTCCGGGATAGATTCCAGACCCCCCGCGACCCAGTAGGATAAGCGGTTTGGAAAATGGATGGATGGATGGATATATGTGTGATAATGACCTGTTAACATACGAATGTACACATTGCCATGTGATTTCTTTTGCTTCATGCAAGACAGTAAACAGGAAGGGGGTCCTGTCGTGTCTGGGGCCAATTTGTTATGTTCAAATGCGTGAAGAAACTTCTAACAAATCCTTTGATTATAGATTGTATATACAAAAAATGCAAAATAGGAATACATATACATGGAAGAGTAATAATATTTTACCTTCCGAAAAATAAAACAAAAACACTAAAACATACTACTGAGTGTTTGTATGACATCATTGTATTGCCTGTCTTTTGGTTGCAACAAACAAACCAATATTACCATCGTAGTATAAACATCAAATGCCCTTTGATCGGAAGGAGCAGGAGGACACGGCGGTGCAGTAATCGGTCACCTCATATCTCTGGGACCTGGGTTCAAGTGCCTGCCAAGGTTCCATGTGTGGACTTTGCACCCTCTTTCTGTGCCATTTTGGGGTCTCCTCTGGATACTCTAATCTCCCCCCTGCCACAGTCCAACGACACACTGAGGCTAAATGGAGATGGCAGATTCCCCATAGGTTTGCCCGGGCGAGTGAATGGTGTCTGCGTGTGCCCTGTGATAGATTGGTGGACATGTGATGGAAATGTGTTATTAAGCAATTTCATGGTTGTCCAAACATCGTATGTGTATTTACACATAGATGGTATAACCTAAATAGTGATTAAATAATACAACATAGTAAATACATAAATCAGTAAAATAGTTGTTTATTATTATGAAATATTATGCACTGTAAATAATTGTATGTGTTATACTTTTGTACGTCTGGGATGACGGGAAACTATCGACGGGCAAATTATCGCTTGCATTTCATTTTTAAAATAAGAGTATCTAATGAAAAAGATACACCCGCATCGGTGTTGTTTTGAAGAAAAATACCCGAGCAACCTTTGGGCCTGATGCAATAAAATGTAATATTATGACCGTATGTGAAATGCATGAGATGATGACCCCATATAACATGATACGCACAGGAAGATGACAGATTGTTAGTGTTCTGCACAAAAATGGGTAACACTTTATTTGAGGGTGCACAAATAACGTGTAGTACACCCTTACTTAATGTATTAATTAATCAGAAATTAAGTGTTAGTTACATACTGGTCTC
>JABFDZ020000100.1:1082439-1093599 GCA_019775955.2 Pollimyrus isidori
CTTCACAATGCAGGTAATGTGCCTCATTCGGGACTCCTTCACAATGCAGGTAATGTGCCTCATTCGGGACTCCTTCATAATGCAGGTAATGTGCCTCATTCGGGACTCCTTCACAATGCAGGTAATGTGCCTCATTCAGGACTCCTTCACAATGCAGGCAATGTGCCTCATTCGGGACTCCCTCACGATGCAGGTAATGTGCCTCATTCGGGACTCCTCCACAATGCAGGTAATGTTCCTCATTCGGGACTCCTTCACAATGCAGGTTATGTGCCTCATTCGGGACACCTTCACAATGCAGGTGATGTGCCTCATTCGGGACTCCTTCACAATGCAGGTAATGTGCCTCACTCGGGACTCCTTCACAATGCAGGTTATGTGCCTCATTCGGGACTCCCTCACAATGCAGGTAATGTGCCTCATTCGGGACTCCTTCACAATGCAGGTAATGTGCCTCATTCGGGACTCCTTCACAATGCAGGTAGATATCTGCAAGTCTGTCAGTAATACATGATCTTCAAATTAAAAGTCACTACGCATGTTTGTTGAACCGGAATTGACTGCAACCAAATTTGACAGTTTATAACCAAAGTGATGGCCACATATTTGCATATCTTCTTTGATCTGCAGACAGGTACCTGGTTTTGTGGTTTGATTTTACATGTCTTATTTCATAGAAAACCTCCCTGCCTGTGTCTCGTACCCAGGGTTGATGAAACTTCGCTCAGCCAGTGAGACCATGGAGATCTCCTCTCTGATATATTTTAATGGGCCGCTGCCTCATACAGGCACTCGCATCTGTCAACCTTAAAAGGTATAATGAGGCATTGTTAGTACCTCGTGTGTATTTTTCCTAAAATATATCTAAAAATGAAAGGGGAATTCAAAATCTGCTCTATTTAATTACATTGGAGACTCTCGACCACCCACATAATTAAAAAACAGGCGGAGAATTTTTTTGCACTCCGTAATCACCCATAAGGGCCCCAGAAACAAGCATGATGATGATCTTCATGCAGTCTGGGATAGGAGAGCAGCTTTGACCCAAAAAGCAAGTCTATGGGGACTGTATAGTTATGGGGCACTTAAAATTGTATGTGCAGGTTATTCAGCATGAAGGTGATGTCTGTATCGCCATGAGTGGGACATAATCACAGCCACCCCCTCCCCGTACATACCCTTGGAAGAAATAACTCAAGCCAGAACAATAGACATGAACCCATTAAAATTTTGATGAAAACTGCCACGCCAAGGCCTGCTCTTTTTGTTTGATTAACTCGGGTCATTTTGACACAGAGGGCTGTAACTTTGGGGAAAGTGCCCATTATCGTCGGGAAGATGAAGGCTTATGAAAACGCAGTCAGTGCCTGAATCGCAACCGGCTGGTGCTCGGAGGCGACTGCCGCTAATGTCACACCACTCACCCGCTGTTCGCCTCTCAGTCAGAGACGCCATGTGGATGGGCGGGCAGGCAGGTTAGGCTTTCAGCTCGACGACTATATCAATATGGTTGTAACATAATCAACATGGATGTTAAATATTAAAAAGAAACCAAAAGTGGATTATAGTTTATGCATTGGTTGAAATATTAAAATAGCTAATGCTATAGCTTAATGAACATATGTTTAACAATAGTTCTGTCACAGAGTGGTGAAACACAGCTTTTAAGCATCTAGTTTTCCTTTATAAAATTCAGACTAGATTGATCTTTTTAAAGAAAAGTTGACTGTGGCTTTCTCAGATACCTTACTGGCTGTAGCATATAACTTCAACAGAATAACATCTGTCATTAAGTAAAGTAAAATGGCGGGTTAATCCACAAAATAACCCTATATCATGATAAACGACCCATGTCAAGTGTGTAGCAATTTACAGTTAGCAAAACCTAAATCACCACATTCTGCATGGGAAACCTCTGTAAAATAAAAGGTGCTTATGAATGTTTTATGAATGCATTATAAAACCATTATAAAGTTACAGTTCACGTAAAGCGCTACCTAATAAAAAGTGATCCTGCTTATTATTACGACTATGTCCTTTGAGAGCTGAAATGGAAGCCAGAAGTCTCTGGCTCTATATACATACTGAGAAGTGAGTTTTCTTTGGGGCTCATCTTTCCTCAATGAGCACAAGACTCCGTGTCTCATGTCAGTGTTGAGTAGTTTGGTTTTGTAACGTGTTTACTTTGCTGTAACGGCTTGCGGGCAAGCGGGGAAGCGGTCGAGCCAAGCCAGGAATTCAGGGAAACGGGGTTTATCACGACTGAGATGAGGGAAAACAAGCAAAACCGCACACAGCATCAGAGGCGGACTAAATACACACGATAGACAGAAAACAACAGGCAACAGGTGATGACAATGGGGAATTAACATGAGGTAACGAGGTGGGCGTGGCAGACAGGAGGAGCGAACGAGCAGGTCATGACATGTTCAGGTGAATTCTCATTTCATCTGGTGTCCTGTCTGAATGAGATGCGGACCCAGTGGTACTGTATTGCTGAGACAGTTTGGAACTGTTCTAATTAATTATATAAAAATAAAACCAGTTTTAGTTAACCTCAAGTTTGCATTGTGACATCAATTCTCTAAAAAATATCATGGTAACAATTTCCTTAAGATCATGTTTTTAAGTAATTTTTAAACACATTAATAATTCATTAAAATGCATTCATTAAGCATTACAAACATGACTATATTTATAAAAAGCCGTAAGACAGTATAGCCATACTTGATATGCATTATGAATGCATCATGAAGCTCTCATCTATAATGCACTGTAGATACCTCCATAGTGCAGTACAAAGCAGCCTTAACTTTTATACGTTTTAAAGGTGTCTGTATCATGCATAATACACATGGCTATAACGTGTTATGTCTTTTGTTAAATATGTATAGCAATGTTCATAAATGTGCTTATACATGGCCTTAAGTAAAGATGTAAGTAAATATGATTAATACTTACTTCTGTTCTTTTATGTTGTTGGTACTTCAAGTCTTGGTATATACTAATGTAATCCTTATATTGTGTGTTGAAAAAAATTATTAGGATTTGGGGAATTTTCTAAATGAAATGTTAATCTTTAGGGCTATTAAATCTCTATTTGAGAGCCTGATTCTATGTGAGCATAAACAAAAGAAAGAAAATGTGTCATTCTGGGCTTAAATCTTTTCCACAATAATATTACATTGTTTTACAAGGAAAACTGTTCACGATGAATTTACATTTTAAGTTTACTTACTCGTTTGCCTAAAATCCTTTATTAATTTAACTTTTTAATCCTAAATATTGGGCTTTCTAGTCTATAGAACATTTGGTTTACACTGTTATATCCAGTGCTTGAAGTGGGAAAAACTAAGTGCAGGAACTCTAATTTTCCGACATTTGACGTTTGGGGAAAAAAAAAAATCAAGTCTTTAGCATGCAGAAGTTCCGGAACTGCGTTCCGCTGCGTTCTGGCCCACATCAAGCACTGGTTAGATCATAATCATTTACTTTGAGCCAACAGGCTTTCTTCATGTCATTGCCTTAAACTCCTGCCAGAGCAAACCCTTACAACACGTGACACTGATTTTTGCACTCTGCTTAACACTAACATCCGTCGTTGAGTGAACAGTGAACAAAAACAAACAGCCGTATAAAAAACATGAACAAAGTTAACAGGAAACTTTAGGAATGGGGGCATCTTGATTTCCTTTGTTAGATTACATCACCTACGCACAGATACAATTTTAAAGAAGGTTTAATGTTGATATTTTGATATTTCTTAATAAAGGAATAAATATTTAAAGGGGTGTCCTAATGTTTTTTTACATGACTGTATGTTTCCTTGGAAAGAAGTTATGGTCTGTATTTGTAGGTTCATTTATCTTGCAAAACAACAGTTGGACATGGATGAGCAGGTCAAACACCTACTAAGAAGGAGCACCTACGTATCCCAGCATGCTGCATCCCAGCAGTATGTCACATATACTGAGACTGGGATCCACGCTGAATGAAGACCATCCAGTACATACGAGGGAGCAGAATCTTAACTGCTTTCCACAGCATCTTCAGCTCTTGCTCATGCTGTTTGATCAAACGACAAGAGGGAAGTGAAGCAGGGCAGGTGGGGACCCTCCGGCAGGCAAAGTCATGACCAGAGGACTTTGCCCTGAACTGGAAGCAGGTCACACGCAAGCTGCTACCGGTAGCAGCTGCTTTAGGATGCGGAGCGTGAAGATTTTAATTAAGAGAATTAATGAGAAAAGGTGGCGCTGGGGCCAGGGGGCGCTAGTGAGGCACTGGCTCTCCGAGGGAACAGAAACCCTGCAGTGGGTGTCAGTCAGGAGCTGCAGATGGGCAGAGAACATCGAGGAGGGCAGGTGTCCAGGTATCTCTACATCTGACTCTCGCAAGAATTAGCTCACTTAGCAGCTAATAGCTAATACAGGTCAGCATCTCACAGCTCACAGCTCTGCCGAGTTCCCGCCACTCACTGCCAAGAAACTTCCACTGGAGTAAGACCAGGCTGAACACTATTACTCACTCCCGGTTCTCTCACCTGCCCACGATTAGACATTTAGACGCTGTTTCTTATTATTCTTGACTCCTCCACGACATAAATAGCTTCCACACACCGTGCATTCAGAAAGTACTCAGCCCCCATCACTTTTTTCTTCACATTTCATCTTGCAGCCTTATGCTAGAATCATTTAAATTCATTTTTTCCCCTTCGATCTACAATCTATAATGACAAAACAAAAACAGGATTTTAGAAATTTTGCAAATAAATTTAAAATAAAGAATTGACAGCAAATTGAATAAGTATTCAGACCACTTGCCGTGACCCATTTCTATCGATCGCCTTTGAAGTGTTTCCAAACTTTGTTCGGGTTCCAATTGATTGGACGCGATTCGGAAAGTTTGTCTACTCAGTGTGGGCTGATTAAATGAAGATAGCATAAGGCTGCACTGCAAAATCTGAAAAATGTGAAGGGCACTGAATACTCTCTGATGTACATCATTCAACATGGAGACACCCTTAAAATGTGGGTATGGTAGAAAGATTGGAGCCTTTAATTTCGGACGCCAGTTTTCCTTCACAGATGACAGACCAACATCACACACATCGCCTACCCCTCCATCCACGCCTCCACTACCAACCCCCCCCCCCCCCGGTTGTCGTCTCAGTAATAAAGACCACGAATCTTCGCATGGAAACAATGCGCTCGGCCTGTCCTGCATGCCTGTTCGAGCCCTGAGAAGCACCACTTAGCCAGGCGGGAGAGTGAAACGGAACCAGCTCTGTGCTCATCATTCCAAAACCTAAAACTCAAACGCTTTAATGCCACGTGCTGTAATATTTCACACTCCCTAATAGTCCACCATACGAATTTAATTGTTAATTTCGATTTAACGTCTTTTAGGGTACAGATGGGAGACGTTAGGCTTGGAAACTTGGATGGAGAGAGAGGAATTACCTACCATTGGGGTATCGGGGTTAACTGGGTATTGATTGACAGCGCACTGCCCCCCCTTGGGTTTTGAAGCCTAATTTCTCCCTAATTTAGTCAGAAATGAGGCTGAGAGCAGGTGTGTGAGGGGCGTCTTATCGCAGTGGCTTTACTCCGGTGTTACGCTGGAATCCAGCTGAATAATAACATAAATGTAGCTGACTTGGCCCTGATCACGGAAGGGGAATTAAGGATAAAAATGCCAGGTATTTCTTTTCAGCTAAAATGGGCGACTGCCCACGGCAGAGCAATTTTCTGCTTAATGCATGTTAAACTTACGGAATAAAGAGGTTGCTGTTATCGGCTCCTGTTAAATTAATTGAAGGTCTAAGTTATCTCCTGCCAATTCTGTGAAGTCAGGAGCGCCTGCATGTCGTGACTCACCGCACCAGAGTGGCAGAACAGAAAATGAAATGATGGATACAGACCATTAAGAAAGGTAACTGGCCGGTCTGCACGCCGTGGGCAGAACCACAACATCAACGGGGAGAGTCAACCGACTGCCTTCTGCTGCCAACACTTTTAACAATGTTTTATTTTATTTTTAATGATGACAAACGTCTGCAGAGATTTAAATAAATTATAATGCAAAGACAAAAGTTTGGGCGTTTGGCACTGACACCACAGCAATAGCCCACAGTGTTCAGCATTCAGCAAATTCCGCTCTTTACGCCGGGAGATTTATAACATCCAAACGGTAAACAGCCAGTCCCTTCTGATTTATTATTCACTATGCCGTGTTGATTAAAGAGCCTGGTATTAGGGAACAACGCTTATTCATTTAATGGCTAAGAGTTCAGGAATTTTCTTTTTGGATTCATAGCTGGAGATCAACACCCCATCGCCACATTAAATGACCAATTTCAGAAGAATAGGTGTATGTGGATTAATGACTTAAGTGGATTAAAAGAAGAAGCACACTGAGGTTCTTGGAAGACTCCAGTAGAGCACAGTGATCTGGAACTAGGGGGTGGTTGTTAGCGTCCAGTGCTGCTTGGCTTTGCATCTTAAAGAGTAAACCTGCCTCTAATAAGAGGCTGGGTCGCCAACCAAAGCAGATAAGCAATTATGGGAATGTTTTTAAATGTGGCGAGAAGACGCAAGTGGCCTGGGCAGGCCGACAATCAAAATAAGCCTCAACATTACATGCGAAAAATCACCAGCTTGTTTTTTTGACAATAGTCACTTCTAGCCCAAACTTCAGCTACTATTCGCAATGAATCTGTATGCAGCTATTAAATCGGAACACTGTTCCATTTAGGGCGCTGTGAGGAAAAACCTGGATCATCCCTAAACTGTCTAACTGGCCGCCTAAGAGGCTATGAGCATACTTGTCAGCCTTTGTTACAGTGGAAATACCGTGTTCCAGAAGAGAAGCTTAAATGTCAGCAGTTATTTTAAATGCGTGCACTGCAGCCATTCCTCATGGCAGAAAATAGCTGCAGTTTTAAAAAGTTGCGCCGGCGTTTGATGGCATCGCTTTGGAGATGGGTCTGCTGAAGCAGGAGCTTTCTGCACAGATGAGCTCGACCGCTATTTAAAGAGGAACCAGGATTGGACTTGGCGAGCTCCATTCTGCCAGCCTTCAAAGAGCCAGAAAGCAAGTCGGACGATGCAGTTCATTAAAGTCCATTAAAGAATCAGAACCAATATGGGCAACAGATTTACAGGCTTTATTAAAACATTTATTAAATGGGATCTATAAAAATGGCTGGCGATCACATTGTTATACTCACAGTGCTCAGTATCTATAACGATCAAATGGGTATACAGCTCCTGGTTGGCGATTAACTAAACGACTTATCGCGCATTGTTTCGGTGTGGCAGTGTAATTCCTTACGTTACCGGTCCCAGTTCCCGTTGTGCACGCCGCGTGAAAGCAACATTCAAAAGTCACCAGGAGCTACAAAAGTTCCCAGCTTGAGCCGCCCAGGGACCAGGTTCCAGAACTTCAGTGTGAAAGTGCCTACACGTAAAACAGAGCTTGACAGGAAATACTCAGGAGAGCCACAGCAGATCTTCTCTTCCGGCATAAAGAAAGTTTGCAAGTTAAATTCAACACAATTTCATACAAAACTAAACCGCCACAACAAAACGAATAACGGCAAGTTGTTTTGTTAGTTATTCGTTACTATGGAGGATCGAATGGGAGCGAAACGGGACACAGCCTGTTACACTGATCTTCCGTTTTACACAGGATAAAACACCTTTATCCCACTAATAAGCGGTGGCAAGTTTTACCGCCACATCGGCAATGTTAGACAAAAGTCTATTAGTCAGTGATCAACTTTTCTGAAGCAGAATTACGGAGACACAAGCAAAAAATGTATTAATTGATGCACTAAATGTAGCTGGGATACAAAACAATCCATCTGATCCGGAGGTGTACCTGTCTTTTTCTGCACTTCTACATAGTGCCATCAGCAGGAAATCACTGCAAGAGCCTCCCCAGTAGTTTGAGTTCATTTGAAAAGTACCTAGTCTGGAATAGGTACTAAAAAGGGAACTCAAACTGCCTCTGAGGAATTACAGTGTCATTGAGTTCCTGTGCCATGAACACAGCAGAAGTCCCTGATTCCGAAAAAAGGTTTTAGTTCCAGAAAAAAGTTCCAGCAGCGTGAAAGCATCCTTTGATTTTCTCCACCCTTCTGTTAAAGCTGCTTCCACTCACGACCATTCCTTCCCTTGTGTGCTAATGTTTGTCCTACTAATATTACTGTTCTCACGGGTGCTTAAGAGGAACATAAAAAAGTTTGCTCATAAGAGCAACATACGGAATCATATGTTCAAATGTTTCAATACAGTCTTTTGAGCCTAGAGAGGAACATGGGCCCCCAAGTGCGACCACGATCTGGGACGACTAAAAGACCGAACGGAGAGCTGGGGCCGAAGGTGAAGCAGTGACTGAGGGAACTGGACATCTCCTCCAGGCTCTGAAGCTCTGCGTTGGAGCAGCAGGACAGGACATCCTGGATCACGGCGCCGTTCTCCGCATGGGACAGGGTGCAGGTGGAGTAAACAACCAGACCCCCAGGGCGAACTGCCGCCAGGGCCGACCTACACAACGCAAACAGGAAATGACATCAGAACAAGCAAGGAAACGTCATTCAATTTGTTTTTCGTACGATGATGTTTTTCACACTGCTGCAAAATACGTGAGACGCAATTAATAACGCAGACTTTGCTGTCCCCGGACCAGTTTACCCAATGGCCAGACTAGCAAAATGACGTGTCCCACATGGTCATCCCACATAAAACCACCCCACAACACCCACTGGGGGGATGGCACCAACTGGGCATCCGCTCACGTGCCCGAACGCACGCGTCGCCCATCATGCTGTGAGAGGAGATCCCTGCGGAAAGGTTTCCGGTGCTTTAAACCCACTCTGATGTCAACAATCATGTTTTATGTGGAAGTCGAAGAAGAGAGCAGCTGTGCCAGGCGCCTGGCGCACAGTGGGCATGTGCCACATTAACCTGTGGAGGGAAGCCTCATAGTCTATGATACCACATTATTCATCATTAGAAGATTCCGCTCGGAATTTACTCTGGCATAATTCAATTACATCTGTAGACAGGACTAATTGACTATGGCCGGACAGTCCTTGGTTTCTCTACAGCGCGTGTGCGGTTTAAGGCCTAGCTGCGCTCAAAGCTTTTATTTAAATGGCTCAATGACACAGCTCATACGCCGCTGCCTCTGACAAATGCCAGACGGAGACGGTGCTCTCTCTCTTTCGCCGTAAAACTCAATTGGCCTCCTCCAGAGAGATACGACGCCGCTCAGAACTCTGGAGGAGCATAATCACGAAAGAGCGTTTGGAAGATGTGGGAGTGAAGCTGAATCATTGTCACTTGAGGTGTGAAAAATAAGTTACTATTTCCAAGTACCGATTTGAAAGGCGAGCTTTTAACCGTTTTAATGCTGAGCCGAGGTCCCATCCGGGAATAAGCGCCCGCTGACCCCGCCGTTACCTCTCGCCGAGCGCTTTGTGTCGCAATCAGGAAAAGGAACAGGTATGATGCTCTGGCAGAGTCACTGAATTCTGTCTGCAGACAGTCAGACGTAACTGCACATGACGATTCTAAAAAGACATGAGGGAAAACAAACAAGGCGGTATTACGGCAATAAGCTATCAGCAATGATTCTGAGTGATGGCGGCATGTAGAAAGTGCACTCCAGACGGCTCTGAGGGTTAGGCAGTCCCCTCCATCAACGAACCAAAGTGGACGGTCGGATTCCGTTCCCCTAAGAAAGCTCAGGGCATTAAAATCGCTTGGCTTTTGAGTCCTGGCCTCTTCCTGACGTTTAGTGTTCAGGTGGGAACCGACTCATTTCTATGTAGAGAGACCAGGCAGAGAAACCTGCAGAGAGACCGTCCATGTTGATCGACCGACGCATGGAGCAGTTACTCCACTCATGTGGGGGCCCAGCCTTTGTGGGACCAAATGCACCTCCTGGAGGGCTTGAGACTCCTCCCCAAATGGAACCCCCACATCACCATGGGGCTCGCATGCCTTGCCTGAACCCAGCCGTCCACTCAACCACATCGGCACACCCACATTAATTGTATCCATTAATTAAATATTGGCAGTTAATTACTTCATAGTTTCTATGGGATGCTCAATGACTAGTGTTTCTGCCACAGAGAATTAGGGTGGTTAATCACGAGTGTGGGAATCGGTCAGCTGTGCTGGCTTCCTTAATCTCCCTCTGTTCGGGCCTTTGTGTACACCTGTTTTTTAGGAATATATGGCAGACCCTGTAAAATGGGATCTATCGAGCTTTTTGTTGGGTCCCGGGAAGGCAGTGGCGGCGAGCTCCCTTTTCATGTTTTGTGGAATAAGCGGGATTTAACTGGATTTAACCAGATTTGACTGGATTGCTCTTTCGAGGAGCTCAGACCTCGGGGATTCTCACAACTATTTTTGCCCATCTCGTCCCATTGACCTGCACTGCAGTTTTTACTACAAGAACGTGTTATGAGAAGCTGCTGGCCTGGAGAAGCAAGGACTGCTTACTGGGTGTGGCGGGGACAGCTGGACCCTAGGGATGCGGCAGCGACACTGAGGCCCCCTGCTGGTTGACGATAGATACACAGCGCTGCAGGGCGTACCCGGAGCAGTGAGGCATGTTTCCTATTGGAGGAGAGAGAAGCCACCCCAAGATTCCAAGACATACGGCCCATGGCCAGGGCGAGGCTACGAAGGCGGCTCAACGCTTGCACCTTCTCTTAACTGATTAATGCTTCCAGCAGCTGAAATTACACCAGAAGTTTCAGTTTCCTACATATATGCGTGTTGGACACCAAATGCCATCACATCTTCTACCAGAAAACAATATAAGGAAACTGGACTGATGAAACATTGAATAATTTAATGTTAAATACTTATTTAGCACAAAGACACATGTGGCGTCCTCTTTAATGAGAATACGGTATTTGCAGGAATCATGTAGGATTATTTTGCTTCAGCTGATGGACAAATGGCTTCACTATTCTCCCGATCAGAGAACACCAGGTGATTCCTCCATAAGTGGAAGCCAGCTAGGTTCTGATGCACAAAACGGCCACAGACCATGGTAAAATGGCAAATGGACTGCATTTATATAGCGCTTTTCTACTCTTCCGAGTACTCAAAGCGCTTTACAATTTTATGCCTCACATTC
>JABFDZ020000100.1:1182025-1199308 GCA_019775955.2 Pollimyrus isidori
ACCGTATTACAGAGAGCATCATCATATGCAGACCGTATTACAGAGAGCATCATCATATGCAGACCGTATTACAGAGAGCATCATCATATGCAGACCGTATTACAGAGACCACTACTGTACACCGAACGTATTACGGAGAACATCATCATACATGAAGAACGTATTACAGAGAACATCATAAACTGTGCGTCGGCATGGCGCTGTCATCTACTGCCACCTCAGCCCTCTGAGAAAAGGGTAGAGAGAAAAAGGACAATGAAGGACAGAGCAATGGAGAAACATCACTACCCAGGTCCCCTGTGAAATCCGCACTATTCAGAGTGCGTGACTCCATTCCCCTGGATCTGAACCTTGCTCCTTCACATCCGCCGAGCTGCCCCAGCAATCGTGTCCAGGGCCAGAGCAGTTAATTGGCACCACCCGGGTAAAATATGGTCGAACAGCCAAGTGCACAGGTGTCACCGTGACAGCAATGTCACGTAATTAATTACAAGTGAATAAAGGGTGACTTGGATTCGTGAGGCCAGATGTTGGTTTGCTCCATGACCTCACCAGGATCCAGTCTCCTGTCCTAGTCAGGCACAGGACACTCTGCTTCCCCTCCGCGCTTTTTCATTGTCTAATTTATTATTGTTATTATTTGATTTCTTTCTTCCTCCAGTTCCTGTTACTGTGTGGCCGCACTGGGGAAATGAAGGTATCTAACTGGCCCACAGTTTCAATTTTATTATCCCACAGGAAAAAACTCTGTTGTTCCTTGACATGTACGATTATACTGCACAAGCCTGTTTTCCCTTTCTGCACATTTCATTAGAAGACATCCAGAAGGACAAAGGTCGTATCCTGCCATCGTCCTCTCTCATCTGACAAGGAGCCAGTATTGACGTCTTAAGCAATTATTTTGAATAATATCAGTTATGATCTGCAAGGTCTTGTATAGCAAACTAATTTCTTAAAAGACATTATATCTATTGTATCCATAAAAAAAAGAATCCGGCTAGGACGAATGTGCGTGGCCCTGGAGGAATCTATAGTTTTTGCTGCCAGAATTGAAAGCAGATGTTAATTTACTGACATTTTGCCGATACCCCTAACCCTGAGCCAGTCTTCAAAATGGTGGCATACAGCCATGTTTGACAGAGATGCTGAACTCAAGGATAAAGGGGAGACGCTGCCCTGAAGAATTACTCCTAAAGCCACCAGATCATCCCCGTAATTCAGGGAGGGAGTTAATCATCTCAGCACGTCGCAGATTTACTTTATATATTCCACATCGCCTTGGGATCCATGTGTTGGAGATGGATTCGGTGAGTATGGCACTATATACAGTAGATGCACACACACACACACATCTGGACGGAAACCGACCATAAATGCTTACACTGCCACAGCTGAAGTTGCCATAGCTCAGCATGCAGATCTACTCCAAGTGGAACATGGGCTCCTCCAGCTTCTCGTCTCCTCTGCACGGCTTCAGCAGCAGAGACAATGTCTTGCTTACCCCTCAGCACGTCTCGCAGCGTGCCAAGGACAAACACTGACGAACGTCTGTTTAGTTCTCCATACCAGGCTCTGCCCACATGCCCCCGAGCCGGTCAGACGGGGCGAGAGATCATTTACGGCCTGACGTTCCGTCCCAGGCCACAGCTGCCCGTGGAACCTTCATCAGAACCGCAATCTCGCGACGCGGCTTCGGTAAGCATGCGCGACCAGCTGCTTCCAGAATCGTCCGGTAAAAGTCAGAACACATCTGCGAGATGAGCGTTACTTTGCCGTGGCATGCGGTGGGGGTGTCAGGGGCCTGTGGGGTCCAATTGGAACCGTAAACAGAACCACATGATACGTACAGAAAAGCTTTGTTTACTGCAGAACGGATGGGGAACAGAATGCAAACTGCTCAAACATGCTGCGTATACCAAAGTATAGATGCAGAGGATAGAAGAAGCCAAAAGAAAATGAGTAAGTCAGGCACTGATGCCAGGTACAAGAGTCTAACCCGTAGT
Source organism: Pollimyrus isidori (assembly GCA_019775955.2). Taxonomy (NCBI): domain Eukaryota; kingdom Metazoa; phylum Chordata; class Actinopteri; order Osteoglossiformes; family Mormyridae; genus Pollimyrus; species Pollimyrus isidori. The sequence goes on from JABFDZ020000100.1 coordinate 1,184,029, forward strand.
CAGGGTTACTGGGTGAAACAAAACACAACAGACCAATAAATAAATCTTTTTGGGAATCGGGGACACATGGAACTAATTAGAACAAAGAGCACAGTCACCTGACTTCCCCCCCCTGTGACGGCCACACACCCCCCACACAGTCACGCTGGCTTTGTTTGTGGTTCTGGTCACAAGCCCACTTCCCCACAGCTGATGATGTAGCTGTCCTTCAGCCAAACGCCGCTCAGCCCAGCGTCACAGCTGCATGCTGGAGGCAGCTCGCTGCGGTTTCACACTCCCATCTGCTCGCGCCCCGCGGCCCTGTGCAGACAGCTAAGCTATAGGTCCAGGCCTGAAGACGCATCACCACACAGGCTCAGTCTCCGGGGATTCGCATCCTCTAGTTAATGCCCAGTGCAGCTGCAATAAAACAATGTCGACATTTTTCCTCTGTTTTGCATGTCTGCGCACTACACCAATAAGGTGCATGCTGGGACACGCATGAACAATGACAGGACCCTCCGAGGGTTCCCATGGAACCCCTTGGACCAATCACGAGGCTTCTTCCCCACAGCCAAAGCCTTAATGCCAGAGTCCCCTGTGCCGTACAGAACAGGCTGGGAATCAGGAGTCGCCTGAACAGTGTTAAAGGTGTATTTACGGCCTGCACGTCGGGGAATTTAAAGGCATGTTAACACAGGCAGTGAAAGGTATAGCAGGTCCGCGGCTCACAGTTCACCAGGTTGAATTCACACAAATGGCTCACTGCCTGTGCTTACAGACATCAGGGTTTATATAGTGGGCTCGAGAAACATCTGGTAATGGACGGAAAACTAAAACACATGGTGGACTAGAGGATAAATACAACAATACACAGTCGAGTTATCCAGATATAACTGGGTTTCAGGCCTCAACCCTAAGCCCAACCGTGACCACAGCAATTTAGGTGTATCTCAGGTGCACTTAAGGTGTCCGATAAAAAGCTTTGAGAAGAGTAATTTCTGTCCACACATATGGAATGAGAAGGAGTATTTTTTTTAAAAGCAAAGTCAATTGTTTCCTGCGCAGGAGGGATGGCGACCTATTAATCTTGTGTATGCGATGGCTTCCTATGCTCACTCTCTGTGGCACCCATAACCTGTGCCTTTTACAGCGCTTTGAAGTCCCTGCACTAAATCACCTCCCAGGCCCTTCACCCGTCATGCTTAAAAGACAGGAGGGAGCTGACAGGACATAGCCCCCATCGCAGAACAAAAAAAGACACTCAGACATGGAGGAAACCCAATCCAAATTGGGAGCAGATGTTTCCGAGCCTGAAATGTCAGGTCCTTAACTGCAACCCGGAGAGCGGCGACCTGCACCCCAATACGGTAGGTCTCTGTGCCGGAACACAGAAGAGATCTGCCTGTTGTGATGAGTAACAGCAAAGTATCAGGGGTAAAGGATTTCAGTAAACTGGGAAATTAACCAACATCTATACTTTTGAAAATAAAGCACTGCTTCTTGGACCAATTCAGCTGCACATATCTGCCGTTTCATTTTTCTGCCTGTATGTTTGTATGTGTACAGGGGGGGGCAACCACATCTGTCATTATTTGAATATTTACGATTTACCGTGACCCTCCGTCCTAAATGGAAGGTCGAAAGCATTTCTCAGCTGCATTTTTAACGTCAGGAAATGTCATTAAATATCTAGCTATATAAGCGTTAAGGCACATTTTTAACGATAAACACTATATTCAATCCAGGGACCTGCTGATCCTAACAGCTTAATAATAATGAAACACAGTGACGTTATAGCGGACGTGGCCGGAGACGGCCAGTGACTCGATGCTCGATGGGCCGAACGGCCTCTCGGTTGTATAATTCTCATGTTCTAAGAGAGGCAGGGGCTCACCAGCTTGGTTCGTCGTTATCGTGACTGCTGCGTATTGCCGCTGGGCGGGAGCCAGAGCCGAGACGCCGTTGAGGGCCTCGATCTCAAAGGTGTAGTTGGTGTGGGCCAGCAGGTCGGCCACAGTGACGGTGGTGTTACTGAGGCCCGTCGGCCGCGGCAGGAAGCGGACGGCCCCCCGGCAGGGCTCGCACTGCTGCTGGCCCCGCCCACACCGCTTGCAGACCACGTTGAAGGTCACGTCCTTCCTCCCTCCGGTGTCCGTGGGCCAGCTCCAGTCCAGGATAACCGAGGTCTCGTTGATGACGGAGATGAGATTCCGGGGAGCCGAGGGCGGCCCTGTAGACACGGCAGAGGTTTGTCAGAAACTGGGTCATAAGAGGACACGGTGGGTCCGCGTTTCCCCCTACGAGGGTCTTTGCACGCTACACCCACGGGACCAGAAAGTGGAGGCTAAAAAAGACAGAATTAACCTAAATAAAGACAACAGATACAGATCTAGAAAAGCCAGTGCAGAAATACACATGATTAAAAACAAAAAACGTCTCCTTGTAAAATAAAAGCCTGACCACTGTCCTTCTACAGTAGCTGTGATTTGAGGACACTTGAGGCAGAAAAGCCATCATGTACCACAGCAATTAGTCAGTGTTAGGAATTGACAAGGGAAAACATGTCCCCCTGAACGGGAGCTGGTAGGATTGCTCTGTGCTTTGATCTGAACCTGTAAAGACCTGTGTTTGACAGATGCAAATGGCGGCTTTTGCTTTAGAACTTGACTCAGGGCTTAATTCCAACATTTCTTAAACCATTTCCCTTTCCCTCCACAGACCAAGAGATGATATCAAATTTATCCGACAAATCACCTGTAGGGATGTTCTTGCGCCTCTCAGACACAATAAGCTGCCTGCGAATGTAATAAAAGAGTCCACATCTGCTTTGGTACAAAGTATAAGCTCTGCACAGGCAGTTATCCCCCACATCTTCCGTGTATCTTCTGTTCTTGGGAACGTAGAATTATCACTTAACGGCAGTAAGGTAAAAATGTCGGCCTTGAAGTACAACAATGAGAAAGCAACGAGTTAACCGAGTGGGTGCAGTGGAACTGCAACGTGAGAGGAAATTACAGTGTTCACCCTTCAGGCAGCTGTCTCTGAAAACTGAGTGAAATCTCAGAATTTCCCACAATCCTCAGATCAGGTTTGACATCAGAAAATGGAATGTTTTTACAATTAAAATACCTTTTTAATCTTTCCGGAATGAAATGCCACTGTTACAAACATGCACACGACCTGAAAACGCACAGCCTCACTGTTGTTTAAGAAGGTAATTCGGTGTGGAAAAGTACAACGTAAAAAACAACGTCTCAGCTCATTTCATTTAGATTTACATATCCCCCACAATCCACTGCACAGCATCGCCCAGTCACACAGCTGTCAGGAAGTGGGCTATAACCATTATGGTGAGAAACCAGGACCCAGATTCATCCCTCTGTACATCTGCTTAATGGTATTTGACACTGATTCTTCATGGACTGCCAATGAAAATCCTTTTCAGAACCATGTGATCTACAGCGATTCTATGCCACAAACAAAGTCTAAATACACAACACTTGGAGGATGGAGATTATACCTGATTGCACATCTCAGTTGATGTATATCTAATTATTTTAACAATAGACAAATGATTAATTAAACACTGCAGCAGCACCACAATATTACTGACATAGTTGTATTAGTATTAAAATATCTAACGGATTAATCTATATGCTGCTTATTAATCTCTCTTATGAGCAATTACTTAAAATAATTTCATATTAAATTGTTAAAACAGGGGCATTTGAGAGAGATATTAAATAAGTACAGCTTTAACACAAACAGTGTTACCAGCAGATGGTTACAGGGCTTCCGTGAGGCTCAGTGTGGAAGATTCTACATTACAAGAAGATCCATAAATTTGCTTGCTGGCACATTTTCGCCCTGTTCATAGCAGCATTGTGAACGAAACAAAGCTGACCGAGAGAATAAAGAGAGAAGAAAAACAGCAAAACGGGGGAGAGGTGACATCTAAAGTCTGAGAAAAGGACAAATGGGGAGAAAATGATAGACTTAAGAGTGAAAAATGGGTTACAAATACTCATTCCACACTGATAAACATTCCTCACAGAACTGCTTTAAGCCTAACAAATCACATTTTTCAGCTGCACAGGAAGGCAAATTCGTGTGACATACTTTTGGCCTTGCTGTGCGAGCTTCAGACTAGGATGAAGAATATCCTATCGTATAACATATCATATATCGTACCCTTAAAAGGCAACACTTACATTTCCATTGCAAACGTAATGGGGCTTAGACGCACCTTTAAATATCTCGTCCCGCGGGACCAATCAACCCTTAGTAATTTAATATCATGTTTCATTAATAAATGCTCACTTGAACGGCCCTAGTCATGGCTCAGCCAGACGCCCAGGCCATTCCACAAGAATCTGGAAGCAGTAAGACAAAAATGCCTGAAAAGTGAAACCACAGAAGACATCCATATGCCCCCTCTATGCCATGGCCGCTTAATGCAAACAGACGGGCACGGACCTTTATTTATAGGTGAGCCAGTACTGCGTCTCGGATCCTCTGTCGCATTCGGAGATGGACCCGCTGCGCCCGCCGCCCTTAATTGGTTTGTTTTATATATTTTGAGATGCTCTGAATACAGACACACCGCACGACCTCCATGTGACCCCGTCTTGTTCCCTACTCTTTCTCCGCGTCCGTGACTGACGTCCTCTTAACACCTCCCAATTAAACGACCTATCTGAGACGCCGCGGGTGCGTCCCATCTTCGAGGGGCAGCGGGCTGCCGGCTCATCCTGCCAAATGCCGTTGAGATAAGACTCGCACCTTCTGCCCCAGGACCTCATTTCCGATTCGCATTCAGACGAGCAGCTGCTTCTTACGCCACATCCAGCAGATGCAGCAATTAGCCCGATTCCTTCGAGGATGTATTTAGTCAGATCTAGTGCGCCGGCTATTGAAGAGCATTGTGATGAAGTTACTTTGCGAGCTGATGCCTTTCTTTTAATTAAGATGCTATTTCTGATTGCAGAAGCAGTTGTTAGATTCAGCACAATGCGTTTGTACTCCACCGTAAAGTGGAAACAGGTCCGCAGTCCGTACTGTGCCTCTTGCACACATGTAATTGGCCTGTTCCATCGTGGTTCTCAGTTTAAATCACTAAATCGATGCCAATAGCCAGAGCATCATTTATAAACAGTCTGCCTTTAACTTTTTGGAAATTTGCTCAGGAATCTGCCTTCCACATGTATTCTCTACAAGAAGAGTCTATAGAGTTATAAAAGATCTCTGCTTAAAGCTCAAAAACTCTGTAACCAGATCATAATACAGGCAGTCCCCAGATTACTAACGACATCCATTCCCATAGTGTTTAAGTGTAATTTGTAGGTAAGTCGAAACATTAATAATACAGTGGAAAATAAAAACCCATCTGCAGTGCAACTTTCCTCATTGCGGTTACATATACTGCAGGGTCTGCATAAGAAATTAAATGGAAATTTGTTGGGAGCTATTAGGAGTTTAACAAACATTGTTATTCTTATTGTCCAACACTACTAAACATTAAAAATACCACTAAAGGATTTCAAATGATTTGCATATACAGTGGTACCTCAAAACTCGAATTTAATCTGTTCAGAAGTCCAGAACGAATTCTAAAAAGTTTGAGCTGTGATCAAATTTTCCCCATTAGAAATAATGGAAAACCAACGAATTGGTTACCGGCCCCAAAAAATTACATCTTAATATGTTGTCTTTTTTAGCATTTAGACACAAAATGAAACTGATAAAACAAGATGAGCATATACTTTACTAAACAAATCTAAGCACATTTATCAAAACAGTATTTTCTTAAAAAAGAAAATAAATGCATCCAAACAACGTGTCCTGCCCCTGATCGTCCGCTCATTCCGTGTGCCACGCCCCCTCGTTAACCCCATGTGCCACGCCCCCTCGTTAACCCCATGTGCCACGCCCCCTCGTTAACCCCATGTGGAATCCTCCTGTGATCAGCTGTTTCTGGTTGCTGTCATTAGTCCTCTGTATTTTGTCCTTGTTTCAGTTTGTTTCCCAGTCCGGTCATTGTATTGTCCATCTGCGTTTTGCCTGTCTTACCTGTAATTAAACCCTGTTTTCCCCGATACCCTGACGTCTGCACCTTTGTCTCCGTTCCGTACAGCTTGGTACGACAACATTTTTATAATTAAATGTATTAATGGTTTATTACTAATTTTAAAATAATGAATAAGAAATGTTTATTTTAAAATATATTTTATTATATAATAATTACTGTTACTGTCTATCATTGTCTAAATGTACTTTTACTGTCTAAATATATGCATTCAGCTGGTGTAAACATGCACGGTGCTGTCACAGCGAATGTGAGTCTGAGACTGAAGCGTTACCCTTTTTCCCGCTGAGAGACGAGCCGCGTGACTCATTTCCTCATCCGTACGAGTTATCTTAGGTCGGCGTTCACGGTTTGACTTCTGAGATTCAGATCGAGTTCTAGTTCTTTTTTGTTAAAACTGGTTGGTTTGACTTCAAAGAAATTCAAGTTCTAATAAATTCAAGAACTGAGGTACCACTGTACTAGTACATAAGGAAATCGAAACAGCAACAGTATTTACATTATATAGCAAATTATTTATCATGACTAGAGATAGAGAAGAATGAGCTGTATTCAGTGTGGATTTCTCCATGGAGATGTTTTAAAGGTGACGTGAAGGACACCTACGGGAACAAGCCATTGAGGCAGGGTCGTCTTCAGAGCGGAAGTAGTTCCTGTCACACGCGCAGTAGACGGACCCCTCCAGGTATGTGTGACTGTTGGGGGGGCACTTGGAGCACTTCATGTTGCCAGAGGAAGACTTGTAGAACCCCGGCCTGCAAGCTGCAAGAAAGACGTGAAGAAGGAGAGCTTAACAAAAAGCTTAACGAACAACTTAACGAAGAAGCGGTAGTATCTAGTATGAGCTACATGAGAACCTGGCATTCTAGCTACATCAAAGCTACTAACAGGCACCAAAGTAAAAGGCTACATCAAAGAGGAGGGCAATATGTGTTCCACTGAAAAGATCAAGAAAACCCAAAGTCTATCTGAGGACAGCTGAGCTGAATTCAGACCAGCAAATAAAAACAGTTAAGTCAGAAAGCATGTCAGTTGAAACCTGATGAAGGAAAAACAAAAATCAGAATTTCCTAAATTATTCAGAAACAGGTAACCACCACTCACAATAAAAAGGCGATACAGCAACACAACAAACAGGCTCTGGCAGATCTGTAAATGTGACGTCGGTTTTAGTGCCCATAGTAGGAAAGACTTACACTGATTATCCAGCAAAGCCATAAACCTAAGGAGAATATTCTAGTTTCCGTGCAAAATAAGAGGAATCAGGTTAAAATGAACTTCCACCATGCAGGGGTTTTCATAGCCGTACAAACACAAGCCACTCTTAGAAGTAGGTGCCATAGCGAATCAAATCTGATGCACCATTTCCTTGGCAGGCCAACCACCAGCTGAGCAGGATGAAATAATCACATAGCTCACTGGGATTCCAGTGTAAGTCCTCCCTGTCCCAGATCACAGACATATACATGATCTTCCACATTTATTATTCTACATTTTAACTACCACTATCAAATCCATTATCTGATCATGTGACTGCGACTACATAGATGTTGTGTGAAATGCTGTAAGGTCATCATTGAGGTGTGGATGGAGGTATCGAGGCTGACTCCCTTAGACCAGGCTGTGAGGACCAGCCCAAGCATCATACCGCTCGGTTCTCCTGGCCACAATGTCAGTATCATGAAGATGTTACTCGGTCTGCTCTCAAACTTCAAACCTCAGATGGGCGATAGTCAACAGCGCCACTCTGGACAATAAACCTTTCACAAAATACCTAATCCACTCCGCACAAGCGACTTCTGAAACTGAGCATCGTTGTGTAAACTCAGCCGGCGTCAATCTTTGTGCAGAGCAACAATCCTTTGTCAATCGATATCAGGCTATGTCACAACACCAAGTAGCACAAGGGTGGATAAATTTACTGCACCATCTCCCACACTCACAGACTACACGGCCAATACCTTCGTTCAACCTAATTGCCTGTGTAACCCAATCGGGTGGTTCACTCAGTGGGGGTGTGTAGCCTGGTCGAGGGCCAGGTTACAGCACATGTCTGAAACAAGTGCAAAATCTACCTTAAAAATGCTGCTTCTCTCCATATGCAATGTATTAAACAACAACGCTAAACATTTAATTGTTTCGATATGTTATTGAACAATAAATATGAAATATTAATAGTAAATACAAAATACACAATAAAATATATGGTTTTACTAACTTGCTCAGAAAACACTTGCACAGTAGCTATTTTTTAACTTTGTATCTATATTTCACAATACAGTCCTGTTAATAATAACAAAGCCTGCTTTAGTATACAGCAGACGATGACCAGGGAACAGAGCCTGATCTGTTTTTAAATAAATACAAATCCAATTACACCAGTCAAACTTATGTCCCATTTATCTGTTTTGTCTTCATTCCCTATAATGTTCCAGAAATACATTCATGCACTGCGCCTGCTAAACACTGAATTTTCCATTTCAAAGGCATAATTTTGTGGTGTTTTAAGAACTTTAATTGGAGAATTCAAGTTGAAAAGTAAACCTTGTCATTGGATGAAGGACACTTAAACTTTAGTCTTCATCCTTAAATGATCCCTAAAGCTGCCAGAATCTAAATGCTCACGCTGAATCACATTCCATAGGATATTTATAGCACTACCCTGAAAAGCAGAGTTATGCGTTTTCACACTCAATGCCACTCGGCCCTCAACCAAGAAGAGATAGAAAATGAACAAAAATGTTGGTGCTTATGTATTTCATTTAGCAAGAAGGATCCAAAAACACTCCAAATGTAAATTCTCCAGTGTAAAAAAGTTATCAACATTAAGATAAGCAACATTAAGAAGAAGGTGCTTGAGAAAAGCTTACTGAGCAGTACTTGAATGGTACTTGTAGAGCAGTACTTGAATGGTACTTGTAGAGCAGTACTTGTGTCTCACAATACCCTGAAAGTTTTGGATATTCCTCCATACATAACCTCTTCATTTAATTGAAATACATTGATATATGAATACAAACTTCTCATTCCAAGTTTTGCTTAACTTGAAAATCAATAGTAATTAGGTATGGATTATGCCAATCCAAGAACGTGTTCTTCAACTAATTGCCGTTTTTCCGCCATTCTGATGCAGGCTTCCAAAAGGCATTGCCTTGTTATGTGACCCTGCTGTACCTCAGCTTCTGCCGATGGACAGATTGCCTGACATTTTCCTCGAGAATTCTCTACTGCAGAGCATTCCTTCATGCCTGACCACTGGTTCATTCTCCTTTTCGATCTTTGTCGGAAATAACAAGGCCCCACGATGTCCAAAGTTAACTTTTGACTCGTCAATTTTTCAAGAAATTCCTGATAATCATCCAGAGAGTTTTTTTTTTAGCAAGTTTTCGATACACATTTACAGTATATTCTTCTTAACAAACAGTACTTTTCATTTCACATCGCGTCCCAGTTTCTCAGGCTGTCTTTCTCGGGGCGACGTTGCGAGCACCGATATTTTCCATCATTTTCAGAGGCCTGCAGACTCCTGCAGATCAATTTCAAGTTTTTCTCTTGGAGGGACTTTGGTAGAATAACCACTTCTGAAAAGAATCGCTGGCGTCTTAAACTTTCTCCGGTTTAACAGTATGGCTCTGAGTGTGATTAGTGGAACTACAGACCATTTGGAATTGCTATCTGATAGTTCAGTGAGAGATATCAGGATATTTTTGTACAATCTTCAGTAATTTCTTTTGATTGTTACATAATGTGCCACTGGAGGATATTCCCTGACGATTTCATTCCAGTGGTAAAAAGATACCCAGATCAGCAATGTTACACAGCTCGCTGAAATTGGTTATGATCATTTACAAAATATTTCAATATCTGAGTTTAATAAGCCCTTGTTGGGGCAGAAATCCCTGGAAGTCAGTCACACCTGAATAATTGTAATTTTCCCATAATTTATTTGTATATTATTGGAATCTAAAAAATATCATTGTTCATATTCATAAGGTAAAAAACAGTGAGAGCAAGGATGCACTCATATCTGTCTCATACGGAAAACTGTCACCTGTATTTTGACCTGTGAAACAAATGTGGAAGATATGATTTTGACTGAAAAAGACTTACAATGAAAACCAGGTGAAATGTAGGGACTCTGGAAAGATATTGATCTTTAAATGGTATTTTTCCAGAGAATATGCAGCATGAATTTCAATGAGGTGATAAAGTCTATCAAGTGTCAGCAGTTTTTCTTCTTTTTTTTAACTTCAACATGAGATCTTTATTTGAAACAGATGAACCATTTGGCCTGAGAAGCTGTTATGAGAAAGATTCACTTCCCAGAGTTATAGGGCTTTGAAGCTACATGAGAGCTAAAGGAATATTTTTAGTATCAGAGAACAGTTAGTATTCAACTAATCAAACAAATAGCCACTAAGCCACTTACACAGTTTGTCATTCAAACACTGGTATTGGTCGGGCACACAAACAGACTCATTTACTGCACGCACTCCAAGACACTCCAAGTCTCCAGAGGCCCAAAGCACTTCAGAGTTTGTGGCATTACTGAGAGCAGATAAGTGACTTATGAAAGGCTCTCTTATTTCTGTGGGTGCCCATCCATACCAGCTGCAGAAGGAGGCCACCTAATTGTACATCAACCGGCAAACGACTGGCGCCACTTGTACGCTCAGTGGCCACGCCATCATCAACAATGCAATTAAGCGAAGGGCCAGGCTGGCACAAAGAGCCAGGATGGCACACGCTGGCACTGATTAATCCACCAGTCCCTCATTCTCCTTTATAAGGATCACTTCTTTTCACAGTGATGTCCATCACTAGGATTGGGTGATACAAACAATATATCGACTTGGAGAAACTGTGGATATGAAGGGGTGGCACGGCGGTGCAATGGTTAGCACTTACACATCTGGGATCCAGGTATGATTCTCCACCAGGGTTCCATGTGAGGGCGTTTACATGTTCTCCCCGTGTCATCATGGGGTTTCCTTCAGGTACTCTGGTTTCCCCCCACGGTCCAAAGAACATGCTGAGGCTAATTTCAATTGCCGAATTGCTCATAGGTGTGCATGTGTGAGTGTGTCCTGCAATGGGCTGGCACCCCATCACGGCTTGTGCCCTTAGCCTCTGGGATAGGCTCTGCACTCTTGAGTCTGTTCAAGGGGAATCCTAAATTAAGCCTTAAAGTAAAGAACTAATTATTTTCATTACATTGTAATAATACCGGTTTCGACTGACATGAAAAAGACAAATGATAAAATATTTCGCCGTATCGCCCAGCCCTATCTATCATTAGTTTTTATCTCTAAACTGGGAAGAACGAAATGAATGAACAAAAGCATATCCTAGTGTTCTTCAGCTAGAATGAGCCTCTTACCCACCCAGCTTAGGAGGTCAACAGCACTCCTGTTTTTCTCTTCCGACACAACAAGTAAAACTATACGAAAGGCTCACTGGGAACTGTTAACTTGTGGGCTTGTACAGATCTCCAGACCTGTCCTCGCATACTTGGTTTACACAATGCAGTTATTGTGCTCCACTGTCTCTCTCCCTGGCCTTGTGCTCGGTGCTTTGGTATTTAAATCATCCCTGAATCAGATAGTTTAATTAGTCTTTTTAGAGCTGCAGAGCAATTTTTAAAGTGCCTATACAAACTCGAAGGACCTCACTGAAGTCAGCGAAATCCACTCAATTTTCGCTGCATACTTACAAGCACAAACATCAATCCATAAGAGAAGAAATCAACACCAATCAGACTGTGCTGGCTACTCGGAATACTGTGCCTCAGATACACACATTCATTTCATTCCTTTAGATGTTTACAAAGAACTTTATCCAGTGTAAAGAGAAATTAAAGATTTCCCTTAACAATATTTACACTTACTCTGTCAATGTGGGGCTAATAATGTTACAATGACAGCCCATTTAAGCTTTGTAAGAAAGGAAATATAGATTATTTATTACAAATTGTACCGTGACCATTTCTAAATGAAGAACTTTTGTAGCTATGACGTAGAATTGTTGATGTCTAAGAAAAGGAAAATTAAGAGCCTCCAGCCTCATTTATTTCCATCTACATGGTATGCAAAAAACAGCCACGTGATGCAGGTGAGGTGACGCAATGTCATTCAAAGAGGCGGAAGGAGACGTCCCTGTTTTCAGACAGGAAAAGGCCCCTCCCTTAGATTCCGTGGCCAGTGTGGGTTGTGTTGCTGCACTCTCACTGAAAAGATCCAGTAACAAAGGTGACTTCATGGATAAATCCTGCGAGCCACAATGCAGGAAGCCTCACTCTGAGTTCACCAAAAGGCTACCAGCCACACACCCCCTCTAGCAAATTTATTAGTCTTTCATTGTGAATCAAGCCGGAATGGAAATGAATTTATTCAAACTTTCAAAGGCCAATTGGAAGAAATGCAGAGTTGCTTAATTGGTGCTTCCTGGGTAAAACTTCATACAAAGGGATCTGCAAGTGGCCTCAGGTGAAGCCTCGCTTGAGGGGCTTGTTGGTGGGAGGCTTTGAGACCTTTGAGTCTTCTAGGCTGTTTAATAGTGTGGCAGCTGTCCAACAGAAAGGTTCATTCAATAGGTATCCATGCTGGCTACAGCATATCCTTAAAAAAATGACCTGCTTCTAATTGTTACTGTCATCTATTGCCTGGTGCACTGCGGGCAGAGGTACAGGCTGACACCACCGCTGGGTGCCACACACTGCGGACAGAGGTACAGGCTGACACCACCGCTGGGTGCCACACACTGCGGGCAGAGGTACAGGCTGACACCACCGCTGGGGGCCTCACACTGCGTGAAAGCAGGGGAGCCCGAACGGTAAACGGGTTACGGCAGCCCGAGTCCCGGCTGGCAGGAATGGGCACCTAATACCTTCCCGGGGCGCTCGGGGGCCCAGCAATCGGACGGAGGCCCTGGCGGAGGACAGCTGGGCTCAGCAGCTTTGGAGGATCTGCTTCTACCGTTGCCTCTCGCTCCTGTGTCGAAAACTGACTGAGCCGTTTCCTCAGGGCGACGTTTTGCTCAAACTCCATGGAAATATCTCAAAAAGCCCCTGCAATGCCCACATAATATCGTCGGAAAAGGAAAAGGTAAGAACAGCTGCGAAAGAAGAAAATGTATTAGCATAATTTTCAATGCCGGGCGGAATGTGAGTCCCTCTTCCCGGTTTTCTCAGGCTCCTGCCCCTCCCCGCTGCCATTGTGTGAATCGCTCTGGTTTTACACCGAGGGAACACAATGACAGCAGATTTGGCCACCACCTAATCCCCCATTGTGGCAGGTTTACAGTCCCCCCATTCTCTGCCAGTAGGGCCCGATCCATTTCCAGGGAGGCTGGTGGACCACACGGAATCCTCGGCGGCTGATAAATCTATCACGCTGACAAAGGAAGCGGGGGTCGGCCAAGGGTCCAGGGATTATGCCGGCTGCTTTAAAGCATGCCGACTGTCAGCCGCGGGCATGACTGATAACGGACGTATTATTTTCTCAAAAGAAACGCGGGTGAGGGCCGGTAATAAAACAATCCTGATCCGAGAGCCACGCCTCAGGGTATTGTGGAAGGACGTACGCCTCCGTACGGAGCTCAGGCATGATAACCACGCTTTTCACATGGCTGTGGACATGAACCTCCATCCGTCTGTGAACAAAGGGCTATCTCTCTTTGTATCAGCATGTGGGGACGGGCCCAGCTCCCCTTGGCCACATGTGTATCTGTGGACAAAGATGATTACACAGAGTCCAGCAGACGGATTTACTTTTTTTTTTTTCCGCAGAGTGTATTCCCATTAACCCGGAAAATTATCATCATTCATAAACTCCTATATGTATCGATCATTCAGTCCACATACACATACATACAGGTCCTCTATACCTTTGATAGCCCATCAAGTGTGTTGGTAACTATGCTATAATCTCCAGTGCATTTGTGTTTACAGGCCCCCTTGAGGGCATCTCACCATCCAACCAGCAGCTCTCTATAGAAGGAGAGTGAGGAGGAAAACACGGCAACAGGTCAACCAAGAGAATGCCGCTAAAACATACCACTTTTTCCTTTGCCTCTCTTCCCCGGGACACTGCTGGGTCAGAAACACATTTAAACTCCTTCGCCTCCTCAACGGGCTCCTGCCCCAATGACTGTCACCAAGTTGCACTCAAGCCAGTCACCATGAAGTGCTTTGGCAGGCTGGTCATGGGGTGCATGAACACTGCACGCCCAGCCCCACGCTGCCCTCTCCACTTCACCTATAGTCTGAACCGTCCCACTGAAGATGCCATGTTCTTTCCTCTACTCCTGCACACTATCCCACCAGAACACGATCTGCTGCTTGTATGTTGCACTGTGGTCCTGGGGGAATATAATTTCATACCACCGTAGACCCGTATATGGATGGTCTGTCAAAGAACCCCACTTGACTTGAGTTGAACTTTATCCACTTCAGAATAAGCAAAGATCTCCAGGCTCTTCCAGCTCTGCATTTTAATCAGCCTTTAATAAAGAACCTTAAAACCAAGGGAATTCACAGCCATTACGCTTTCATACTCTGAATAATTTCAGTTCCACTGGACAAATTCTTGCTGAACTTTGCTAAAGTGTATTATAAGAGATTTGTGCCTAATCTGCCATTAAACTGCATGAATCTGCACGGCCTGAAAATGGCTGCAGGCTGTCCTGACCCGAGAATGTTTTACGATTTCCCCAAAGTCCCAAAAGCAAGTTAAAACTGTGGGTGAAGGCAGGGCAGGATTTAAAAACAGAAGAGGTTTGTAATTTTGGGACATTCCCTGCTGCTTCCAGCTCCTCTTTGTGAGCCGACAAGTGGCAGAGCAGCAGTGGAAGGGCTGAACTCGTCAGGCTACGTCTCCTGTTCTCTTGGAAGTGACTTGCAGCCTCCGTGCCCGCAGATACCTCCGCTAACAATGCCCTTCTGCCCTTAAATTGGATTAATTAGCTTGTTATTGCCTTATAGAGGGTCAGAAGGGGAGGGGTTTTGGTGGAATGGGAGTTTGGGACATGGAGGCATAAGTGTGTATTTTTTCTTTTAGTTTTGAGGGCTTTAGAGCAGGGTTATTCAACTCACGGTCCTCGAGGTCCAAGCACTGCTGGTTTTCCACCCTTCCTTTAACTATCAGTCAGGTGCGAAGCCTCTGACCAATCAGAATCAGTAATTATTAAACTAACTACCTGGGAGAACTGAAAACA
>JABFDZ020000100.1:1207616-1229284 GCA_019775955.2 Pollimyrus isidori
CAGTCTACGCAATATGCCATGTGGGCCACCATTCAATCCAACCCAGACAGGAAAGCAGTCTACGCAATATGCCATGTGGGCCACCATTCAATCCAACCCAGACAGGAAAGCAGTCTACGCAATATGCCATGTAGGCCACCATTCAATCCAACCCAGACAGGAAAGCAGTCTACGCAATATGCCATGTGGGCCACCATTCAATCCAACCCAGACAGGAAAGCAGTCTACGCAATATGCCATGTGGGCCACCATTCAATCCAACCCAGACAGGAAAGCAGTCTACGCAATATGCCATGTGGGCCACCATTCAATCCAACCTCCCAATGAAAATCAATTTAAAGAGTGGATCAGGATGAGGATGAGGCTGTTTTCCATAGAAAGGGCTACTGACACGCATGATATTATACAATGTACTGTACAGACTTCGGTGATTCCAAGACTGGAAAACGCTCTTTGAAAGTCACATGTTTTGTGTGTGTGGTATTTTGCCTTCTGATTAATTAATGGGACAGCGCTTTAGGGTAGCGATTTTAATAAAACTGCCATTCTATTGCTTTTCCCTATAGTTTTAATACGTAGTTATGTGCAGCAAATGAATCTTTGTTTTTCGGGTTGCTGCAATGTAATTGTATTTCTTTTATAAAGTGTGGGATGATGGGATTAACACAAATTTCCCCAGATGTTTGCTGTGGAGCATCAGGAGCACAGAGAGCAGGTGCATTAAATACGACTGTCTGTATTCATGAAACAACCATCGACAGCATCATATTTGGTTGTATACCTTCTTTAGGTGTAACTTGGCTGTGAGAGATGTTTTAAAAGAAGTCCTATATTAAATCTTCCATTTGTGATATTTGCATTTATTATCCATTCCGGTTTAATACACCATTTGCATCCTGAGTTTCAGAAAACAAGCAGTATATAAGCCAGCAGTTGAATCAGGGGTTTATCCTCGAAAGCATGAAGTGATATGGGCAGCCAGTCTCACACAGACAAACATCACGAGGACTGATAGGGTCAGTGATGGAGATGCGTCGATCGTATCGGCCGTCAGCCGACGGTTAAAAATGAGGTTATGATTATCCCCGATAATTCCCTTTGAAATGCTTTCCCATGTTGCTTTGCACCCCCGCGTCATAAAAAGTAAGAAAACAGTCTGCTGTGTGGAATAATTTGCATTAGTGAAAACGTGTTTTTTGCTAACATAAGGTGAGCAAAATTTCATGAGGAGGATCTACTAATAAATATTTAAACAAAACTAATTTGATTTCTCACCTTAAACCGAGGCAGTGAAGAGTATGAAGGGTTTTTGAAATACAAATCCGTTCCAGTATAGAAGTGTGCCGCACTGCTGAATAACCACAGTCCATCAGTAATGCAAGAGTTTGATTGCAAAAGAAAATTTCTTAGTTATAAATGTAATAAATACACCTCTGGAAAAAAATAAGAGACCACAGCAACATTTTGTTTCACTCATTTCACAGTGAAAGGTCGAATGAGTTTAGTAGAGGTTTTGAAACAGCTAAGCTAACACACTTAAAATAGTAAAATAGGTAAAATAGTTTTACTCTAACATGTAAATCATAAATAGATCATTTTCTTACACTAATACTTTTGCACAGTACTATACAGTGGTACCTCAGTTCTCGAACTTAATCCATTCCGGACCCTGGATCAAATCCTAAAAAGTTTGAGTTCTGATCGAATTTTTCCCATAAGAAATAATATTTAAAAAATGAATTGGTTCCCACCCCCACAAAATTGCACCTAAATATGTGTTTTTAGCATTTAAACACAAAATGAACAGGATAAAACAATAAGAACTTTTTTTCTTAATGGCTTACACAAATGATAAAGATCTTATCCCAACATTAGCCCGGTCTTGCACCAATCATCCGCTCCTTCTGTGTGCCACGCCCCCTCGTTAACCTCGTGTGGGATCCCCATGTGATCAGCTGTATGCCTCAAAAGTATCGGGCATAAATGCTGAATCACACTTAGTTTAAGACAGTGTTACTCAGTTCTCAAGGACCCCCAGCAGTCCACGTTTTTTGCTCCCTATGGGAGAGAGCTCCCAGCTGGGAGGGAGCAAAGATGTGGATTGTGTGGCAGGGAGCTGGAGGTAATAAAAATGCGGACCACCCTCAAAGATCAGACTGAGAGCCACTGGTTCACGAAACCCACTGAAGAACACACTGCCACGGCTTACAGGCATGTCTGAAAAGCAGAGTCAGACGTGAGCTTGAGTCCATCTTGACTTAATCCCCCTGGACATCAGTCAACACCAAGCCAGCCTTAACGGAAGAATATGAGCCAGGCAGACCCCAAAACTGAAGCTTCTTCACTGTGTTAGCAGAGCAAGCTCCAGCCAATGCAATGGTCCCATATGAGGGAAGATCTGTTGAGCTCAAAAAGTACACGACAGTGTAGCAGGGCCAGCAAGAGACCGGCAGACCAACATTAAGCCCTAATCAGAATCTAGGAATAACATCAACAATCTCTGAGTCAATTGCAATCACTTACACTTCAACTGCATTGAGCATATGCTGTAAATGCAAATCACGGCACACAACAATAGCTTATTATTTCCAAAGGCGTAGATATCAAGGGCCCTGCGTTCGTCAGGCTTCCACAGAGAAGTCTCTCATTCGTGGAGAACTACTTGTGCAATTCTGTTTCAGATATTCAATTGCTCAAGCACATCTGCAAAATGTCCTCTCAGAAGGCTATTTCATTCATAATTAATCCAATCTGGTTAAACTGTTAAGCACTGGACCCTCACAAACAAAACTATATCATTGACTTTAAAGAGAATGACAGACTTCTGTGCATGAGTACAGTGGGCTCTAAAACAGCATGGAGGGAACTCTTGCTGAAATTATGAATTATGACTGACATGAAAGTATGGTATTATCAGCCTATTGGCAACTTAGCTGCGAAGTGAGACCTGTCAGCCCAGTATTCACTGCCCCTTATGCTTTAGCGTAAGAACACCCGAGCTGAAGCATCTGTGCGATTGCATATGAACCTGTAATACAATATTCCTTTTTTATTTCGTCCCCAAGAAAAAAGCAGAATTCCTTCATTCTTCCATTTCCACTACAGTTCCTTCTGAGTCTGCCTCAGAAGATGGAATATCTCTCTTCGAAAACCATAACTTGGGACAGCATTTTGGACTTCTCGACGTGTGTGGACGATGCCTTCGGCTGCAGACGCCAGGTGAGGGGAGGTGCGTGTGATTGCCCCTCTAGGGCGAGCGCCGGTTTGCGGACAGGGGACAGAATGCATGGGAACTTTAAGGAGGCTGCGAGGGACGTGAAGGACGTGTTGCCTTGTAAGCACAGAAGCACCCAAGCCTGGACTCCGATAGTGCGGCCTGGTCCAGCAGCGCGACGAGCGATCAGCTCCACAGAGTCGGCACCGTGACAGAGACGGAGAAAAGCCGACACAGAATGTGTCAGATAAAAGAAGAAATGTCTTTCGGAAAACCTTCAGCCCTTCCTGATAACCCTGGGTGCAGACATATTAGTAACTAGACATGTATTATGTATGAAGGCACAAAAATGTAATTCCTCAAATCATCCCGTCAAATCTGAGAACAATAAGCTGATTTAATGCTGAAAGCATTCAGTAAAATACTCCATGTATATTTACAGCAGAGCATACTGACCGGAGGGATGCGGAGGACAGCAGAGGTCACCGGCAACCCTGACGTCCAGAATCATTACAAGCAAATATATCATGACAAGAAGCTCAACGGAGCCTCCAATGAGATGAAGAGGCTTGTCCTAATGACCTGTGATAATCATCTAATCAGGAGAACGCACATTCACATTCTACTCTCGGAAATCTGAATTCGAAAATGAAAGGATTTAAGGCCGCATGTGAATTAGCAAGGAATCTCAGCGCGCAGGGATTTGCTCTGGGCTTGTGTCAACCAGAACCGTCAGGCCGGTGTTTGCTGAAAGACATGCAGTTCCAAAGGAAGGAACCACAGCATTGCAAAAAAAAAGGCAAATATCTCACATGAATGTTTTTTTTTGCCCCATACGCTCCCACTACGGGATTTTCAGAATCGATTTCTGTACTCGGTTATGTGATATAATCTAATGATTTAAAAAGGTATAATCCAGGGTTCAGGAACACGGCATTAAGTATGTCAATAAATCCAAATAATATGGATAAAAATGGCACTTTCTTCACAATAGTGCTGATGTCTGGTCTGCCGTTTGATACATACTGTAAAGGCAGACGGCTGAGACCTCCCTGGTAATGAAAGTTTTACTCCACTAGATATACCTCACCCAGCTGACGGGGAATGGAGAAGCGATTGTTCTGCGAGGAATATTGCTGTATGACGTCGCCTTTTCTCCCATTGATAACGCCAATTTACAAAGGTAAAGCTGTTTTACTCCACCGAAGCAACGCCATGCCTTTTCAAATCAATCCAATCTTCAACAAATTGGATTTTCACCCCTTTACAGGAATCCATTACAGTCATAATGTTCTCAGAGATGAAAACACAGAGCCGGAGTGTCTGCGCGGGGCTGTCGACGGCGGCTGGCTTCGCCGTCGGCTCCGAGGAGCGGCGAGGGGAGCGAAGATCCCCACCTCTTACGCCGATGATGCGTGTGGAGCGGAGGGGGCGGCCTGGCGAAGTGCTATCGACTTACCGCGTCTCTCTGTGCAGCGGCTGCACTCTGCTATGAGGCTGTAAAGGTATGAACCTGTTATCAGTCTATGAAGGTACCTGCTCTGTGTGGGGATTCATTCTGCAGGAGCTGGTTTTATATACAGTTATTTTAAGAGAGCAGAGGACCTAAAACTGGTAAACTTACAGGATGAAAAAAAAATCCTCCGTCCATCTTGAAAAGCACGGCAACTGGAAACACGTTTTTCACTTGACAAAAACAAAATGAATGGGCCAGACTGGAATGTCCTGGTCATATTCAACCTAAGAAAGACAAAAGCTGCACAATGCAGACACTGCCTGCTACTGGACCAGGCTGATAATGAAGGAGGTGGAGATTGTTTCTTGTAGTACACAGACAATAAATTTTAAGTGAAATATAAAATGTAAGCTTAGAATTATACAGTTATCTATCCTGCACAGCAACAGACACCTGTCGGGACACAGCGGGAGGTCTCAGCCGCGCCGCACACAAGCCTGCGAGGGAGTGGGAACATAGAGAACAGCAACAAGCACAGCTCAAAGCTTTCAAGAAGGAGCCGGCAAATATCGTACCATTTCTCCGGTGCAGTGCTAAGCCTGGACCTCCACCTTTCCATGACTGCTGCACCCTCTGTGCCAAGCGTAGGAGCACAATGCAGATTCACAGTGATGAGGATTCACAGTGACGAGGATTCACAGTGACGCGGATTCACAGTGATGAGGATTCACAGTGATGAGGATTCACAGTGATGAGGATTCACAGTGATGAGGATTCACAGTGATGCGGATTCACAGTGATGAGGATTCACAGTGACGCGGATTCACAGTGACACGGATTCACAGTCACGAGGATTCACAGTGATGAGAAACCGTCTGCCGCACAACGTCTCTCTCAATAACCAGAGCCGATCTGTCACAGTCGTCTCACTATGGCGTCCGGAGCCTCCAATGTGGCTCCCTGCCTCCTAATATCTTCATTATCAGGGTGTAGAGACGCACGCAAATAATATTTCAATCTGAAGCTCAAACTGAAGTTGTATTTGGTTACTGTATTGGACAGCAGTGCCCGAGTGGCTAATCGGGAGAATTCACACTTAGCTGCTTGGGTGTTGGCCTGATGATGAAGGTCAGGAAACGCAAAGTTTATCTTAACGTTATAGCTTTCTCAAGCCACTCAAATAAGTTTACAGTCTGGAGTGTGACATTCCCGCCCTACAGGACCATGAGCAGTAATAAGGCTGCCGCCTGCCACATGCTCGTCTTCAGCCGCGAGTCCGACGGAGAGACCGCACCCAGATATCAAGCAGGTTATTGAACCCACCATCTGGACACCACAAAGAGGAACAGGTTGAGTGGGTGGAGGCCTCCGTGTGTAACTCATCCCCGACTGAGCACGTCTGCAGCTTCCCAAACACTTATTCATGCACCCAGGTCAGTGTATCTTTGATATGTAGGTCTATTTCAATAAAAGAAAAGAATCACATAAATATCATATCAAGTTTACACGTGCTTCATAGAGATAATGAGGCCGTCAGTCTTCACTTAAATTTATTATATTTCTTCCAGGTTGATTCAAATATTTCACTTCAGAGCAATCATGCAAATCCCCGCTGGCGGCACAATTCTGTCTCTGACATCTCTCTAAATCCAGTGAAACTAAATAACCAGAAGGACCACGCATGAGGTAGAGCCCTGAAAAGGTGCTCAAAATAACCAGAGTGCCGTGTCTGAATGAGAGAGAAACTGAGACCAGCCCAGGCTGCGATGGTTTTGATTCCCAAAGCAGGAATCAGGAGCCACTTCTGACAAAACTCAGTGAGACAGCTCTTAGCGTGGCACGGAGGCGAAGGAGGGCCTGGCGTCTGCGATTCCCTTAACATCATTCACAAACAAATAAACATGCATTCACTTCTTCTACTATGGGCTTGCAAACCTGAGACACATTGTACCATTTCAACAATGTTTGCATCACCATGACATCATGGCAGCTCAGACTTTGATCATATCATATCATATCATATCATATCATATCACATCATATCATATCATAATTACGCCAAAAGAAAAAAAAAAACAGTCCTCCATGTTCTAAAACAGCATACCCAGTAAAGAGTCATGGTGTGAAATCCCAAATGTTTCGGTCATATTAAAATGGTAAAGGTGGTCAATTCGGCGATGCGCACTGCATTTTTTCTGCTGCGGATAAATACCCCAGGTTCATTACTCTTACAGATACCCCAGGTTCACTACTCTTATAGATACCCCAGGTTCATTACTCTTACAGATACCCCAGGTTCATTACTCTTACAGATACCCCAGGTTCATTACTCTTATAGATACCCCAGGTTCATTACTCTTACAGATACCCCAGGTTCATTACTCTTACAGATACCCCAGGTTCATTACTCTTATAGGTACCCCAGGTTCATTACTCTTACAGATACCCCAGGTTCATTACTCTTATAGGTACCCCAGGTTTATTACTCTTACAGCCCAGCCCATCAGCTTCCCAAGCTGCAGCAGCCGCTGAAAGGCATCGGTCTTGAACAGTCAGTAACCACAGAACACCCACCTCGCCGCTAACAGGGCATGAGATTTCAAGCAGGAGATTCACCAAACTCTGCAGCTGATCATAAACTTTATGCTATTATGCTATTTATACCTTAACATATATGTTTCAGAATACTGGAAAAAGAACAATACAAACGCGGAGGCTTTACCTTGGCAGGAGAAGGTGCGCTCCTCATAGCCAATATCGCACAGGCACTGCCCAATCGGCACCAGCCACTCCCCCTCGGTGCTGCAGTACATCTTGGGAGTCTCCTCCTCCTTGGAGTTATTCACACAGGATCCTTGCACCTCCACCAGCGACTGGGAGTCTGTGGGTACCGTGTCAGGGAAGACAGCCAGGTTCCTAACCATTGTGGGGCACTTTTTGAAGTATACTCGCACCGACACCAAGGCCACACAGGCCCCCAGGTCCTGGAAGGCCAGGTAGAAGCCCTTCCTGGTGATGGGTCCCACCTCCCGCACCTCCGTGTTCAGCTTGAGGATGCGGTCACCCAGGTCAGTTTGCGTGAAGCTCTCATCAGCTGCAATGGTGTCAATTTTGGAAAACTGGTGCTCCCTGAACTTGGCCCCCTGATCCTCATCTGTCTCCAGGTAGTAGAGGTTGAAGGTCTCCTTACAGGTGCCCAGGACCAGGGGGATGCTGTTACAGTCCCTCAAGGTGAACTTGAGCTCCACATAGATTTTCTGGGCTGAGTTTCGTGGAATCCATGTGGTCCTCAGCCAGTTGTTCTGGTTATACTCCATGATGTTGCACACCTGGAAGGTGTGGATAGGCGTGTAGTGCTCATCAACCCCACTGATCTCTTCCCACTGGGACCAAAAAGAGAAACATTTATTCACCCAGTCATGTGCAGATTCCTAAGGATGTGCCAATGCATTGTATAGACACCAAAGTACCAAAGTATTGATGAATCAGATCATTATTTACAGAGTACAATATGATCCTGCTGATCCATAAAATACAGGGTTTTTGGGAAATGTAACTAGCTTTGATTTCATTTCAAGAAAAGAGGTATTTTTTAATACACAGTCATTTTCCAAAGGCATGACATGCAAAATTAAGACATTTTAGCTGCAGCCATCCGGGAAACACTCAGTCTTGTTACATTTTCTAGAGATATGGCTTTTTTTATTATTTTTGTAACCTTCACTGTGACTCTTTTGGAAATTCACTAATCAGCAGCTTTGCGACACATAAGGTTACATAGTCAGAAGATAGATCCACGTGAGGCGGCGGTGGCTCTGCAGTCAATGTCATCAGAGAGATTTTGGGTTATAAATACGCCCCAAAAACTCGATGATGTAAACAGCCGCACTCCCGTTGTTCACTGAACAGCTCTGGACTCCTGCAGCATATAAAGGCAGTGAAGGGATCTCAGTCTCTCCCTATTCGATCTTCCATGTCAACATATATATATGAACCTCCTTGTTTGGGTGTCATTTCAGGATAGTTAAACACTCGCGAAGAGGCCTCTTTCTGAACTGGCGAGATTCTTCTATCTCTGTTCCATAAAAAAATGTCAGCAGTTTGCAATAACAACCAGAAAAAAGCCATGGCACCTGATTCAGAAGATCATCGCAAAGCGTAATTATTCTTAATGATCCATCATTGTGTGTTTATAGATAAAAAGGAAAGGCAGCATTAGCTGAGGTTAGTAACTAGAGCAGCCGGTCTTACAGGCTACATATTTCTAAAATGATTCCTTTGTTATTAATACTTTCCGTAAGCAGTCCGTGCTGAAGCTGAATTTCCTGCACATCCATCAGCCTTTCCAGCACTTCTCACACAGCATCACTTCTGAGTGATTTTTCACCGCTATTGAGGATCTCCCGAGTGAGATGTTGCGGCGGATTACTCAGAAGCACCACACAGGGCCAGTGAAATGGAGAAGCCCTCCGAGTGTCCGCTGATCGACATCGCATTCCCTGAGCCTAAACTCCGCTTCACACGCAAAGGGACCGTCCTGGGATAGCATGTGGCGGCGCAGGCCAGCCGACAGACCCCAGCCGACAGACCCCAGCCGACAGACCCCGGCCGACAGACCCCAGCCTCCGCTGCAGCACGTCGTACGTAGCGTGTCACGCCGCCGGTGGAAATGATGCGGTCGTGGAGACAGAGGAACATCTCCTTAAGGTCCCCGGACCAGCGGTACCATTGACAGCTCCAGCAGCGGGGGGTTAAATCCCCAGCAGAAAGATCCTTTCCACATCTAAGGCTCCATGGCTCAATGTGCGTGCCCCCCCCCCCACCCCCCCTTTGTATTTTCGAATAAAGTGGGTCACTATTTTCCACCCTTGGACGGGACCCAGCAGTTGGGGCGAAAAGCAATTTTGCTGAAAAGTGATTCTAATTCTCCCATAAGAATGAGCAGAAAACCACTTGGAGGGAGACCAACGTCTCACAATGACACCCGCATATCCCTGTACATTTTTTTTTTATTATTTGTTTGCCCCAATTACATATGGAAACTGTTTTGAAAATATTAACATTAAATAAATAAATGCATGTCACAAAAATCTAGTTTTGGCACTGATCATAGACTGCTGCTATCCTAGAACTGATTATGGCTTGCAGTCGTGCGACAAAGAGAGAGACCTTAAACCCCATTTAAAGGGAAAATGCTCAGATATTCATTCTATGACCTTGATTTTTTTTTATAATGTAACGTCCCATATCCAGGCTCCATCACTGGAAGAATTTAAATATTGACCAAAAAAATAAAACTGCGAAGAGGTACAGGCGCAGAGAAACACCAGCTACATTATTTTGTAAAATATGTCACTGATACACAACGCTGACATTTCAGATTTAATTCAATTAAATATATAATGTAGCACAGCAACAATCGCTGAATCTAGACGTTTAAGTTCAAGTTACATAGATAAGTTACTAGTAGGGCGTAATCAATGAGAGATTATTGTCTGTGACAATGCAAAACGTTTGGTGTAAGATCAGAACTATAGTGAACAAAAAATGTGTGCTTTGGCATCTGGGAGATTACAATAGGGCCGATAATGTGATTTGGTGAATATCAGCACAATGGTGACCCCTGTATCGTTTTGCAGTGGTAATTTCCCCAGCCGATGGAAAGCTGCACGCACGCAAACATCGGAATTAGCATTTTGGCAAGCGCTGCCGTCTCCTCATGTACACTTAACGAGAAACCAGGCCAACTAGTAAACACTTTCAGAACGAAGCCCTTTGGTGAAAGTAGACAATCACGAGAAGCGACTGTGCTTTAGAGATATATGCGATGTAAGAATAATCTCTCTCAGAGTCGTATTACAGAAAAATAAGTTATATTAATAACATCCCGAGGCCGCGTTACGTAAATGAAAGTCGAACAATGTGTTTAGTGTTCATAAGCATGCTCTGCGCTGAAATCCAATCCAGTAACTGCTAGGATGTGAATTTATTTTCACCTGATGGGATGATTAAAACGTGTGTGTGTGTGCGGGGGGTGATGCACTGGTGTAACATAGCAGGAATTTATCTGTCTGGGGGAATGTGATTGGAGCTGGGATGGGTATCAAGGCCAGGTACAGTCATGCCGCAAAGGAAGGCGCAGAATCGCATGTGGAGCTGAGACAGTAGGGTTGCGGTCAAAGTGAAAAGTTATGCTCTGCAATGACAAAATCAGAACCACACATTCTTAGTCTCATCTATCATTCCCGAGCGATAATCCATGTTTATGTGGCCTTTCCTCTGGTGGTGGATTGGTTTTCGCTAATTTAATGCTTTTATTGAGCCGACCTGAACCTGCACACGGAATCGTGAGACGTTTTTCAGAGCTGCTTCTTCCAGAATCCAGTATGCTGGTTCACTGTCTTATTCCATCTGCAGAAACAAGATCTGCTAGATTTCCTGCTAACGGCTCTCTCAGGGTTAAACGATGTCGGTGGATTTCAGACGGGACCCTGCTTACTGGGAGATGAGGGCGTCGGTCAGTATTTCAAATTTACAATGAAAAGGAAAAAAGTACCGTGGGGTTAGATTTGAAATGCTTAATATATTTTAAACATTTTCTATTATCTCCATGTAAACTATGTGACCCAGACCAGGATAAGTGGTTAGAAGTTTCTTTTAGACGGTGGCTGAAAGTGGTGACTATTCATACAGAAAGTGCTTGTAATATGTTAGTGTTTCATGTTTCCTGCAACATGTCTGTGGGTTCGGGTCCCACGTATGGGCTTGCAGACTCAGCTCTTGTTGAGGGAGATCGACAGAGAGAGAGAGAAAGAGAGAGAGAGAGAGAGAGAGAGTGTGAGGGAGAGAAAGGGAGAGCTTTCAGAACCGTGACGAGAGTTGAGCTGATTGTCCAAAGCTGTTTCAGTAGATAAATAAAAATAAGTTAATTTTAATCCACTGTAACTGCTTTTTATCCAGGCCTCTGGAGAACCAAGAGAGTTTTGTTACCAACAAAATACTAAAGTTACATTATCTTCTGTTAATACAGAGGGATGGACGAATGAGTCCATCCATTTTAAGGAAATCTAAAGAAGTATCTAACTGTAATGAAAGAGGAAAGTTGGAAGGTGATTCTCCATTCAAGCTGGACAAATTGCATTACTGTCAAAAAAAGATGGATGAAAAAAGTTACTTGGGCAGTAAAGTAAAACCATTTCCAAGGGGAGGGGGGGGTTTCAAATGAGGTCATGCATTGCTGTCTTTATTGTTAGTTTAGCTAAAGGCTAACCGACTCACACACTCTTCCACTTCGATTAATACATATCTTTCATAATCAACACTTCCTTAATTTTCCCAAACATGGTGTCATGTTGTGCTGGGACACAGTGGCCGCTGTTGGACCTTCAAGCCAAGTTCGCGCCGCTCACACAAGGGCGGAGCCCGAATCCCCGTCGTCACGTTCCAATTATCTCATAATCTCCGGCCCCTTGGGCCGCTCCCTGGAAACGGGAACGGGCACGAGGGCCCCTTGGCGGGACGGGCGGGGCGGGGGCGCCTGTGTGCGATGCTTCATGGTGCCTATCCAGGGACCGAACGGAGCTCGGTGTGACTATGAGGGGGGCGGGGAGAAGGGAGGAGGGATAATGAATCCCAGGCTGAGCCCCGCTGCCGCTCGGAGAGGCTGCCGTACACAGCGCTCTGCGCTTTAAAACGCTGTCTGCCCGGGGCACATTTCCAGCGGTCGTGGCAGCACTGAGGTGACAGGACCTTGCAGGCAGCCTCCAGCCCTTCATCGCTGTGATTAGACCTCACTGCAGGGCCAGCCCGCCTAGCGCGGCTAGGATATCAGGGTAAGATGCTCTCCGGACCGCGCACGGGGGGCGGTCGCAAGTGATTATTAGCAATTTATCTCAGGAGGGTTTGATGTCTTGCCCCCACCCACCTTGACGAAGAACAGAAGAGTTTAACGGGGTCAAGATTAATGATTTGTTTTACTTTCATTGACAGGTCCAGGGGGGGCTACTTTCGCTCCGCTTAAGACACCATGATTTATATACAGGCTTTAGGTATATATCAAGTTATATACCCATAATGCCGAAATAGCCTAAAGGTGGTATGAGGACTCGGTGGGTATCGCTGGCACCTCCAGCAGTGGGGGTATCAGGCCCGCCTCTGCTCTCACGTGCAGGTCTGCATGATCCCCCAGTGTGGCTTGGGTTTGCTCCAGGGCCTCGAGTTTTCACACACAATCCACAGGAAGATAGTTAGGGTAAGTGGTGCCTCATGCAGCATGCATATAGGTCCCAGCAATATATAGGCTTCCTGCTCTGGCTTTACTCCTGCTGTGTGCCCTATGCTAGCGAGATAGGCTCCAGGCAACCCCCCAAACCAAATCAGAAGTGCTTGGAAGATGGATGGATGGATGGATGGAAAAATAGCATAATAGCACTATATTCAAATAATTTATATAGTATATATTCCCTTTCATAACAAAGTAAATAATTAAAATAAATGGGGATTTTGTTTATAGATCTTAGAAGGTAGTAAAGGTAACCCATAATGAATTGGTGTGTTACCATAAGCTAGTGCCAATGCGTGATTTTAACACTTCATAAAATGTAATAATGATTTAGAGGCAGGGTAAGTGCAGGAAAAACGCTAAAATAAACACTTCCATTCAGAAAACCATTACGTTACATCTCTATGGGAAATAGGAAATTAATGAAAATGTGTTTGGAGATTTTCCGTGATGCATAATGATAATAAATCATTCATATTTTATTTATTTCCAATTTTACATTTTTTACGTTACTGTCCCAGTTATTTGTGATTTTATTACACTGACGCGTGGAGCGCGAGGCCAGGAGATGTGAAGCTGAGGAGTAGTGAGAAGGAGCAGTAGGAGGGTTCGAGGAAGTCGGGGCGTGCAGAGATGCCCGCGAGGCTGGACGAGCGGGCACCCCCCAGAAGGGGGGGGGGGGCATTTGGCAGCTCTGCGATACACTCACCCCATGAGACGGGTAGGAAATCCATCCAAGTTCCCCTTGACTCGCTTTTGAATCTAGCAGGTTAACTGTGGAAGGAAAAAACACAAGTCTGAATAAAGCCACTGGTTCCTGTACATATTCTGTCCGATTAAGCAGCCATGCATAAACAAAGTGCCTCTTCTTTCTGTTAGTAAAACAGGAAATAAATTCTAATAAGGAATTATGCAAGAACACAGCCCTATGCTAATTTGGTCATAGTCCCAGCCACTTACGGTAGCTATTTAGGCATGTCTAGCTACTGACAGCTGGTTCAGAAATGGATACATCTGATGGAATATCCACTTCATGTGTGGAAATAACAGGGCAGAGCAGTCAGAATGCACTATTAACGCTTCTACTTCACTGAAGAACACGGATCATATCTGAACTTTAAGCCAGTCACTGCAGGCCCAGTGACTGCAGGCCCAGTGAGTGCAGGCCCAGTGACTGCAGGCCCAGTGACTGCAGGCCCAGTGACTGCAGGCCCAGTGAGTGCAGGCCCAGTGAGTGCAGGCCCAGTGACTGCAGGCCCAGTAAGTGCAGGCCCAGTAACTGCAGGCCCAGTGAGTGCAGGCCCAGTGAGTGCAGGCCCAGTAAGTGCAGGCCCAGTAATTGCAGGCCCAGTGAGTGCAGGCCCAGTGAGTGCAGGCCCAGTAACTGCAGGCCCAGTAACTGCAGGCCCAGTGAGTGCAGGCCCAGTGACTGCAGGCCAATCTAATTTCCGTTCCTTATAGAGCAACCAGTGTTGCGTGGAATCACATTATGTTTCTGCATTTCTGGTATTGACTCATCTCTGATTTTAGTGCTGGACTAATCAGTTCCAAAGGCTCTTTTGTGAATTTCACCATATAAATTATATACTAAACAAAGACCTTATCTTAATGTCCTGCTTGTGCTCAGTGCAGTGAGATGTTTATTTGCTACAGGATGTAATATGTACTTCTAAGTTTCCGCTTCACGTCCACCTGCCCAGGGTACATAGCTCACTTTGTCACCTGCCTAGGGTACAAAGATCACTTTGTCACCTGCCCAGGGTACAAAGCTCACTTTGTCACCTGCCCAGGGTACATAGCTCACTTTGTCACCTGCCCAGGGTACATAGCTCACTTTGTCACCTGCCCAGGGTACATATCTCACTTTGTCACCTGCCCGGGGTACACATGCTGGCTTTGTCACACACAGTCTCTGTGACAGCATGCTGCATTTGGCTTCCCAAGCCCTTTGGCTTGCACACATCTCAGTGTTTGTCATTACATGCCGTTATCAACATAGTTAGAGTCTCTATTCCTTTAACATATCATTTTTATATTTCAGGATATTAATTTAGCTTTCAGGATTAAACTGTAAGTGATCAACGAATATTTTTACTTGAGCAAAATCTATTAATTAAAGATTAGTTATGATTAAAATTTCCGACTGGTGTGAGGCGGTGTTTACACCTGCCCCCCCACCACCGCCACACCAACAGAGTCTGAGAGCAGAACACGTGACGGGTCTATCGGCAGGATAAAACACCCAGCTAGCTGCTGGGGGGCACAGCCGATGCGCTAACTCCTCCGCAGCAAGGACGTTGAGGCCCCCGCTCCATGAATTGCTCATTCTGCACGGCTGCCAGATTTTAATATAAACCTCGCTGGGCAGTAACGGTATGCTTAAGAGACAGGCCCATCGATGCGCATGAAAGAAAATTCCAGAAGTATCTGTCCCACTGGCAAATCACCCCTATACCACAGGCTCTTGTTACATTACACTTGTGATTCCAGTGCATATTGGGACAGCAGGCAGCAACGCGAACAGCAGGGCGATAGGAACGGCTTCGCAGCCATACGTTACATATTCAGTACTGACGATTATACACAGCGGCCATTCCACTCCCGCGAGCGAAAATGAAGGCCCTCTGAAGCCTAGGCGCGGATCCCTGTTCTTAAAGCGCCGCAGCCATTGTCAGAGGAAGCGGCAGCAACATCACAGCGAGGTTACAGTGAGTTCATCCCCGCGAGAGGAGAATGCATAGGTGTCATTGTCAGCTGGTTTTATTTTATCTCACAAACACACCTTTGAGAGAAGGGAGATTATTCACAGTGTGTCACCAAGAAACACAGATCTGCTCCCGACAGCCTCGCTGACCGCATTCGGTCTCGCACCCCCGCCCCCGCCCCCCCCCGGCCCCCCCGCCCGCCCCCCCCGCGCGGGCGCCCCCCTCCCCATTCCTTCTCACTGCCTACACCACCGCACGGAAAAGACAAAATATCGCCCCCTGCTTCCTCTACCAGCCCAACACGCCACATGTACCAAGCCGACGGCAGGTCCGTCCGATGGCATCAGACACGTGCCTGGTTTGGCCAACCAAACACTTTCTCTGAGTTTCAGCGTCTTCAGGGAACAGGTTTCCTCTGAAGGCACACCACCAACAGCTACCACCTCTGAAGGTTATTAATGATTCTGCGCCCATTTGTTGGCGGCCCGATCGTCAGTGAGTATTTCTACATTCTACTGACGCCAGCCTTTCTGTACAAGGGCGTTCTGGCACAAGACCCAGAAGCAAGATGCAAGCCACCGTCTCCCTGAGTATCTCTCCAGCGGTGTCCGAAATGGGGCACAGAACGACTCACATCTTCCTGTGTTTCCAAATTGTGGGACAAGGCGAAAGAAATGCATCTCCAGACATCCTGTACACTCAGCCCAAGAGGGACAAGTCTAAGGGATGCCATCCGCATTTTAGGTCTACAACAGGTTAAGTATGGCATTGTACATCTGTGTGAGGACAGCCAGATGCACAGGCAGGCATGAACGACGGTCTTGGGTTGCAGGACTGCAGGTCAGCCAGGAGAGGGCATTGTACTGCTCCAACACAAACCTAGAAAAAATGGTAGCAAGGGGGGGGGAAATCAGGATGTAGATTTTAATACAATTATATTTGTAAAATACGAAAATCAACCAAAATTATTTTTTTGCCACAGTTTTCTTCCAAAACATTCAGCGTTTCCCTCCCATGTATAACTGGATATTTAATTAGGGCGATTCAAATGAAGCGTGCATCTCTGAGACGACGACCGCCGACACCAGGGGCCCCTGTTTACACCCTTAATCACCAGGCTTCCCGTTGTGCCTCCACTTCATTAGCTACCTCTCTGCCTCGGGAAGCAGCACCAAGAAAAGCAACTCGGACAGGACATTCGAGGGTCTGCCGCATTTACCGTCGCCGGTCTCCTGGCAACAAGTCGCAGCAGAAAAAGTGCTAATGTCATTTTGCGAAGGAGAAAACGGACTCCGTGGCCTGGTACGATGAGACAGGGTCTACTGCTGAAAAGTGTCAGGACAAACTTCGGTTTGGAGCGGTCTGCGGTGTGATGGAGTACCTGAGCACATCTGAGGTGGTCTTCGAGTCCAGTGGATGAGGGCTCCTTTGGGACGTCTTGTTGGGGAGTAGCTCGTCCGTTTGGCCGATCGAGATGTGATGGTGCAGGGAAGCCTGGGTGGGCGGGACACAAAGGGAGCTTTTGAAAAGGCCGATAGTCAAGCTGTGAGGAATGCTTCTCGCCGGGGTCACGAGTACACCCACGTAAAGAGACGCCGGCTTTTTACCACCGTCAACGGTACAAAGCAAGCGCAGTTAACGCTGAGAGAATTATGCTAATTTATTCTTGCGCCTGTTTGTAAGAAAACACCCACAGAAACTTAACCCCAGCACAACCTTTCCAGAAACGGAAGAACAACAAACATTACGGAGAACAAAAGCAAATGAAGCCGGCGCCTTCAGAAGCTGGGGTCATGTCAACAAAGCAAACGGTCCGTGCGGAGCCACGGGTAAGGGGCAAAGGCAAAGGCAGTGGGATAAATGCTGAGAATTAACATAATTACTCCCTGTCTGTCCTTTAATTTTAAAATAACTTTTCAGGAGACATGGAAGATTTACAATGCAAATATAGGTAGCTAAAGAGAACCGTGATGAAGGTAAACAAACTACATTAACAGTCTTTTTCTCAAGTACACTTTTGTTTACTTAGTTGAGAACCAAACTTTGTTGACCTCCAGCTACACTAAAGCAAGATGCAGGAGTCCTCACCTTGAGGAAGAGTGGACACTGGTTCTGAGCCTGTGGACAGGAGGCCCAGAACCAGTGTGGCAGGTCCTCGGCCCGGGCGGTGGAGACATAGTAGCCCAGGGCCAGCGGCTGCTGCTTCAGTTCCTCTGGTGCCTCTCTGGAGAGTAGCCTCTCACCCTGGCTCTGTGGCAGCACATGGATCAGAATTAGCTTTATTCATGGGGCACTAAGTGTGGACTGGGAACAGAAACAGACACACAAGAGGAGTGAGACCAGCAGGGGGAGCTGCTGGCAGTATGTCAGGGCCATTCAAATCACGATCCTCAAGGGCCGATTCTGGCTGATTTTCCAGCATACCTGTACGCCAGGTGTGAAGCCTCTCTGGCCAATCAGAATCAGTAATTATTACACTAACTACCTAGGAGAAGTGAAAACAAGGCCAGGATTTGAAATTGAGGGCCTTTTTTGAAGGGCCCTGGTACAAGGAAGACAGACAACATACAAAGTTCATTTATATAAATGACAAACAAGCAGTGACCAACACAATATGGCAGCCTCTCGTATGAGTTATTGCTTGCCACAAATGAAAAATTGCAGCTTAACATTATGATCGCTCAGCATGGTATTAATTATTGTGCTTAAGCATCAAGGTGTACAGTGAGAGTGAAGTGGACAGCACTCAGCCCCTCTTATTCAGCTGTGCAGGAAAGAGGCGATTCATAAATAAAATCAGCAGCTTGAGGTCACATTCCCAGATCAGTCACAGAAGCATATAGAACAACACTGGGAATTAACATAATTACTCCCTGTCTGTCCTGCAGAGGGTCTTTCAATTTTTGGCTCAGCCCCGGGTCCCGGTCCGACTTACTCGGTTGTGCTGGAAGTGAGGTCCCGCACCGCAGGGGGAGCCCGGGGAGGGTACGGGGGAGGTGTTCGGGGAGGGGTGCAGATTGGTGATCAGCATCATGTCGTGCCCAATGTCGTTCTCCAGCTCGTCGGGGAAGGGCAGGTCGAACAAGTCTGGAGGCGGCAAGCGGTTACACCGGGGTCACATGACGTCACGCATTAAGAGCAGGCCTCAGCCTCCA
Source organism: Pollimyrus isidori (assembly GCA_019775955.2). Classification (NCBI taxonomy): domain Eukaryota; kingdom Metazoa; phylum Chordata; class Actinopteri; order Osteoglossiformes; family Mormyridae; genus Pollimyrus; species Pollimyrus isidori. Next base: position 1,226,428 of record JABFDZ020000100.1, read on the forward strand.
CAGCGGGGCCTTAGTCATCCAACCCATCCTTTACATTTAAGGTACAGCAATTTGCAAAAGGCACCACTGGCAACAGCGCCGTCTGCCTGTGAAATCTGGTACTGCACAATAAAGCAAATATAAATTACAAGAATGACAAAAATCACCAGTAACCGAAAAAATATCCCATACATAAAGGCATCAAATGAGAAAACATCATTATGATTAAAAAAATCAGTCAATTTATATCGGTCAAAAAAATTAAAACATATTCTCACTGTTCATCTAAAATGAACATAACTGGCTTTGAATCGTTTCTGATGGGAGCCCAGGGACAGTATTAGTGGGTACGGCCAATAGGGGGCGCCAAAAAGCAGGAAGGGGGGACCTGCGTACCGGGGTTGTCCTCTGTGGGGTAGGTGCCGGGGGCCACCTGCGTCGTGGCCGAGGTGGGGAAGACCAGGATGTGGGTGCAGGAGGCATCCTGGGGGGTGTTCAGCTGAGAGGTCTGGAGATTGAGCGCCGTGCTGCGGCCAAAGACGGAGCCCATGGTGACGGCGTCTGCAGAGATGGAGGGGGTAAGGCGACCCCAAGATGCGGGCAGGTTACACCGGGCTATAACACCCGCAGCACGGCACCGCCGGGCATCGCATCACAGCCTCACCTGGCATCACCACGAAGGAACCCTGGGGCTCCATGGCAACCAGGCAGGCGCTGAGGATGGAGGGCGAGTCGGTGGTGGAGATGCCACACATGCGGCACGTCTCCCGCAGCTGGTGGCTGATGGACTGCAGGGAGTGCTCACCCAGGAGCACGCTCCAGTCTGGGGGGGGGAGGGGTGGACCATGTAAGGAACCATGCGGGAGGGTTAGACCCTGATGGCTCCCACAACTAAAACACTTACAGTAATGGGAAACAGTAAACTTTAAAAGGTTTTATGTTCTAAAACAAAGGAAAAATACTCAATACCTCAGAGATACATCTGGAAAAGTAGCTATTCATATAACTAAAATATATGCTTTTCATACAAATACATGTGTGTGAGACTTTAGATAACAGCTTTAGAGAGATTGAATACTTGTAATAAAAGCACATTAAAAATTATAAAAATATACTTGATAGGAGTATTACTGGGGGAAGCACAAAAAAAATTAAAATCAATAAACTAAGAAATGTGTCGTATGGAAAGGGCGTACCCTTCAGCTCTCCGTGGCCCAGGCGTCCCAGCCGGCCAATCACAATCCTCCAGGGTAACGAGGTCATCTGGATGATTCCAATGCACCACTCCCATACTTTCTGCAGCCCAATTTTTCTGGGGGAGACCTTGGACTTTCGTGCCCTAAGGGGCAGGCAGAAATAGCGCAGGAGCACGGAACCAGAAGTGTGAGTGGGGAGAGGGAGACTTATCGCACCTTTTTGTACTTTGAATTTTATGGGACCTTAATAAGCTTTTTTCCAGACAAAAATAGTCTAGGGACGTGTAAGGTCTACAGTCAGCATGGTTTAGCAACTCTAGTTCACAATGTTTGTAACAGAGCTTATTGACACTTTAACAAAAGGCTGCCTGCCTTACTGCTTCCTCAGTGCCTCCTCGCCAATTTCGCTGACATTAGCTAAAACTCGAGGCGTGTTTTATCTGCTTATTCCGAGCAAACAGCCAGCATCTCCTCCACACATACCTGTTGGGCATGTCAACGTTAATGATGCAGGTTTCCAGCAGCTCCCCCTGCTGGTCGGTGCAGGACACTAGGATCCAGCGCTGGTCATGGGATAAGCAGTAGCCCACAAAGAGCACGCCGTATCGAGTGGCCCCCTCGACCCAGGCCTCGCCAGACTCCGGCTGCTTGCTACGTGTGGGGCCGAGGATGAAGGGCGGGGAATAGAGCTGCATGGGACTGGGGTGCTGTGAGCAAATGAGAGAAATAGAAAGTGTGTTGCCACATTTCATTGGCTAATAGACTTCTATTTCACCCAATCAGATTTCAACAGATGCTGTCAAGGGAGTTGTGCAAAGTGTATTTTAAGTTGTGCAATATCCTAAGGACTAAAGGAAGAGGCCTCCTACAGTCCAGCACACCTGTGTTTAACCAAAATAACGTCAACAGATGGATGCACTAATCATCGCCCCATGCAACACGATTAAACAATTATCACAATGAAATCAATGTACCAGTTATAAAGCATAGCTGCCACAGAGACCAGAACTGGGTGGATTTTAGGGCCCGGAATTCACTGAATCACTAAGTCAAATGACCAGCAGATAGAGCTGATTAAGGCGGCAGCTGATGTGCATTTTTGTGATGCCAGGACACTATTGTGGGGGCGTTGGATAATTTAACATGCAGCTGCAGCACAACTCAGAAAACGTACGGTTTGTTCTTACAGATAATGCTGTATTTTTACTTCACATCAGATAGGTAAAGTCAGTTACACAGTGCTTTTTTTTGTTTTTATTGGAGCATCCCTGCTGTATAAACCTCTGCAAAGACTGGCACCTACACACTTTTGGGCAGAAGTCCAGATTGTTTTAGCTGAAGCCTCTTTCAGGTGAAGTAAATCTCTAATTTATATGTTGAGGCGCACAGTGTTTGTGTGGATATGCACACATTTCAGCATGCGTTCGGTATACAGTGCTACCTCGGTTCTCAAACTGACTAGAACTTGAATTTCTTGAAAGTCGAACAAACCAGTTTGACCTAGAACACAATCTGAATATCAGAAGTCAAACCATAAGCACTGACCTAATATAAATTGTACGTGCCAAGAAATGAGTCATACTACAATGCAATCCTTACTCGAAAGCCTTCTTCACAGACTGGACAATTAACCAAATAAAGCAGCGCAACATTACAGTAACTAACAATAAATAAACCACTAA
>JABFDZ020000100.1:1250011-1286736 GCA_019775955.2 Pollimyrus isidori
CCCCCCCCCGCCCGCGCCCGGCGGCGGCGGCGCCCGCGCCCCCCCCCCCCCCCCCCCCCCCGCCCCGCGGCGGGCCCCCCGCCCACCACGGAGTTAATTTAGCCGCGTGTGAAACAGAGCGGGTCTGTACCTCCTTTAATTAAGGTCAGCCATGCCCGAAAGCCCCCCCCCCGTCCCCTCTGATATTTATATCGGAGAAGAACCTTGAACCCAGCGCCGTGCAGGGCCACCCAATGCCAGCAGCCCTTAAAGCTGCATGTTCCAATGGACAAATTCAGGTTAAGCACCTTGCCTTAACGCCACCGGAGTCCCTGGGAGCTTTAATATAAAACGTACGTCCTTAACCGGTAAATACGGCCCTTCTTACTTCCTTTTAGTTACGTTAAATTTTGTATTTCCATGGTAACGTATAAAAAATGCATCGCTATTAGACTCAAAATCTCACGAAAGGCTCATGCTGGACCAAAATATGTTCTCTAATGCTCACTTAAACACTTCACTGCCAGCAGATAACAATTTTTCCTCACTCTTGCACAGAAATACGGGTTACTCTCTAAAGGAGATTTTGCATTATTCTGTGCTAAACACTAATCATGCCCTCAGACATATTTATTTATTCCTTATTCACATGAACATATAATAATGACTGCAGGTTCACAGACCGACGGACAGACCTCTCTCCCTGGGGGGTCTGAGTAAGAGGCTCCGCCTGCTGCCCAAACCACTTCCCATAATTTAGAGACTATTTATTTGTGTTTTTTTTGTTTGTATCTTTTGCAAAACTTTCCATGCAGCATATATAAAATATATATATAAAAAAAACTCTTAATCAAAACCACAACAAATGGTTTGTACCTGTAATGGTAATATATCGTGTCCCAAACAGCTCTTCAGGCAGCTGCAGACTCTAACCCTGATCCCAGTCCAGTACCTTGGAATGACCAGTAATTTCCCCCAGTTTTGTATAAGGGCCTTACCCCCCCCAGTATGTAACTTGTGCCTGATGAAGCTAAGAAGGAGACAGAAAGTATAAAGTGCATGAAAGCCAAACGCCCCATAGAAACAGCCGACTCCGCAACTCCACGCAGTGGGAGTGTAAGAACAGCTACCGGCTTTAACGAGTTTGATGAAAGAGTCACTTCAAGTCAACTGGCTTCACAATAACAGCAATAGTGGCGGTTGCCAGATGTATGAAGTATATCTTCCCCGCTCTGTGCTTTTAAAGCCGGTCTGCTGCCGTACCTGAGACACACACACACCTCTGAGCGGCTGTGCATCAGTGGGTGCAGACCCCCCCCCCACCAGGGTAGCACCTGCATTGTTGCCAAGGTAACAGCTGTGGCGGCCCCGGGGGGGCTGGCTGTGTGGCGGGCTGCCGTGTCTCCTGGTATGTGATACCGTCAGACGTGAGGGCACTGTAAATATGGGGAGGCCTGCGGAGGGAGGTCTGCGCAAAGGCAGGTCTGCGCGGAGGCAGGTCTGCGCCGAGGAGGTGCGGCTCTCGCCGCGCACTGACACCCTCTCTCGCTCATAGCGCGTCCAGCTGCAGCGGAAGAAGCTAAACGATGCTGAAGCTGATGCTGAAGCTGATGCTGAAGCTGATGCTAGAGACGGGCAGATCTGACACTAACAGGCCAAATGCAAAGTCTCTTCACTTGCTGCTCTTCTCTTTCACAATGTTTGGTCCTGCTGTCCTTTTTGCTTTTACTGTTATTGTTCTGTGCAATTTATAGTAAATCCCTCATGCGGTTTATCTGCAAATATCTATTAATCTGCTCCAGAAAATATATAATAATAATAATAATAATAGATGTTATCAAAGAATCTCACACTGCTCTCTTACTTTCGCAAACAAGTTCCTCGTACTGTGTAATAAGGGGTGAACGTACCCTGAAATTCATCTACCCTGATTTTTCAAAATCTTAATTCTCTTACTTTTGAAGTTATATACATTTATTTTTATAATTTGTAAGTGACAGTATTATAAGGAACGGTATTCTGACAAACATTAAATAAGCATATTTTTAACAAGCTCTCAGTATAATATGTTACTAATAAGCATGCAGGTGATTTAAAATTTAATGTTCTAATAAAAAAAAAATGCATGAAATAATGCATTATCTTATTATGAAACTAATCATTTAATAAAAAATTCAATTAGTTTTGATATTCTCGCCTTTTTTTGATGAAACAGCAAACGAGGGAAAACAAAACAGCACAGATGAGATTTTTACATAAAGTTAAAAATACGCCTGACATTTACATAATGGAACCGGCTGCATAATGTCACTGGGAACATCTTGAATGTATGCCATGTAATGGAGAAGCTCTCTATATCTGGTAATTTCAATTAAATAATGGAACATACAGTAGAGGTACATTTTTTACAAAACACACTGCTGCTTAATCGAATGTGCAAAAGTATAGTTTTGTGATTCACTCACTGCATCTTCATCTCTGACTCAAGAGACCAATAAAAAATACATTTTTTGTTTAGCTCTCTTTATTTTAAAAAATCTTACTTTATGAATTATTATTATAAGTGGTAGCAATTGCAAGAGTTTTTCTCTAAAACTGGGGTACAATTTATTTAGCGTAAGAACTTATTAACTTGATGTTCTGGAATTTTTATCAATATTTTTTTTATGAATGTCAGCAGTGGCGTAAACCTAGGCTCCCTGCATCGCATACAGTGTCCTAATTATTCATCATGAAACGAGTTAAAAAATCACAAGTATCTGGAGTCTGGACCATAACCCAGGTACGTGCAGGGAAACTGGAGAAAAACAGGAGTCACAAGTGAGGTCAGATTTTACTTAACTATTCCTTTTTGGAATTTTAACTCTTATGCCTTTAACTCCACAAACGGCCTCCAGGAGTTGGTTGCCTTCTGTGCTCAGGCCCCGTTAAAGTGGCTGGGGATGTGACCCTATCATGTTAAATCTGAGCTTGTGTTTCAGATGGGATCCTGCATTTCAAGCTAATGAGGATAAAGCCTTGTGTGTCAGTCAGATATATATCACAATATGCACATTAATGGAAGAGATAATCAATTTTAAGTGAATTAAAACATAGATTGCAGTCTTGCACTCTTATTGCTGAATCATAGTGGTGTGTGCGTATGTGTGTGTGTGTGTGCGTATGTGTGTGTGCGTACGTGTGTGTGTGCGTATGTGTGTGTGTGTGTGATAGAAACCTGTAATATTTCACCCTGTGAGGACATATTTTGATTGCCAAAAGTCTTCTGTTTTGTTTAGTTGCTTATGGTTAAGGTTATGGCTGGGTTGGGGTTGTCATAATTGGGATTAGGCATATGCCAATAGCAATGAATGGAGAGTCCCCGCAAAGATGTGAATACGTTGACTGTGTGTGTATATGACTGCTACTCCATATAAAGCATTTAAACATAATGTGTCACTAAACAATGTTTCATTATGACTGTGGTAAAACTTAAAGGGGCATGCGGGATAAAGTCATTAAAAAACAATACAGATAAACGACAGATCGGCAACAAATGTCATTTTCCTGGTTGTGTGAGAATATAGTAATCGGAGAAGGAATGTCGATCTATATTCAGGTTACCTTATAAAAGGAATGTTATCAGATGGAGCGGAGGGTGAGGGTTAGAGTGCAATTTTGTATAATTATAGGTATATGATTATGTTTTTATCAGCCGGAAAGTTTTATCTAAAATAAAAGAAATCTGATGAAATGTATATTGACTGTTGGTTTTCTTTTACAGAATTAAAGAATTATAGGAGACTGCATCACAGAAGCAATATTTCGCCCTCTGCCAATCAGAGGAGACAGGACAGAGAGGCGAACAGGGCCCGTAGCTAGCAGAGCGTGAAGTTCCATGTACGCGCCTGTGGACACAGCTACCCTCACCTGTGACATCATTTAATGGCAGATCCAAACTGTGCTGAGACCAAGGCTTCATCGGCTCACCACCCTCTGTAGTTCATACGTAACGGGCCTATGCTTCGAGAGCTCTCTGGCAATCAATTTGTCTTATAAATTTCACAGCATGATTACAGCATCGAAGATGAAACTTAAGAAGTTTATAAATGAAGCAGTTTCACTTTAAAAATGTCTAATAGCATTCTGGCACTGTGCAATTATACCGACTTCAATAAAACAAGAGTTTTCATTTTTTATTTTTTGTTTTGATATGGGCGATTCCTGTTCTGGGCCACATATTCATGTCCTTGTGTTTAACTAGCTCTTGTTCTTTTAAAAAGATTAGATAAATCTTTATAACAAAACTATTTTAATATGTGTTTAGGTATTTTCTATTGCTCTAACAAAGATAAGTTATAACTTTATTCTTTACATCTCTTTAAAGCACCATTTCTCTGGAATATGCGCTCATTTTAGCATGTCCCAAATGCAATGTATTCAGCTTCCTTGGTAAATATAAACTATAAAATTATAATTTTTTTATATATTCTATATTAATATATATATTCTTTATTATTTTGATAGACTATGTTATATTACCTTTAGAGAGAAACCAATCTTGTGAAACTTATTTTGTTTTCTGTAATTATATAATATATGTCCCCACATTCGTTTTCTACCCTGTTAGCCTCAAGTTTCCTGGCTCCCTAAAAAGATTACAAATCCATACAGCCATTACCAGGAAGTGACATTATTTGTTTTTGGAGGGAAATTCAACTGGAAGACTAAGGTAAGCTTTATCTCTCCTGTATTTTTCTTAATGTTATATTATACACCGGTTTGAGGCACTCTTAAATTTCCACCCTGTTAGTATATATTATGAAAAATATTTACTGGAAAAATATGTCATAAAACACGTTTAAATGCTAATCAGCTGTGGAGTGTGTGCTAGCAAAATGTTGCTCACTCAAGGAGCTAGAGCTAAATTAGCTAGAAATATAAGTTCCACCCTGTTAAGTTCCACCCTGTTAGGCCATGTATGGGATATGGAGCCTACTGAGTAGAAATTGTACAGGAATATTTATTATTTTTGTTAAGTGTATTTCTTGCGTATGATAATGAATAATAATGGTATAATCAAAACTATTATTATTATTATACGAGTGTATTTCTTAATTATTTATGATACTACAGTGGTATTATTATTAATATTAGTAATAATAATAATAGTAATAATCATGAATATTATTATTATTATTGTTGTTGTTGTTGTTGTTGTTGTTGTTGTTATTATTATTATTATTATTAATTGTAGCAGTAGTATTGTTGTGGTGAATCTGAATCTACTCGCTAAGAGGCCTACTCGGTTATATTCTGTTCCACCTTGCTAAGGGGTCATTTGAAAAAATATTCTAATCAAAACAGTGTTTGGTATTTTTGTATATTCTTTTGTTAAATGGGGTACATATAATGTATCTACATAATGTTTAATTTCTAACTAATAAAATTCCTCATACAAGACAATAAAATGAGGACAAAAATATGCACAGATCCCATTATTCTGACATTGTACAACTCTTCATGAAATTAAAACTGTTAATGCTACAAGAATGAAACGTTTATCATAGCAAAAGGGATACATTGCATCCCAGAAAAGCTCAGTATTGTTTGACTTGTACATTATTTAAACTCTGTGATTACCATGTACATGTCCCTAACAGGGTGGAAAAAGTCCAGAGAAATATATACAAAAATATCTCATAATTGTAATATTGTCAACCCCTGAGCTTAGCAAACATGCATTCCTCATAGCTAAGTTTGGTATAGTCCTGACATAATGTTTAAACCATAAAATACAATCATTCCAAATTTTAAGAAAACAGACAGCCAAATATGTAGTCCAAAACTGGAATCACCCATATATTCACCACAGCCATTGATACAAATTATCTCACAAACAGTTTTAGCTACTGCTAACTTAAAGAATAAAAGTAAAGGATTTATAAGGGCAAACTTCCATCCAATCTATAATGGTCAGGAAGTCTGAGGTTTAGTGACTCAGTGTGTTGCACTGTTCCGTCACACTCCCAGAGATAGATTCAAAATGTGAGCTTAAATCCTATGGTAAATGTTTTGAATGCCTTTAAGAAAATTTTCAGAATTTCAGGGGTCCTGGTTTACAGTCCTTGGCATAGAGACCCTATTTAAAATCATCTCTGAGTTTCTTACGAAGAACGTGGCACTGTGATCGTAATCATCCTGAACACAAGAGGTTTATTGTCAGACTCAGCAACAGGGGGCGGAGCTTGCTGGTAGGTTTCCCTACGGATACAGCCAGATTGCAACTAATTGGAGCTGGAGGGAGGGCTGAGAGACACTTGACATCGTGCTGAACGAGCCGCTGTCTGTAGGAACCCTGCTGCGCTTGGACTGATTGAGGGAAAGACTGCAGGTTTACATGACCACAAGAGTAATTTTCAGGGACACCTCCGTCCCTGAGAAATACCTCATTCCCGTGCGCGCTTCAGAAAGCAAATAGCACTTATATAATTATAATAGACGCTGTGATCCAAAAGCTACATGTTCTCCTGAGCTTGGAGGCCCAGGCCATAAAGTGGAAACAGTCCTTCTTGCCCCTCCATGTCAGTCTGGACATTGACTGGCTAAACATCAGCATGAATGGGAAACACATGTCACAGAGGGCCAGTTGCTCATTTCTTTGCCAGGCACCAGCTCCCTACGAAAGCACCAGTGGGCCTGCACAGTTGGCTTCGGGCTGCGGAAGGCGGAGGAACCCTTTTAACCTTGGCCGTGCTCCTTCATTCCAAGTCTGCTGCACAAGCACTTAGGAACAATTAACATAACTTGAGCCGGCTCAGCGGAGGTGTGACCGTGTGTCGGAGAGACTCTCTCCAGGAAGCTGTCTGCAAAGTTCTCAGGGATTCATCTACATTTCTCTCGTAGATGAAGGTAAGCAGAGCGGGAAAAGTGTGAGGTGAAATGTTATTACGGCGCAGTTACAAACAGCTTTTAGCCGAACTCCATGCACGCCAGGTTTTCTCCAGGCGATCGTAAAACATGAAACACAAGAAAAAACATTCAAATCTGTGATTTTGTTTTCTTAAATTGCAAAGCCAAGGAATCTGACAGGTTTTCGGTTATATAACTACCTTCAGTTATGTAACACCAACTTTTGTTGATACATCCTAAAACTGGTATTTGTTGCTCATATATACATTTTAATGCTATGCATCTTTACACTTTTGACACTGGACTTATCAAAGCACATACCGTTCATACCACTGGCAGACTTTACAAAAAGCAATCCACCCGACTAGTCACGTATTATGGAGCCTGGAATCTTGCACACAGACATTAATGTAGTCCGAGGTGTAATATTACTTACAATGGATTATAATCGTCAGATGATCCCAGAATTCCAAAAAGAAACAAAATACGGCAGTTTGGTGGCATAGCTAAAAGGTTTTTTAAAGACATTACAAGGTATGTCATTATCAAGATCATATATTTCTGTTCTTGTTAAAGGATGTCAGTCGTAATGCATCTCTTGAGTTGAACGACCAACATTGCAGCCTTTATCTCGCATTTGTGTAGAACACAAGTGGTTCCAGACTTCAGCCAATATCACGAGAAGTTCTGCTCGACACTGAAAATGTACACATCTTTTCCTGAGACTTGATATTCCTTATTTTTTTAGGACGATGAATGACAGGTGATTTGGGAGCAGCTCCAACGCCACTTCTATGGGTGGCAGCTGGCCCAAAGCAGATGCTGAAATTTTGACAAGTAGCTACTGTCCATGGTGCTGACCGAGGTTGGTCGCCACCTGTCATTTGGTGCAAACGCCCCATGATAAGAGTGAAGTGCTATCCGGATGGGTGATGGCCACCCAGGCTGATTGATTGTCCCTTTGATAGTCAGGATGTCCTTTTCCACTGTAGAATACTGAGTCTCTGACAGTGTTCCTCCTCCTTGATATCCACCCCAGGACCAAGGCCAGTATAGGACTCTTGTCAGTCTGTACAATAAATCACCAGTCAAAGTTGAGGATGTGTAGAACTGGCTCAAAGGTGCCCTCAGCTGCTGGAGTCCATCAAATCTTGTAAGGATCACCCTTTTTCATGAGGTCTGAGGGGGAGCAAGGGTGGAAAATCTGGGAATAAAATGCCTTTAACAGGGTTGGGCAATCGAATCCGCAAAGGGCTGGCGTGTATGCGGGTTTTGGGGATAACCTTTAGGTCAGCTATTCAAACCCAGGTGTGAGGACTCTTCAGCCAATCAGTCGTCTCTTTAGGAATCTAATTAGGGAGCTGCAGCAGAAACCCACATACAGAATACCCTTTTCTGGATAAGATTGCCCACCTCAAGTCTATAACAAACCACTAACAACAGGAAAGCTCACAGTTGTGCCTTAATTGTCGGTCGTGGGGAACATATATATTGGCCACTTTCTTGTTTTGGGACTTGGGAACAGGTATCAGTTTCCTGTCTGGAGGCTAAGGCATTAGTCTTTCACAAGTGCCAGGTGACATTTTAGGGTTGATGGTGACACTGATCATCTAGTACCTTCCAGAGCCATCAGGGTTCTTTACCAATGTTTCTCAACCCGGTTGTCGGAGACCCCTGGACTGTCCACAGGTTTGCTCCCTCCCAGTCCCCTGCCCCTGAGTCCCTGAGGACCAGTCTGAAGGGGGGGGGGGACACGATCCAGGTCTATAAGATTCTGACAGGTTTTGATGCTGTTCAACCAAATAGTTACTTCAGCATTAGTTCCAATACAAGAACTCGTGGCCATAGGTGTAGATTAGCGGGAGGACATTTCAAACTGGATTTAAGGAAACACTTCTTTACGCAGCGTGTAGTTAGAGTATGGAATAGTCTTCCTGATAACGTTGTGCAAGCTGAATCCTTGGGTTCCTTTAAATCAGAGCTAGATAAGATTTTAACAACTCTGAGCTATTAGTTAAGTTCTCCTCAAGCGAGCTTGATGGGCTGAACGGCCTCCTCTCGTTTGTATAGTTCTTATGTTTTAAATAGATGCCTAGAATTGTTTGGGTAATTGGCAGCATCAACCCTGTGTAGCCACATAACCTCATCTATGACTGGAAGCCCAGGGGATTAGCTCTATCCACTTTTAGTGCAAAAAAGGACATATGGGACCAAAAGGCCTCAGTTGAGTTACCCAGAGTAGATGGCAAAGGTCAGCCAGATGCCTTGAGAAAAGTGTGGTTCCCGATTGAGTTATGATGTCTTTAGTGATAACCGCCTTGGTGGTTAGAAGGAAGAGCTCCTGGACAGTAGCTTTCAAGGTGGATTTCTGCAGTGGGGTAGCTTTGAGTTAATGCACCACACCAGCAACAGAACATATTTGGGTCCTCTGTCCTGGTGTGTTCCTTTCCCACAGATAACCCCCCGAGGTGTGGTTATGCTCAAGGTGCCTTTTGGTATCTATTTTAGACCTTGGTACCATGGCCGTATCTTCCTGTTTAGAATTCACAAAATAGAGTAGGTTATTGCAGACCACCCTGGCCTGCTTCCTCTGCGTCCCCCTCTCCAAGGAACACCGACTGTGGGGTCTGAGGCACAGGGTGGTCCTTTCTCTGTCTTCATGACTGCTTACATTGATGGCGTTGGCAAGCCAGAGGGAGTCAAATCCTGGGCATTCCTCCCTGGAGGGGTATGAGAAGTTCAGGCATCACCCTGCTCCAAGATTTCTGTGGGATCTGCCAGTCAGATGGTGGTGCAGGGAGCCTGGAGGATGTCTCCGTGCATGCATATGAGGCGCTGTTGCCTATGGGTAGAGCGGTCCTCAGATGGAGCAACCGGCTCAGGCAAAAAGCGATAGTGCCCCTGGAGCCTAGCGATCCCCAGGTATACTGTCCCTGCAAACTGGGTCATTTTGGTCTTTTTGTTTACCAGACACCCCACCACCAGGGCCTTGGGCCCAGCTACTATATATTATGCCCTTAAAGCAGTGACCCCTCCCAAAGGGGTGTGGGGTGCAAGTGCTCCTGCAGGCCTCCTGCTACAGTGCTGGCTCCTGCGTTGATGGGAATGCTTCTTTCTCCTTGTAGGAGTGCCCAGTTGTCTCACTCCTGTCCCTGAGCACAGGTGGCTTCCACGTGCTGTGGCCAGGGCCATCTGTCCAACCACCAGATATTTATCACATTATTAGTGCAGCACATGCTCACATATCCATCCAGCTGATTATCAAGGTTGCGGTGAATCGCGGACTATCCCAGAAGAAGCCCGAGACAAAGTATGGTTCCCCAGAAAACAATCCCTTTGCAGTGTTCTTTAACCATCATTTATGAACAATAATCAGAATATATTTCATCGGATGCGTTTCTTTCCAAGAATTGCAAGATTCTCAAAGGAAACCAATGTATGTGGCCATCGCATAAATCCTGTACAGCGCCAACACCCTAAGCAATCAGCACCTGGAGCTGTCCTGCAAACCTACAGCTCTCAAGAGAACAAAGAGACAGCCGCAAAGCACAGTGACTAAAGTGAGCCGAGGTGACATCATCAGAAATGAAGATGTATCTTTCTGTGCGTTCAGCTGCACGACTTTAGCTCGGCTTGGATGCTGGCAAAGTTGGCGCTCTTCCCCCCTGCGTCTGCTCATTCTCACTGGCACCTCCGTAACGAGTGTGATGAAAGCTGGATGTGTGATTCCCCCCACATGCAGGCCGCATGTTCCCACGGCCAAATTCTGCATCCATATAACCGGTGTAAGCAGTACAGTGTGACCTTCTCTACCGAGCATAGAAACTGGGACTGAAAGACACAGCGTCAGGTCTGCTTGCCGGGTGTAAGTGAAAGGAGAAGTTCATCCATCGTGTCTGTGCATCCATGCATTCATGTGCTGCTGTGTATGATTCACCCCCATAAATAAATCACAACCGAACTGGATCACTTCCTCACTCCCCTATGCAATAAATATGGTTCTAAAATGTCACGATATGGAGCAGTAGTCATACATGCTTGAAATGCACTGCTAGTACTATATCATACACCGTATCGCTGTGAGAACAGGAGGTGTGGCGACCTCGAGGAGGCTGTTCCACTCCACCTGTCCCCCATTAATGTCCACATATATAAATTAATCTTTTCTGTTTCTTCTCAGCCCTAGTAAACCTGTCCAGGTCCAGACATCTGACCCAAGTTCTCCGGCATCGCGTTATTGAACTTGCACCATAGGGCCAAATTTCATTTCCTACTTTCCTTACTCGACAAATCGGTGCTTTTAGAAATTCCAGTTAAACTTGTCCCCGTAAATGTAACAACGAAAGAAGCTCGCGTACGCCTGACCCTATGGGCATGTGGTTCTGTTCACCAACGGGTCCAGAGCTGAACGCATAAAACATTTAAACCTAAAGATTAGGAACGCATAAATTATATGCATAAAAGTGGTTCGCAGATCAGCCATTCTGGCTGGTCTCTGCAGCAAGAAACATATGGGCTTCTGCGACGCATATGACTGCATCGCAAGCCTAGACGGCGACATGTTGGATTCCAGCAATATTTATAATTGTGATAATTCTCACTTTTCCAATGAGCAGAGGGACGATGAAGCCTTGTGATTGTAACACGCATCGCATCTCCTAGAAGGGTTAAGTGAGCAACCTGCCAACATGAAGTGTTTGTGTTCATTGGCAGTCACCTCAAAGCGTCCCTGTACACACCATGTTTGACAAACAGTTGACAGCAAATTAAAAATAGGCAGCTGTGAATCCAGGGGAGCGTGTTCCCCATTCTGCCCTCACATTACGGGCCTTTTTCCGACCAGCCTATGTGCTACACAGTGGTTTCTTGAGAGCCTTGTTAGCAGTAATTAACAGCAGCGGTTCCATTATCCTCCTAAGTAATATACCCTTCTAAATACAATTGTGGCTTCCTCGAGTTCACTTGCTCCTAAGAGCTCTTTTAAGTTGGTGAATTTTCCCATGATGCCATTATGGGCTGTGGCAGGCCTGGGGGCGAGGTGGGACACTGGGGCAAAGTGGGGTGTCCACCCAGGGTCAGGCCCGACGAAAGCCTTTCACAAAAAAGAGCGTGAACTCTATTACCGATGCAAATCCAGCCTCTTAGTGGGAATTGTTTCAGCGGTATAATGGAGCCATAGGAGCAGCTTCCTTTCCATCTCAAACCACGGCCTCTTCCACCCTCCCATTCGGATCATAGCTTCCTTTGTGTGCATCTCTGGACATTTCAGCAGCCTGTTTAAACGACTTCCATTGTCTGCACGCCTTTCTTGATTTCCCTCCCTGCCACAGCCCCACAATGCCCTTGTACCAACAACTTTGTTACTTCGGTTGTCCCACATATCAGGACTAAGTTGTTTCAGGTTAGGCCCGGCCCGGGAATTTCAACCTGTGGCACAGATTGCCGGAATGAACTGGAGGATTTACATCTCATTTTGCTGAATACATCAATGGTACAAAAGTGCTCGAAAGAAGCCTGCATGACAGTCTAGGAACAGATTTAGATTCACAGTGACAGCTTAATCTACCAGATGCTTCTGGTTCATTTTATTGAAAGGTGAGGAATTTTGGCCAGATCTTGAACCCTCAGTTGGAGGCGTGTCTCCCAAGTATGTTTAGCATGCAAATTTGGCCCCACTCGATGACCTACAAAACAGTGGTCAGGAGAGATAAGTATTTTCCGCCGTCAAAGTGTTAGGAGCCAGTGACCCGGAATTCAATGTGCTTGTTAATGATATACAGAGATTGCTGTGGTTCTAATCGCATAGTGAAAATTCTGCATATTATCTCTTTTTGCCTTTGACCATTGATGGGGCAGATGACCGTTTGTTCTTTTGAATTGACCAAAGAGCTTTTAAAATTTATTACCAAAAGAAAGCGAGATGTCTCACAAGTCATTAAATCTGTATTGACACTTAGCCCTCAGTAACCCAGCGAAGCACAATTTACTAGAGCTTATTCTTTTAACACCGTAAAATTAATATTGTAAGCAGTCTCATCCTGCAATATAATAACTCTTCTCATAACAATCTCAGAGCAGTATACTGCGGAGACTGCTGGTGTGATAAGAGCACAATACAATATTGGAATTTTTACCCTCACTGTGGGTTTCCAAATTAAGTGGGTAATCCCTTAATTAAGTATCCATCGAACACCCCTGTTCCTTAAAGATTAGCTTTCTTTAGTAAAATAGACTATATTCAAGTAATATGGCCATGATTATGCAATATAAATTATTGCATGTCTTTTAAAAGATTGCCAAAAGCCTTATGAGTGCGTCCAAAATGTAAATCACACATAATTATTAGGCCTGTCTAATAATCCAGTAAAGTTTCACATATGATCAAAAAAGAATTTTGTAAAATATTACCAGATGGCTAACAGCAAATCTTTAATAGTATTGAAAAGCTGATATAAAATAACTTGTTCGTTTTCTTTGGTAAACAGATTTATTTCATTCATTTCCCCTACAATAATAGTAGCAGTGGCACAACATAAGAATTTTACTATTCGGCAAACTAGTTATACAAATGCTAGTATAGTTTACCTATAATGACACGTCTTGCCATCTAAGGAGCTTACCATCTTTGTATGCAAATTTAATGTTTGTTGTTCATATAGAACCTTTAGCAAAAATAAAATTTCCAAACTATTGCAACAGGAAGCAGCATTTATTGTTCAATGTAAAGTAAATACTGATATGATGAGAAGTACAATATATATTATACGTGCCTACAAATCACAAAGAACCACTTGAAGATTATGAGTAAAATAAGAATTTCTTAAGTTACAGATGCTCCCCTACTTATAAATGAGATACAGTTTGTAACTTGTTCGTAACTTGAAATGTTCATAAGTTGTTATTCAACATCATTTGAAGGGTATACGCAAGTTCAAAGGACTAGGATGCTGGGAGTACGTACACTACACTGCTGCACTGCGGGAGTAGAGGCCACAAGTCGTACTGGGCGGAATTGGTACACAGAGAAAAAAAGATCTTGCGGACAGGAAACAGGAGCCCAATGAACACAATTTGGGCTTACGGTCCTCTTCGTTCGTATGTCTGAAAGTTTGTAAGTAGGGCAGCGTCTGTATTAATGAAATAAACATATTAGAGTATTTCTATCTCATAAAAAATTTACTTACAAACATTGCAACTAGCTATATGTTGCTCTCTGTTCCAGAAAAAAAATAATAAATGAACAAAAACCCATATTTCTTTTCGATTTAACCAAAGATAACTTTTGTCAATATGAAACAGCCAACATTTTTTTGTGGTCAGTGGAGCTACGGAGAACATTAAATTAGTGGTTTGTGAAAGGTCACAAAGCAAAGGAGCGAAGTATCTGACTGGGAAGTGTATTGAGCTGATGTAGTGCCGTCTTCTGATCTTAAGATGTCTATACGGCCGTACCTTTCAAAGGGAGGGAAAACCATACAGGTCATGGCATGAGACCAAGCTGTAAGAAGATGCGGATGCTGTAACGAAAGACAAATGGTGAGCCTCTTCACATAGATATAAATATGATATTGATGCAGCCAAATTCCCCCTTTCCTTCTATGCATAAAGAGTACAAGTAACTTCATTAGAAAAAAGGTCTGTCTGAATTTCCTCCTATA
Organism: Pollimyrus isidori; assembly: GCA_019775955.2. Classification (NCBI taxonomy): domain Eukaryota; kingdom Metazoa; phylum Chordata; class Actinopteri; order Osteoglossiformes; family Mormyridae; genus Pollimyrus; species Pollimyrus isidori. Next base: position 1,264,540 of record JABFDZ020000100.1, read on the forward strand.
ACCAATGTCTTCATGACCTGCCAGTCAGAGGAAACCATGAAGTATCTACTCCCACACCCAAGAGCTCTAAGGGGGGCACATAGGCCGTGTAGATGTTGGGCTAGACGTTATGGTGTTTATGATGGCTCTTCTCCATCAGGGGTGTGGCTGAGTGGAACTTACGAGGCCTTCGATGTCATGTACATTTTAAGTTCCAGGCAGTGATCCTCTGGTTCTCCATACGACCCCCTGCCCAGCCTCTCTGCTCTGGACCCAAATACCTACAGCAGCGCCATTATATTTTATTATCCTCAGTGTTATTCTCCTTCTTGCTCTCTAGCCTTCCCGAAAGCCTTCTGGCTGAGAGCGCCGTAAATACCAGACGAGGCTTTTGACACACATAAGCATTTATAACCGCCAAGTCTGCCCATTCCCGGGTATCATGTATGACATATGAGGATGCATGTTTTATGCCAGGTTAGCCAGGCCCCAGCCAATGCCCATGAATTATCTATGGCACTTTCTTTCTCGGACCCCATGTGGGGATCATGATAGACACCCTGTCTCCTTCTCCCACACGCACACGTGCATAAAAGGAGAAAATCAAGCCAGTGAACTTCTAAGCTCCTTATCATAAATAAAAGTGCATCTCATGCACACTGCAGGCTTGTTCTCCTCTCTGGGCCTCTGGCTGCAGGTATGAAACCCCAGCAGCTCCAGTGCTAAGTCTCCCTACTGGGTCAGCTTTCTTTCTTTTACCTTTTTACCAGAAGCTGCTCCATCAACCCACAGGGAGCTGTGTGCCGTGCCCAGGAGGCTGTGGTGCCTAAAGCTCACAGGCCGCTCCTTCTTCCTCCCTCCTGCCACCGGCTCACGGCCCTGTGACGACCTCACTCAGCGGATTCACCACCAAGCCGCAGACCGAGAGGAATTCATGTTCTCCCTTTTCACCACCATGAGGAAACTAAGGTAAGAATATTTTGAACATAAAAAACAAACATATAACTGGGGTATAATTCTTTATTATGAGCCTGTTCTGGAAAAGCACTTATGGAAGACAGATGGTTGAAATTTATTTGTAAACAATAACTGGGAAGGAGTCAGGAAAGTGACAGGAAAGTGGCAGGAAAGTGTCAGGAAAGTGGTAGATTCAGTCAGTTCATTAGTAACTTTTGTATGTCTGCAATGGTATGTTCACACTGAAATTGGACACCTCCTGTTCAGTTCTATTCAGAAACGTTCATTTCTCACATTTTCTACTGAAAATCGTTTTTCTGCAAATGTCATTGCTTAAGACAAAGGTGGTGAGATATTTTTCGTTACTGAGCCACTGTTGACTGGATGCTCGCGCGATATTTAATCAGCTACAGGAGGCACCTGCTGAATTGTTGAGGGCCTTCCCGGCTGAAATGTTTGTGGGTATCGAGGTTGGCAGTGAGGCTCGACGAGCGGGCGATGACAGTAGGGGAGTGCCATTTCATTTAAAGCGTGCCCGCGTCTGGCGCGGCATGCGGGTGAGGAAGTGGCAACTGGTCCTTCATCAAGCAGATCATTACCAGGGATACCCGGCTGCGCGTCCCCCCGCAGCCTGTCACTTATATGACAACGAAGCCTGTTTATGAGTCGCTTCATTACAGCTTGTCCTCAGTGCTTGCCTCTCGCCATCCTGCATGATCTAATCTCCCTTCGTCTCACAAGTCCCATCTATCCTGTATGTGATTGTCCCAAGCAAACCGGGCCCTGTTTGTGCTCCCAGGAAGGCAGTGTTGTTTTTAGATTAAAACTGCTCCCGTCCCTAGAGAGTATTCCCTGAGCTCCGCTGGCCGCCCTGCTTAGTCACCCAAACGGGCAGCATCTCTGTTTTTCCTCCATATTTGTAACGGATCCATCGCCTTAAGTAGGCGGAGGATTTGCATAAATTCTGGGACTCTGTGTGGCAGCTGCTTTGTAACGAGCCGCTATCTGGGACGAATCCCGCGCCGGACCTGCGGCTGCCTCTCTGCCGTCCTTCCGCACACGTCTCTCGCCGTCCTGGTGAGAGCGAGACGTGGTTGCTGCATCGCACAGAAACGCGGTAGCACACGGCTTCTCCCTCACCTCCGTCAGCGGGCCCCCGGAGGAGAATCTGCTGTCCCTGCCCCGGTTCCAGTGAGCGTCGCAGCTTTCCAGTCAGCTGCTTTGAATCTGGGTTCGTCTCCCTGCTTGAACAACAGCCGATTGGCTACGCCGGGAGTGAATTCACCGCCGCACTTAGGTCCCATGTTCCACTGCTCCGTTACTTCTCAATGGCGCATATCTTAGACCGCAGAGGTATTTGCCAAAGGCCGTTTTATTTAGACGGCTCCTATTCAGATGTTTAACCCTAATTTAATGCCTAATTATAGCCAAATATGTCCTGCCGTACACATTGAAATAACCCAGAGAAGCGTCCACAGAGTGAGAAGGTGAGTCTGTCAGCACTTTGCCGTGTTTCTGTGGTCCTGCATTGCAATTCATGCACAGCAGAGCAGAGCATATTCACACTCTTCCCCTAACGAAAAGTCTGCGTTAAGAGCGACAAAGGTCTTAGTTGTGTAGATCCTGACGGAGTGAATTTAAAGACTCGTCTACACCCCTGTATATCATCTCTGAACTTTGCCTGAAGTATTCATACTCAGTAGAGATGCTTACTGGTGATGCATTATTATGAGGAAAATTCATCAGTCTAAATGTATAATTGTACCAATTACAATATGCTGGGTTGTTCCCTACTTTACACCCAAAGCCTCTGGGATGGGCTGCAGACCCCCTACGACCCTGAATAGGGTTACAGGAAATGGATGGATGGATGGATGGACTTATTACAGCAGTCTTTGAGTGCATTTTATTATCAAACAGCACATGAAGATAATGTGGAAAAATAGATTTTTATAGGTATTCTTTAAATTAATTAATACATCCAAACATGCAAATATGCATATATAATTCATATATCTATATGTGCAAATTTCCTTCATACTAAACTGAAAGTTGGCATTTAGAAAGTTATATCCCATTAAAACAGATCTCCAGTCTTTGGCAATTCACTTAAAGTCTGCTCCATATGCACACGGGGACTTTGGTGGTCTTTGGTCTGAGGGTCTGCATCAATGAAGCTGCAGACGGCACAGCCTCACCAGACCCTTAAGGTTTGTCGTTCATGGGGAATCTGCCATCGGTGATATTTTCATCAGTTACTTTGCAGAGTTCATTGACAAGTGCTGCAGACTGATCTCAGCCAATAAGCGGAGACGTCACGCTAGTCACCAAGTCTGGCGGAAGAAAATACTACCTTAGTCAGTGATTTACTATGTTTCTAAGAACAATAGAGGAGTTGGTATTTGAAAAAAATAGCTAATGGCAAGACTCAAATGTTCTTCTAAATGACAGATTGCTATAAATGCCCTATCTACATTATACTAAAAAGAAGTAGGTCTCATATACAGGTACAGGTAATAGAATCCACTAATAACATCACACACTGCACTGCATTTTTGGGCAGAATTTCCATATTTTATTTCAAGCTTAAACGCAGCAAAATTTCCAAAATATCCCATGTGGTTAATAAAAACCCAAAGGTGATTTACATGAATTGTGAATCGTGAGACTCTCCTTGGGCCTGGGAATCCTGTGCTGGGGTCTAGCGGCTTGAAAATGACAGACTGGCGGGCGAAGGAGTGCCCGGCCGGCCCCGGGAAAGGCTGCCCAGGACCGTGGCGACGACGGGCAGCCACACGGCAGAGACCCCAGGCCGGGCCGATGCACGGTGAACCGAGTACAAGGTCTTGTCTGGGGGAGATCAGCCGCATTATGATGAAACTGGCTGCAAGGATGTGTTAGTTAGGCATGTGGAAGCCGCCCTGGTGGATCCGTCACACGGACACCCCGCTCTCAGCCTAATTCACGCACGTCGTTATGTTCTGCCATACGTTAAATCACCCTCCCGGGCCGCTCAGTCGACGTCCTTCTGAGCCGAACGTCTCGGAGCAAACATGCGATACGTCCGCTCGGCCGCTCCAATGCATCCACGGTGCAGGCACTGCCGTCCCAGAAAGATGATTATGCTAATTGTCGACCCACAGTCATCGCTGTGAATAACTTATAACCGACAGGCGTTCTCCCACGTAACCGTCTCATAATATTTGCACAGTGGATTTTATGCGGTTTCGTAGTCGTAAAATTTGCGGTGAATAGATCCGCGACAGAATGGACCCGTTTGGCTTATTTACGACGCAAAGTAATGAAATGCGACTGAAAACTTCGTCCCCCCTTCGGCAAGTTCAGAGAAACCCCATGAACCCAGCGGTCGGCTCTTGGCTGGATGTGCTGTGACGGTCTTTATAGGCTAAACACTGTCTGCTATTGTGAGCCTCCGGTTCCCACTGCCGCCTCGCCAGCCCTCGTCCCCGGCTGACAACATGGTGTAAAATCCTATTTGCATTGTGTTTGTCTGCCGAGTCGCCAACATACTGAACGGCGTCCGATCCCTGCACACACAGGCACACACACACACACACCTCACCTACCGCTGTCCCAAACGTACATCCCACGGGCGTGGGGATCGCAAGCCTTAACGCTGACGAAGGGGAGACAGTCGCTTGACTCAGACGGCCGGGCTCGGTTCTGCATGAAGATCACGTTGTGTAACCGGGCCTGATTGATGTACCTATGCGTATGATAATGCCTCGTTCGGGCCCTCAAACAAACCGCCCTACACCTGTTAAAGATGCATGAGACATAAGTTCTGAGGCGCCGTTCCACACACCCTCATCTCTCTGGAGCTGACAAGCTGCCCTACTTGGTTCTGCCCATTTTTTCAACTGACAGAAGAGAACTTGTGATGTATCTGTGGATAGTGGATATGAGATCCTCTCTTTGTGTGCTTGGAATCAAGGCTAATGTTGCCATCATTCTGTCTGCAGTTTCATTTACATACAAAACGTTCCATAGATGTATTTACAAAAACAGGATTACATGCTTCATATTTCTTGGCTTAAGGGCTATTTTGACAGTGTGCACAAAGTAATTTAATTTCTAACCATGTGTAGCCATTGGGTAAACACCTAAATAATTTAGCATTATTTCTAGTTGGAGTACTGCACTGAGACTATTTATCTGTACTCTTCAGATTTGTTTAGTTTTGAAGAGCTGAAAAAATTACGCCCTTTTATTTTTTAGCTATTTGTGTGTTCTGTTCAATGTCCCACTAGTTTCTTGGCAAACAATGTGCTTTGAAATTAGGAGTGGAATGCCGAAACTCTGTGTGTCGCCCTCTGGAGGCGGCCGTGGGTATAGACCCTTCCCCAAAGCCCCCCCTGGGCAGCAGATAGTGAAGTATAGATTTATTAGGATTGAGATGGCAAGGAAGACAGGCGAGCGGGGGATAGGCTCCTCACAAAGTCCAAACAGGCAGGTGTATGCAGATCATCTCCCCGAGAACATCTTGGCCCAAACATGAACCTTCTGCGATGACAGTCCTGGATGGAGATGGCACTGCCACATGTGCCGCTGTGCGAGTCTGCGGGGGTCCGATGTGCCGTGCCTGCTGATGCCAAGGCAGGTGGCACACATGCCGCGTTCGCGACGAAGAGCGCTAGTGAGTCACCTTCTCAACTCCCACTGTACCCCCCCCCTTTTCCCGTTTTTAAAGATGTAATGGAATTTATATAGCAGCTCCTATGGAATTTATACAGAATCGGTTTATTCAAAAGGAAAAATTTGAAGGCAGCTCTGCAATTTGCTGCGGCCCCCACCCTCCAATAACGACATAAACATGTCTTCCAAAAGCTTTTTTTTTTGCTACGAAGCATTTTGGCGCTCTGCTGTAAAACGGGGAAATGTGGAAATGTTTATTTTTTTTTACCAGATGCTAGAAATTAAGATACCAGACTAGAGCCTTTGCTTTGCACTAATCTAAGAGAGGAAATGCAAATTTAGTTAAATAATAGATTCATATTAAACCATCTATGTGTTTTTTTAAGTCATTGATAAAGAAAATTTGGAAGCATTTTTTGTCTGTCAGTACCTGACGTTCCAGTAAAAGACAAAGGATCATAAGCTCCACCGGAATCACAGCTGGCTTTTTCCTGCTCTTGCTTTATGGATAGTGTGATGATCTTCTAATCTCAAAGTAGCAGATATCAGTTCTTCCTTCATTCTCTGTGTGTGGATCATTCCCCAGATTGCACCAGCTTCCATCAATTGTTCAAAGGTCCTTTAGCATCTCTGAACTGTTGCGCTGTGTGTGTCCTGTAATCCCAGTGTTATCCCATCCAGGACATTCTCTGTCCACCTCGGAATAGTCTCCAGGCTTGCCATTACCCTGCACTGGAAGCAGCTATGGAGAACAGAGGAAAATTGCCTATCAGTCAATTAACGGAAGTCTAAGAATCAAACGTTATTTCAGATGTAGTTCATTTATTGCTGGTTTAAATTGACATAGAGGAGCTAAAAGGAAATAAGTTCCTGCAGGCAAGCAGAAATCTTAACAAGGGCAAAGCTATTATTCAGCACCTATGCATAACCTAATGTGTCCTTCGAGAAAAATATTCAGACATCCCACACTCCATCCTGGAGAGCCAGGTTCAGCGATATTTATCACTCTGAAGTTGTTTACCAAGTCACATTCAAAAGCAGACCCCCGGTAGCACAGGCGCGATCCAACAGCCAGTCTCTCTCCTTACAAACCCTTGTGAGAAATATCACCGATAAATCATACTTCAGTCTGATGAAAATGAGTCACCTCGTTCATTAAACCTCTCACTCTGGGTTTCTGAAAGGGTCCTTTTGTTTAATTAAAAATGTTGGATTAGAGGAGGTTAGATTCAGCATTAAAATTCAAATTAGATTCAATGAGATACCGTATGGAGGTGTGACCACCCGAGCGTATCCTTAAACAGCCAAGATCGCAATACCACCCAGCCACGTCTCCTTGCGAAGGGGGCCTGTGTCACTGCATGTGACATCTGTTTGTTTAATTCCGAGTTTTGGTTTATTATGTGTCTTTAAAACACTGTCATTCACGGCAGCAGAGAAGTGGTGATCAACAGAAAACATTCAGGGTGATTATATAAGTACATAAGAGTAATTAAGGTATTATATTGTTCACAGTCAAATTCACTAGTACTGAGTAATATTTTTGTTAATATGTTTTTAGAAATTCTAATGTCCATCTCAAGCATTGTCAGATGTATATGCAATTTAATAATTCATTGAGTAATTACACACACACACACACACACACATATATATATACACACATATAAAAGCATATAAACTTCCGATCAAATGTCTGTTTAGGAAATGGAGAAGAACTATATGACATGGAGGGAAGGATTTTTAGCGTCAAAGACAATGACGACCTGACCTGTAAGACCTGCAGGCTTACTGTTAGGTACAGTTAGTTCAAGTTGTGGATTAAATTTTTCATTTTTCTTTCTTAATCCATCCTCCCTATTATGCTACACTTACCTCTAAAATACTGGTCTGTCTTTATTTTTCAGCTTGTATCCCATATATGCCCACACGCAACTTCGAGGTGAACAGGCATTGATTAAATCAGCACCACCATGTAACTAAGTGACCAAGTTTAAGAGGTTACAAAATTATAGACTGAAGAGAACAGACAATCCAAAATAAAACGGCTTTGTCTATCTAATGAAACAAAAGGGCCCAAAGTATCATCAGGATGAAAAATAAGTTGCGAAAAACACACACAGGCATGGTCCTGGGCACCTTGTCCGCAGGAGTCATTAGTGCAGTGTAATTTCCCCAGTGTATAGCTCACATATCGCCTTGCATCTCATCAGCATGGCCAGACAGCACGCAGGCATTAGGCATGGAGAGATAATGGCCTCTCAGTGCCTTCCTGGGCCAGCCAGGGACCAGGAGGACACATTAAATATGAACCATCTCCAGTCCCCCCCCCCCATGAACATCCAACCCCCCTTTGTTTGTGGTCCTGCTAACAGCAATATCAATTCTACAGCACCAGCGAAGCAGCTCAACACATCCAGGGGGCTTCAGGCGGACAAGTCTCTTTCAGCCACTCCAAGCGGGGGAACAAAGTTAGATCGAAAGGTAATGGGTTTATTAATTAGCAGGCTTTGGGGTGGGGAGGGGGCTGGCAATATGTCCGCAAACACAGGCGGCTCTCTGCATATGCCTTCCCTGTGAGGATCCCATCTGTGACAAACACAGCCTTCAGCAGAGCTGAGCTGGCTTTTCATTCTCCCAGTGAGTGCAGTTAAAAACCGCAGAATAAGAATTACTGACAGAATTTATCATCATGCAGACTTTGTGCTGGTTTCATAACTATAATACACTTACGAATAATATAAGTAAACTGTCAGGACCGGGTGTTGTTGTCTAGGTTCTGTAAACAGCATCTGCCCTTCCCTGTAACACATGTCCCGCATGAGAAGATAACAATGTAATGACTCTCTGAACCTTGCTTGAAATGCAATGAGATGGAGCCAACTAGTATGTGATCCTCAACAGCTTCATTCCACTAACATCGGTATTACACATTTATTTAAAAATCCACCATGGGCAATCGATAATCAACCTAAAATATGTTTTTAGATGTCAAGTATTCCTGTCTCTGTTGAGTCTCAGTAGTATTCCTGTCTTTGTTGTGTATCAAAGTAACCTGTCAATATCTAAAAGAGGCAAAATTATAGTGATGGAGGAGATATTGAGTAACCCCAGAACTAGACAGACACAGCCTTCTAGAATTACGGCGAAGGATGCAATGTCATTCTATCGATATTCCTGTTCACATCACACACTCTATAGATTAGTGCGACTGCAGTGCTGGAATAATGCGGGATCCATTCCTGATAGTCTTCTAGGGGACAGAAGCAATGACGTGCCAATGACCTATTACTGAAGGATTAATCCTATGATACAGAGACACCCGCGGGAGTCCTGGGCCTCAGATTCAACTGCAGGCCCCAGCTGCACAGATCAGACGGCTCAGTTGGAAGAACAAGATTTGTAGATATTGTGCCCATGCAGAATGTCATGAAAGGCTGAAGGCGACCATGACTGATGCCCCTATAGATCCATATCTGAACCCACTTGTTAAGACCGAGGGGAGGGTGTTCAGCAGGCCTCTCCAGGGAGACAGCCTAAGATCCAGGACCACATGCAGCGGTTTCTTCAACTTGCTCCAAGTTCTCAGCGAATGTCTATACTGTCAGTAATTGGGACGCCGGTGTTGGAGCAAGTTGTAAGAGCCATCACTGCCACTGTTTATTTGATTCCCTGCCCCGTGTCCATCAATCCATGAACCTGTTGATCACTGTCAAGGGCCCGTATCATGTTCGTCTGTTCTCTGTCCTCGCCATAGACGTCTTCATAAAGATGAATGACTGAATCTGTGATGTTCAGCAGCCTGTTGTTTTATTGTTAAAAATATTACACAATATCAATCGCGTGCTTAGTCTTCTTGACCAAAATACATGCACCATTCTTACAATCTCCAATAGCTGCATGTGAGTAGTGAAAGCTGTTCCCTTACCTTTTCCTGTCTGTTTGGCCTTATAGAGTGAGAATTTGTATTTTGTAAATAAATTGATATTTTATTTGTATTAATTCCTGAACATTAAAGTAATGAGTGTCGAGATCTTCAGTAAAGTCAAAGGATTTATATGATATAGCACTGCCAGATAGAATTAATTAAAACATTTTTTTTTGTTTTTATAACATCCATATGCATTCAAATAAATGTATCAGAAACCATTTTATCTGTACCTTTTTAAAGACCCCTGACTGTAATCAGAATGTTCTGTCTATACCACTTTGACCAGTGGGGATTAAGCACTTTGCTCTAGCAGCTGTGTGTGATGCGCTCATTGGATCCCAAAGATGTTCCCACCATTGATGCCCCATCCCTAATCCCTATAGAAGCTCCTCTATATGTAGCTTCCATAGCTGCTCTCACTTCTTCCCCTGCTGTTTTATTGCCAAGTCTGCATTCAAAATGAGGATCCGCTCAGCAAATGGCTGACGGTCATTAAAGAGCATTTTAAAGTCACAGCACTGAGGTAAGAAACAACTGTTCTATCAGGTAGAGAAAGCAAACTATTCTAAACAACTAGATCCAGCGCTTTCATACTTAAGTACCACAAAACACAACAGGAAGATCCTTCTCTTAAAGGTGAAAGTGGGGGGGGGGGGGTTCAGTTTTGTGTGGAAAGTTCTCGTGAATTTCTACTGCAGCAAACATAAATATTTATATATACTGTAATTCAAAGGATTTATTTATGTTATACCAATATATGCAGAACACATTCTAGAATTCTGTCATCCGCTGTCAGAGTTTGGCACGCTCATTCTTGGGTCCTGTGTGCTTGCAGCTCATCTCCATGATGCACTTGAAGGTGAATCACCATCATCGTTCTCCACAGGGTCAGAATGTGTCCGATATGAGTGCTTTGTGCCTCGTGGTAGGGGCAGGTGAGCACCGTGTGCTGGTCACATTCGACGTCGTTCCACAGCTCCCCTGCTAGTACCATTGCGTGAGCCTATTATTACTCTCCATTAATAACTCAACACCTATAGTCTAATAATTCCAGCTGATTTGCAGCACCTGGGAGACCTTGTTAAAGAGCTCATGAATTGAAAAGCAGACTGGCTATGCCACCTCACGGTATCATTTCCTATTAATGGGCCATAAATCTAGGAAGGTTGTAACGTGTCTTGATGGCCACCTCTCTCCAGACCTACTTCTCCTTGCTGGGAAGGTTTGTGTTTTCCCTCCCTTTTACACAGGCAACTAACAACCGTCCCTGGACTCCGATTGGCCTCCAAGTGTCAGTCAGGGAAGAATTGCAGCAGATATCCCAGAGCAGAGGTTGGCGCCTCATATGTGCAGCCAGGCAGGCCAAGTGGATGAAGGCCCAGCGCAGCAAGCCTTGCTCCGGAGCTCCCCCTGGAGGCGAGGCTGCCTCAGCACTTCCCGTCACTCTCTCCCACTCAGATGCCTTTTGGGAATCGTCGTTATACTTGGGAAATGTCCGCTGCTTTTGATCGGCACAGCGATTCACAGGACAGCTGCCAGCCTTACTCTTGCGGATCCCTTTCCGTCCTTTGCTCTGGATCCAAATCCCGTCACAGTGCGGAGAGCCCGTGAGTTCTGTTACACAGTGGTTTGTACCCAGGCGCCAAAGAAAATGCTATGCTAAACAAGCGGTCTGAAGGGACCTGGATTGAATCAGTTTTTGTAATTTGGAATCTTATCTCAAAATCTATACTTTTACTGACTTCTGCTGTCCATTCCTATAATTTCCAAATATGTTTCTGAATAGCTGAAGCCTGGTTCAGAAAGCCACGTAAAATCGATGGCTGACCCTGCCTTTTTTCTTTTCCCCTAAAAAGTTGCTCACCCTTCATGGATGATTTTGATTTGCTTCACTGTGGTACACATGAGAGATTATACCTTCACTATGGTACACATAAGAGGTTATACCTTCACTATGGTACACATGAGAGATTATACCTTCACTATGGTACATGTAAGAGATTATACCTTCACTATGGTACACGTGAGAGATTATACCTTCACTATGGTGCACATGAGAGGTTATACCTTCACTATGGTACACATGAGAGATTATACCTTCACTATGGTACACATGAGAGATTATACCTTCACTATGGTACACGTGAGAGATTATACCTTCACTATGGTACACGTGAGAGATTATATCTTCACTATGGTACATGTAAGAAATTATACCTTCTCTATGGTACACGTGAGAGATTATACCTTCACTTTGGTACATGTAAGAGATTATACCTTCACTATGGTACACGTGAGAGATTATACCTTCACTATGGTGCACATGAGAGATTATACCCCATTTCTAACTGCCATATGGAGTTGCCACTCATCCCATATTCTACAGCTTTGTTCTGTTTCGAGAAATAAAACGCTGTGTCCCGTTTTGAACCAATACAGGACGCAATTTGTCCCCCCCCCCACCCTCCCACCAAGTAAATTTTACCGTGGGGGCCCCAGGAGGGAGGGTGCCGTCCTGTATTTCTTCGGATTGAAAGTGGTATATTCCCCGCGGCGTCTCCTCAGTTCTTAGGCTAACTAGGCTAAACTTCAAACAATAACATGCAAAAGTTCCCGAATTAATTACTTGGACACGGAGAGAACATGAAAACTACTCATGCACACAAAAGAACAACCCCGAGGTCAGAGTGTTAATCAGATCACAGCACCCTTACCTGCATGCGGCGAGAGGAACCTGCCTCAGAGAATGTGGGCCAAGGCTGTGAGTTTCTTGGCCCACTTGCTTCTGCTCTGTCCTTGTGTACCTTGCCTAGGGCTCCCCACCATATTAGCAGCTGTTTTAAAGCTATAGAAGTGAATCAAATCATTTATCAACTGGCTGGTGTTCGTGAACAATGACTGGCTCGTCTATTTCATGAGCTCAAGGCTGTTTGTGCCCGGCGTTCATTTCATGTCAAGAATGGGAAGAAACACTTCATAAAGGATAAATAAATCACATGTACTGATGAGTAACAAACCTTCTCTGAGTGCCGGCTTAAACATTCCATTCCACTAAAACCATGTTGGCCCCCTTAGATCTGTGTCAGAGCAGGTGTGTCTGTCTGCAGCCAGCGGATGAGTATGTTGCCGGGGGCTGTTTGCCGTTCGCTCTGCCCCTAATGGGCAGCACACTAACACTGCATAACAGTGCGCTGATTTATTTAGTCAGGCTAAGTTCAATGTTGCACGAGTCACATGTGGAACGCATTAAATGAATAACAGTAAAGCAGAAACACATTACCTGACTGTCAGGCTGTTCGACAGCGAAGCCTGCTGGATTCCTTGTTTTCCCTTTTTTTTTTCCACAGCAGGAAAAATGAAGTTTGCAAGTTACAGCCCATAGAAGCAGAGAATGTCAAAAGTGCAGATGAAGCTCCACCCACCTTGCCCGTCCGTGCCACTGTACGCTTGCATTGTAGGTCACGGATTATTTAGCTGTAGCCATTATTTTGATTTCTCAAATCAACAGAGAATAAATTTTGCTGTGTTTCCAAGCGGGCAGCGTGCGGTTCTGTGGGTTAGCAGTCGGTACCCACGTCCGGAAGGACTTCTGTGGCCTGCAGAGTAACCGTATCACTCTCAGGCCCTTCAGCAAGGCCCTTAACCCCCGAAACTGCTCCAGGGCTGCTGGAAAAATGACTGACCCTCTGCCATTATCGTGATGCAAAAATAGCGCAGGTTCCGAAAAGAACAGTATGTGTTAAAAATACATCTGATCAAATCTATGGTTATTACATTTGAATTTTGCTAACTAAATATATTTCATTAATTTTTATCATAAGATTGTATTAAACATCTAATTCTGTACTGCTTTATATTTCAGCAATGAGCACTTTTCATGCTTTTCGTGTTACACAGAGAGGCTGCCACCCAAGCTGTCTCCTTTCCAGAAGCACTTATGGAGTGGTGGGGTGCCTGACCACTGTCCTGGAGATCCCAGCACTCAGGGCAGAGAAACACCACAATACTATTATAGTACTTTTTGTTATTTGCTTTAGAAATGTACACAGCACTTTATCTGAACTTCAAAAGGGAAGCATTTCTTCTTTATACAGAGTGTAGTTGGAGTATGGAGTAGTCTTCCTGATAACGTAGTGCAAGCGGAATCCTTGGGTTCCTTTAAATCAGAGCTGGATAAGATTTTAACAACTCTGAGCTATTAGTTAAGTTCCCCCCAAGCGAGCCTGATGGGCCGAATGGCCTCCTCTCGTTTGTATAGTTCTTATGTTCTTATGTTTAACTGCCACCCAGATCTACACCCATGAATGGCACCAGATACACACTTCAGCCATATGGAGGTGCTGTAGAGGGCAGGCCCGTCATGACAAGGCAGGCAAACCAAGCAATTGCTTGGGGCCCCCAAATTCCTTCAAATGGCCCTGGTAGAGGGGCGCCTCTGTAGCCCCGGCTGCCACAATGTCTCCCAGCACAGACATGGACTTACAGTAAGTATGCATGGGAATCCACTGCCGCCAATGTGTAAGCATCCCGCATGCTGCTTGAGTGGCCCAGTGGCTCAGTGAGGTGTGTGTCGCTTTACGCGCGTGAGGGTGGGAGTTCACACCTGGCCTGTGTCTGGGTTATGTTTACACGCCGTTGTGAGGATCATGCATTCCCGCAATACGCATTTTTGATGCTGTGGTCCCCACAAGGGGAAACTCAATTTTATAAAACTCTGTGACAGGGATTAAAAAAGGTCTTGTGTTTTGCTTAGTTATTCGTGGTTAAGGTTAGGGCTGGGTGGGGGTTACCATTGACTTGTTGTGATTAGAGTTTTCCTCATATAAATGAATAGAGAGTCCTCACAAAGATATAACTGCAATCCTGTGTGTGTGTGTGTGTGTGTGTCTGCGTGTGTGTGTGTCTGCGTGTGTGTGTTGTGTGTGTGTGTGTGTGTCTGCGTGTGTGTGTGTGTGTTGTGTGTGTCTGCGTGTGTGTGTGTGTGTGTGTGTGTGTGTTGTGTGTGTGTGTGTGTGTGTGTGTCTGTGTGTGTGTGTCTGTGTGTGTGTGTTGTGTGTGTGTGTCTGCGTGTGTGTGTATGTGTTGTGTGTGTGTGTGTGTGTGTGTGAGTGTGTGTGTGTGTGTGGAATCTGCATGTTCTCCCTGTCAGTTTCCTCCAGTTACTCCACTTTCCCCCCACAGTCCAAAGTCATGCAGTTAAACTGATTGGTGCCTGAAAATTCCCTGCAGTGCACATACAAGGCTTCTGATGGATGGGCGACCTGTCCAGACTGTACCCCTGCCTTGCCCCCTAAGAAAGCTGGAACATTCTGCCGGCCCCCTGGAGCTGCGGGCCGATTAATGTCATCCGAAAAAACACCTCTGATTCCTGAAAACAGAACTGACAACACAATATAGTTTCCGAAACCTACAATTGAAAACCCTTAAACAGTGATTATTTCCCATCAATTACAAATCCATCCATCCAACCTTGTTCCAACTGCTTATCCAGCATAGGGTCACGGGGTCCATTATGAATCATATGTCAGAAAGATCATCTTCTTTTAAACACCCACATAATGGAAACTAATTTTCCAACTTGTCTACTGCATGTAAGAGTTTGCCTATGGCGTTCAAGCCAGGAAACCCTTAGGAGATTATTCAAATAATATATGTGGAAAAGGACACACGTCTGCCAAAATGAAAGTATGTTTGGTTTTTCTAACCAACAAGAGGCTGTGCATCAGTGTCACTTAATAAAAATGGACAGCAGTCTGTTTAATGGTGTTTACTGTTTTGGATTACATATTTTAATGCTTTTTATTGCAATTGGATTTACATTTAAAAAGTGCTTCATTTTATCCTTTCATATCAGAAATGCAAATAAACAAGCAAATTAAAAACCTGATAGGGTTTGCTTAAAGTATGTCAGATGAAATATGTGGCCGGTCTACCTCGACTTCCAAGAATCAGGACAGACTGCTGGTGTCTTTTGCCTTTGCGGAGGCCGATCTAACGGCAAAGATAAACGGTTTAAGTGGTTTTAAACATGGTACGAGAGGCTCGAGCATCTCAGAAGCAGGTGTCCTCCTGGGACAGCCGCGTACCACCGTGTCTCAATTTACGGGGGGTGGGGGTGCGCTAAACAAAAAAGCATCCAGTCACTGGCAGCTTAGTTGCTGAGAACACCGTCCCAATGAGCAAGGTCAGAGAAGGATGGGCAGACACAACAGCCAATCGGAAGGTCAGAGAAGGATGGGCAGACACATTACAGCCAATCGGAAGGCCAAAGTGCTAAAATAACAGCTCAGTGGTGGAGCCGAAGACCTTATCTGAGTGTAGAACTCTTCTAGCCTTGAAGTGGAGACAAAAGTGAATCATAGTACCGTACAGGTGTGAAGTGGCAACTCCATTTCTGCACTTATTTCTGTATTTGCACAGCACTGGACCGAATGTGAGAAATACCAACCTGTTTTTGTGGCAATAGAAAATGTGAATAAAGAAAAGGCAGAAAGGTTGCAGTATACTGTACATACAGTACTTACATAAGCAATAATGTATGTGTGGATGTCAAGAATAACAAATTTTCATCCATCCACCTTCTGTACTCATCTGTCCTACACAGGAGCTCCAGAGGCTACCAGGCAAGATGGGGAACAACTCTGGATGGGGCACCAACCCATCATGCATTATTACATTAGAATAGTTACAGCTAACCAACATTATTCAATTAATGCCTTGTCATGTATATGTATACAAGGAAAAGCATGGACAGTAGACACCATTGAGTGACATCAAACATCATCACTTACGAGGAGCCATTCCTCTAAAAATGATCTGTGTCAAGACCATATTCTATAGGTGGTTTCCAAAGGTCTGGACTTTTTATTTAGCAGAATAACATTTTTGAAAATTCCATCACAGAATGTCAACATTTTAGATTACCCATGCAAATATATTTCTGCTTCTTTATATGACATCTATAAGTATTAAAACAAATATAATACATTAACCGCAGTAACAGACTCCAGCTAAACTAGTAACATTTTTCATCAAGTCATTTGGTAATTCTCAACTTCTGCTTTCGACTCTACTGTGCTAAACTAATTCTTTAGTAAATATTTCGGGCAAGATGCCTACAACAGCAGAATGATGATGACTTAATTCTCCTCTTACGTTCTATTCAATTTGCTCCGTTATTATGCAAAGAAAGTCAAAAAGGTTACTGCTCCAAACTACACACACATATTTATAGCCCCATATATTTACTCAAATTGACATAGACATGCAAAGTATATTAACTAATGACAACAATCAATACAACGCAACACAGAAATGACCACTTTCCTTAGTAATACCTATTAAATGACATTCAGTTTAAAAATTAAAAATGACATTCAATTTAGGGAGAAAAATATCCATTTATGCTTCCATCTAACAGCATATCTGCCTCAGGATAAAGATATTTTCCGTGAATGTGACCCCTACATCATCTAAATATTTTAGACGATAACAGGGGATCCATGAATGGTGAGATGTGTAGACCGACGGTCTCTAATTGGACGAATGATGTGCTTCATTTATGATGAACTGATCAAAGGCTGAACTGTAAAAGATAAAGCAGGTGCAGTGTTACTGAATGCACTGCATCTCTAATGCAGTGAGAAGGCAGAATTGTTGATGAAGGAAGATGAAGGGAAAGGCTATTACTTGTCTTCTTATTTTTGTATTCATTATATTTTGGGAAATTTCACTAAACATGATGTCTTCAGGTTTAAGTTTCAGATAATATGCATACTGGAATAATTTTGGTTCTGGCTGTAATCTATGAAGAGTGCTTAGAGTCATATAATGAAAAAGTCTCTGACAATGATATATCCTTATCTGGCAAATGAAAGGAAATCACTTTATTATCTTCAAAAGGGCTTAAGCCTACATGTTCTGGCTTCTTAGAAAATTTCCTTTGAAAAATTCTGTCAAGTGCTTAATATGTAGTTAAATTTTCAGGGTTACTTAACGTAAATTGAGAGGTCAACCAAAAGTTAAATTGAGGGGGAAAAAAAACTTCAGTCTGAGGCTATATTTTATTTTCTCTCAAGGAAATAAATGAAAAGGCAACAGCAGATTTTAGATGTTTGGGCCAGACACCTTGAATTATTTGCAAGCCCTAAAATGAACTAGCATGAAGTCTGGGGTTTGATTTGTTTTGTGCCTTGTGATCTCCTGGATAAGCTCTGGATCATCATGAGCTAGATTGGAAAAGAGTAACGGAGCATGAATAGGTAATTAACCCACTGGGTTCAAAAGCAATTTGAAAGTAAATAGAATTCCATGTACCCTGTTTCACATGCTTTACCGCATTGTTACATTTATCATTGGAGACGTCTTTATAAATTCCTGGTGAGGTTGTGGGACAGACAGGAGTTCATTATGGGATGTTTACCCCAGGATGAAATCTTTTAGCTTTGGTCCTTGGTTTGAATGAAGTGAACCCAGGATTCATGAAAGGAAGAACATGAAGGGAAAAATAAACAGGAAGAAGGGAGGTGAGACGAATTAGGTGCTTTCCGTCATGTGCATCCTCTGCCACGCTGCTTCTCACTGGAATTAGCCCCTCGACATTCACAAAAATACGTTAAACAAACCTGCCTGTGGCACAAACGATGTGGCTTGAAGGACTGCAGGGAGAGACTGGTCAGCCGCTTCCTGTAGAATCGCCATGTCTGTGGTCACTCAGAAAGCTGCAATTTTCATTAGCTCAAAAGAATTAGCCAGCACCGTCGAACATCTATAAGAATCACGAGAAGAACTACTGAAAGCAGCTTATATGAAAATTCTGGATTTATTTATAGAAATATGACATCATTGCTGTTGGTTTTCTGTCACACGCGGATAAGTGGGAATTATTCGACCACAGTAAAATTATACCAGCATGAGTAATTTATTTAGATGTCTTTTCAAGATAGAACGGCTGAAAATTATCCCTTGAAATAATATAATCTATTCCATAATCCCAAATTCTACAGGTTTTCTTTGTTTTTTTTTTTGTCTTAACTGGCCAGACAAACCCAGAAGCTGAAAACAACACTGCCCCCATTTAACAAGGCGCAGAACAAATGACTAAGTAGCCTGAGAATAAGCTTGAGAGACATGAGGCTATTAGCCTCACACACACACACACACACACACACACACACACGCTCCGGGACAAATTGCTTGCAGATGATAGTGTTGGGCTTCGTTGGGGAGGTGAAGCTTCACGCACTGAGAGGAGCGGCACTCGACAGACAAGGAACCACGCTGGGCAGTTTAAGGCCTGCCGTGAGCTGTTAATATAGCACACGCGGCCCACGTCAGCCCAGCTTTACGCTCTTCGCAGTCTGCCACCGCACCACGATCCGGAGATAATATTAGCAGAGAAATGGATGCTTTACTCTTAATAGGAACAATGGTCTTAATGACTTCCCTGGTGACCGAGCTGAGCTGTTGCCATTCATCAAAACAAGAGTCCTCCTGGAAAGACAGTAGAAGGATGCGGGTTGTTTAGAGATGTTTTGTGTCTGGAGCTACTCTGTGCTAAACACAGAAGGGCATGAGCTGGGCTGTTTTGTGTTTCTTGTTTAGATTTGTTTATTGGTGGTTTGAGTTCAGTCGACAGATTTTTTGGTGCACCGATAAGCAGGGTGTTTTATGTCTGGCAGAGGCTTATAATGCTGGGAAAGTGTCTGAATACTGCAGACTGTTCTGTGCCGTCGCAAATAAAAATATTTATATTGCAGTACAGATATAAGTAAAACCAGTGTTTCACTGAATTTTTTGTATAGTTTTGTATAGTTTTTTCCGTCTATTTGCTCTAGACAGAATGTACCACTTTACAGAATGAGCTGATGTACGAGTTGTTTTATTTAAGCATGACAAAATAATTGTATTTGTTTGTTAAGGTATTTAAAGTAATTTGAAAAAAAACCTCTGTAGAAGACAAAAGTTTTTGTTTATTTCACATTTCACCTACATATAGCCGTCACTGTGATTCTGTCTAAACTGATTGGTGATTCGATGTTTGTTCTCATCAAAATAAGTGAAAAAATCATCATCTTTTTCCAGACTGGCTCATATCTCAAAGTAGATGTTTAGGTTTTGCCCTGGTTAGTTGCTAAGATGGTACTCGTTCAGTAGATATTTATTTATTCTGATTGCCTTAAGTCAGTGTTTCCCAATCTGATCTTCGGGAAATCGCAGACATTTCACATTTTTGCTCCTTCTGAACTCCCTCCTGGCAACTGGAAGGGAGCGAAAATGTAGACTGTCTGGCAGGGAGCAGGGAATGAGCGAAAACTTGGACCCGACAACGTGTCCCTGAGAACCAGATTGGGAAACACTACCTTAAATGTGTGCAGTTTTGCGGATTCTATTCATATTTAAAAATATGCATTATATTTTATTTCCTGCCCATTTCCTTATTTAAATTTTATGCAGTATTATGCAATTAATCATGATACTTATAAAAGTATAATAACGTTCTAAGTTAGGTGAGAGGAAATTAAATATTAAAATCTCGAAAGTGTAACCTTTCTTTTTAACTTCATTGTCATTATCAGAAAAATCGTTCTTTGGTTAGTGACATAGGAATCCAAAGTTCTGCAGGTCAGTATTTAGGCTTCTTCGTCGAATGTTTTCAAATTAGAGTTTAACTACTTGCGACGGATTACTTAAGAATCGCAGACAGACAGGAGCGCGAGCCGCTAACACCGGCCCTTCACTGCTCACACTTACCTTCAGGACACACAGGCTGTCTTATGGTCTAAGTTGAGCTCTGAACTGCTGTGCTCTCACCAGCCTATAACTCAAAAAAACAGCCCCCTCCCCCCCCCCCTAAGAATCCCCAGGGGCTGGAACATGCGGTATCGTTTGCAGATGTGACCCAGAAATTGAAATCGGAGTCGTCCTCGGAACAGGCCCGGAAATGAAGCCGCTAGAAGGGCCCGCTAAGCTATTACAGGCCAGATTTTCCACATGTTCTCACTCCGGCCTCCAGTGCCTGTAAATCCGAACCGTCTGGTGGCATTAAAGTAACGAATAACATGTTGCGGCTAACATGGCCGCTTGACAGATGTCCCATTTTTTCCCTGTCGTACCTCCTTATTTTAAATAAATAATACATATGTAAATGTGACAGACTTGGAATTTTGCTTATAGAGCAGCTAAGCATAGATAGTGATACGAATCCATAGCATCAGCTCAGCAGTCGTTCCGTCCATCAATCCACCCACCCACCATTTATCCTGGTCATTCTTGGGGGGGGGGGGGGTTGGAGCCGATCCCAAGGCGGGGGGCTACACCCTGGAGAGAATGCAGGTTCATCACAGGTCAAACATACAGTCCTGCACTGTGAGCAAGATGCTATTCAGAGATGCCTGTACATCTATGTGGGGTGCAGGAGGAAAGCCGCTCAGCACGCGGAGGACAAACTGCACACTGAACAGAAGCGAGACTCACACCCCCACAGCCCCGAGAGTGTGAGACGGCAGCCACACCCACAGGGTCGCCCCGCCCTCCACAGCTGACCAGTCCTGGATCATCTCCAGAACAATTAGGACGTGGCATGAAAGTCAAATGACAATAGGAAGATAAAAGATGCCACTGGTGTCATTCATCGGCACCCAGCCTTAACCTTAAATAACCAAACAAGTAAGTAACCAAACAAATAAGTAACCATAAGTAACCAAACAAATAAAGGCGTTTTTCCTCTTTTTATTGCATTCACAGATTTTTATGAGGACCTGAAAAATGATCCCAACAACATAAAAATAACAGGTTTTTATTAAATTTGGTGGAATATTTGGTCCTCACAATGCAGTATATATAATACACACACACACACACATTTACAGTATATACACACATATGCAAATACTTAAAAAGGGTAAACTGTTGCTATATCTCCCTTATCTTTTCCTACGTTGACATGTTGTGTACAAGCCATGACTTACTATCATCAGTTGTTTTTGAACAACAATATATTAAAGTTATACTACCCATGATCCTCCACTCCAGCAATGACGAACCAACCCGCCCGAGCCTGAAAAACAGCTCTTTTATTGTTACTCTCTTCATGTAAAACTACACTGCAGTACAAACAGCACAGTTCCTGTGTGTAGAATGCCGTCAAACACACTTTGGTTTTGGTATTGGATGATTTACAGTAATGAAACTAATATATCACAAGTAAACAAGCAGGAACTCTTCAAAGCCTGGAAGTAAGATCAGCCGGTAACTGAAGCATTATTCAATACAATAAATAGAACTGAACGTCGGAACGGAACAAAGGGGCCATTTCTCGGATTCGGGGATGACAGACTGGTGGGATGAAGATACTGGGATCTTTTATTCACAGTGGGAAAAGCGACTGCTTGTTCAACAGCAGACTGTGAAACAAAGCTCATTCTAACCCAGTAACCATCCATTTTTCCACTACTTCCATATATTTAAATTATTTATTATAAATGAGAATCAGCCTCAGTTTACATGACCATTCTCCTTATACAGTATATGGTGAAGATTATAATTGAATCGTTGAGATGCTTTTTTTCTTTGCTCTCAGTGGGATACCTTCCGACCCATGTATAAATGCACATAGCCCCTGTATCCCACATTCCTCTCTTCATGTATAAATGCACATAGCCCCTGTATCCCAC
>JABFDZ020000100.1:1291158-1304041 GCA_019775955.2 Pollimyrus isidori
AAGGCTGCCACGCAGGGCGCCAACCTGCACACCGGGAGCAATTTGGGGTTCAGTGTCTTGCTCAAGGACACTTTGATTGGGTCATCGGGCGGGGCCCGAACCAGCAACTCTCTGGTTGCTGAACGACAGCACTGCCCTCTGCACCACCATCACTCCCACCCTTTCGCCACTCCACTGGGGGGCGACGGTGAAGAAACTATGGTTACCAAATTAGATCATGTGACTTAGTGATTCATTTTATTAACCACTAATCAAGAAAAGAGGGATCAGTGTGGTGCTGATGCTGCACGGATTCCATTTGGACCATTGCGTCTTAATATAATGTGTGATTAAGTTATTTACTTAATGTTAAGCTCAAAACTTACTCGGGATATGTTCCAAAGTAAATCAGTAGCTTGATGCAATGACTTGTTTGGTCTGTAAAAATTGATTATCTGTTGGTTTCATGTATCTGCAATATCAGTGTTGCAAAAAAAAAAATCTAATTGATGCTTTTCAGTGAAATTTTGTATTGATGGTAATCAGTTTGTATTGCTGTAGAGATCTGGTCTGATTATCTGGGATCAAAGTGTCATATGCACTTTTCAAGTTAAATTATTCATAAATAATTCACTGAATAATTTCGGGTAGCTTTTAATGAGAAGAAAGGACTAAGACATTTTTAGCGAAACCTATCATTGCTCGTGTGGCCACTCGTAAACACTGGTTACTTCTTGGTGAGGTTAAATCTCAAAATCAAGGAACATATCAGATTCCTCAAGGGAAAAAACAAAATGGATCATCCTGCAGAGGAACACCAGGCACTTCACCCTGTTTAAGCTTTAAAAGGTCAAGGTTTCAATCCTGATTTTGTATCCAGAATGTTTAGTCCATGGAGAAAAAGCAAAACACAGAGTGCTTACAATCTCAGCTCAATTAATGGCTTTAACGCCGTTCAAATGGCCAGTCGTTGTCAAGCGTCCTTGTAATCTCCTCACCTCAATCCCACAGCTTTAAACATTGTAAGACGGGTCTCGCTTGTTCAGCACCAATCCTGGGAGAATGGAGTTCTTTCTTCACAAGTTAAACTAGTTAGTCTAGGTTCTCTGAGTTCTCCGAAAATTTGAAAGGAATTATGGGAGAGAACACTGACATAAACAAACCTGAAGAGAAAGAAAAAATAGAATGAAAGCAAAACAGAACACTTCACTCAAAGGATAAACAGAAACAAAGATACTTTAGATAGATGATGACCCATATACAGACTTTGATGTGTCCCTTAAATGGCTTTTGAAGTGCCTGCTTTCGGAGACCACAGTTGGCTGTGGGACACAAGTGAGTGTGAGCCAATATACACATGAAACCCGGCAGGCAGGCAGCACCTGCACCCCAGACTCCAGCGTCTCTCTGGAAACGGCTCCTTCATCAAGCGTCCTGTAGATAAGCATAATTTGCCATAATCCTTTACTGACCCCATCTGGTGAAGGTTTTGCGGAGAGGAAATAGGGTAAAGATGAACATTCATTCATGGCGGAGCTTTTGGGCTGATTCTCATTGAGGATATTTCCTGTTCTTCAGTTGAGAGTGCTGCTGTCTGCAGTATTATGACAAAAAAATACACAATCTGTAATACAGAAACAATAAGGGAAAAAAAAGGTATTTCCACAGCAGATGTAGCAGTTGATTAAAGCTTAAAGACGGGTAGAGCGAGACAAGGAGGGGGTGAGGAATGAAGCTGGAAGGCTGAGGCCTTTCATGGAGGCTGGGTGCCCCCAGGCTGATATTAATTGTTTTTAGTAATAAGCCTCAGGTTTTCACGCTAATGTAAAAGGCTGGGGGTGCGGTGGGCAGGCCTGCCTCGAGGCGGCACGCACTCAGATGGTAGGCCCATTAATTCACTTGTGCTTTATTACGGATCATGTAAAGTTGACTCGCCTCTTCTCTAGATGAGGCTGCGTGGGCCGAGCCAAGTGCCCAGCCTCACTGCAGGTGTAGGTGTTCATATTCATATGGGGGGAAATGAGTCAGCAGTCATGTTGCGTCTTGCATTAACCCTGGTGAGCTGAAGAGGGTTGGGTTCAACAAGGGCCGCCAGCCCTTTTCCCTCTTGAGGGGATTTCAGCTCCTCTGCCGCTGGGTAAATCGTTCGCTAGCTGGTTGGTATATTCATCATAGCCTAAGCATCATGGCTTCCCTGTTACCATTGTTAATAAACAGCCCAATAACAAAAGAGTAACAAAAGAACAAGCTTCAGGTCAGGTTTCAATGCTTAAAATGAGAATCAACATATTTCCAGTAATTTCCCCCAGAGTATATAATCAATTACTGACTAATTTTCTTAGCTAAGCCAGTCCGTTAATGTACAAAACAGCGCTAAACTCTGTTTGTTTCCTGCCTGGCTCTCAGAATTCTGGCATATTTCTCATAGTGAATTTGGGCAGGTCTTTGTGAGGCTCATGCTTATATATGAAGAGGAAAGATAACTCCGCAGATACACTCGGAGCTGCTATCATTTGTTTTGTGTGCCAGATATTCAAATATTAGTCTTCGGGTGTAATTACAACGTGTCCTTAAAACAACTGAAATGAAGGAAACTGTTATTTCATTTAGCTAAAAACAAGGCTTGATTTGGGTCAGCCACCTGTAAATTTAGCTTTGGCACATATCATCAGCACACATATCCCAACACCAGCCAATTGGAAAGCTTATAAATTTCCCAATTTTACTCACTTTCTTTAGATTATGGGATGAAAGACCAGCAAGATTGGGTCAGGAGAGAAAACACACAGTTAGTGTACGTATGAGAATGCTTCACTGGATAAAAAGTGTTATAGAACACAGACAAACTTCCATCTACCTGGATTTTCTAAGTTGTGTCCTGTGCTGGTGGCTGGGATGGGCTCCAGGCCCCTCTGGCCCTCACCAGGACAAACGGAGTACGGATGAAAAGTCAGTTAGTTATACAAAGTTGAAATCCTACATGAATGGCTTCGTTCGAACTGCTGAGCCAAGATACACATAAATAGCTGATGAAACAAATTTTAAAATGTCAAATTTCATGTTTGTGCATTGTGAAGATACATGATTGATGGTATGTTTGAAAACCAAGGGGCTGTAGATGACTTTCAGCCAACAAAAATATTTTTTTTAGCATTTCTGCATGAAAGGTGGCAGCAGGTTCGTTCCGGCTGCCAAATGACTGTGGAATCATTCAGCCTGTTTTTAAACAGATGAGAGGTAGAAAATTGTACATAGGAGAGTGAAAGTGGTATTGAAGTATGTAGCCAATTGCATGTGAAGAAATACACAGCAATACACAGGAACAGTGGTCTCTTTTTGGGGATACAAGATATACATCAATATTATACCACATTGCATGTAATTAAAGCATTTTCTGTGTGATATAGAAAGAGGGGCTCAAGCAATGAATCACCAAAATTCAGTAAACAGGATGCATGCTCACCTACTGCCAACGACAGACACACAGAGATTCTATCATTCGAACAGCAAAAAATAGATACATTTAGCTGGGATTGAAAATGCGTGATGCGGAAAAGCCTTTTAGAGGAGCGTAGGCACTGAAATCAGCTGGGGAGGGAAAAAGAATGTGTGCTGTGAAGGTGAACATGTGCTGTGAAAGTGATCATGTACTGTGAAAGTGAACGTGTGCTGTGAAGGTGAACGTGTGCTGTGAAGGTGAACATGTACTGTGAAGGTGAACGTGTGCTGTGAAGGTGAACGTGTGCTGTGAAGGTGAACATGTGCTGTGAAAGTGAACATGTACTGTGAAAGTGAACATGTACTGTGAAGGTGAACATGTGCTGTGAAGGTGAACGTGTGCTGTGAAGGTGAACGTGTGCTGTGATGGTGAACGTGTGCTGTGAAAGTGAACGTGTGCTGTGAAGGTGAACATGTACTGTGAAGGTGAACGTGTGCTGTGAAGGTGAACGTGTGCTGTGAAGGTGAACGTGTGCTGTGAAGGTGAACGTGTGCTGTGATGGTGAAATAGCCAGCACAGATCAGAAAGATGCAGCCACAGCAAGAGTGTGGGCGTCTACAAATATTACTAATGTACCGGATGCAGCTCATACCACCCCCTCCAGAAAGTTAGGGTAAGAGGAAATAAAACATGGCTGCACAAGTGCACAGTGATTACAATTGGTAACACACTAAAATGACATGCATAGTACAATTATTCAAACTGATCTGTTTTGTACAGATTTTCAATTCAAAATGGCACTTTTTAAATGCACTGAACGCGATTCTTTGCATTAGACACAACAATCTGACATGAAGTTCCATGTTTGCCATTACAACACACTGTCATTCAGAAAGACAGCACAATATATGTGTCACCTGGCCAAAAACCTCAATGGTTAATTGATACCACTTAAATCAGGAAGTAAGCACTATAAAAAGACCACAGGCAAGCATCTTTTTTTTCCAAGAACAATGGAAGACATTGCAGAGAGAGAAAGAGGGAGGGTGAGGATGAGAGGGGGAGGAAGAGTGAGAGGTAGGGGTAGAGCTGGTAGAGGTGGTCATGGTCGAAGAAGACAACAACTGCCTGATGAGATCAGAGCAACCTTAGTTGATCATGTCATCAACCATGGGCTGACAATGCAAGAGGCTGGACGTAGAGTGCAGCCCGATTTGAGGCGTTTTACCCTCGCCTCTGTCATCCGAACATTTAGACTGGAGCACTGGTATGCAACCAAAATTTCTTTCACACTGTGTACTACACCCCATATCATAGTGTATCATGTACTGGGTGACACCTGTGTACTTTATGAATGGCTGATGTCATACACTAACTGTACAAGTTTCCTGTCCAATTAACTCTACTGTGGGGGAATCTTTAGGCTGCATTTCCCGGCGTACTGGATAACACCATATTGACTGATTTTTGGTCTGTTTTCAGGGAGTACTGGACATGGATGCTCATGCAATCCCACATGAGTTCATCTTCATAGATGAGGCTGGTTTCAACCTAGCAAAGACCAGAAGAAGGAGAAGAAAAGACTGCCGAGCCGTTATAGATGTTCCTGACCAACGTGGTGGGAAGATCACAATGTGCTCTGCCATCTCCAATATGCATGGTGTCCTCCACTGTCATGCCAACCTTGGACCAACACAAGCCCTATTGAAACATTTCTGGACAGACTCCATAACATTTTCATTCCACCAGAGCGTATAGATGATGCAGACCATGCAAGAACCCGGTATGTTGTAGTATGGGACAGCGTGATCTTTCATCATGCAGCCCCAGTGCAAATTGGGTTTGCTGACCACCGACTGTTTCTCGTGCAATACCTCCCACCATTCTCACTTTTACACTTTACTGTTTTTTTCTGAGCATATTTTTGTTCGCTCCGATGTAAATATATCTGCTGTGCATATGTCGCACTGCCTTGTTTGGTGATTTTTTCCATGTGTGTATCTGCAAATATCTAATTTTGTTCAATTTGAAATATTTCAGTGTTGTGGCAGAGCATACCAAAGATGAGAGTGCGTTTCATCATGCCCAACAGTGTGTAGTTGTTTACACACAAATCTGGTGATATAACTGACACGTTTGTGCCATTTAGTGCAGTAGCTTGATTTTTATCATTCTATATGTAGGTTTGTTTGCTGTGCTTCATTTTGCAGGATATGTGAGGTGTTTTGTGAAATTGTAAGAAAACGATTTGCAACAATGAGCCTTGTTGTCAAAATTGTGCTTTAGCAATTGTAAACCATAACAGGGAATACCAGGGAATCCCACACAAACACACTGATAAAAAGTTAACCATAGATAAGCTGTGTAATAGGAGCCTTATAGCAGCAACTTATTTGGGGTAGGTGTAGCTTTATGACTATAATAGTAATGGGATAGAGATATAAATTGCCTAATTCCTGCAAGTTTGGATATGGACTTCGATGGATATGATGTGATTGCTCCGTAAATAACAGCTGATATTTTTGCCGAAACAGGTACAGGCTGATATCTAAGAGATGAACTTTAAAAAAATGTCTTTACAAATTTAGTACACTTAAATTGAATAATAAATAATTATCAATGACCCTACTATGCTGATCAAATTCAAGTAGAGTGACTAAATTAATATTTGTAGCATAATTATAAAAATAAAATTTTAACTAACAAATTTAAGTTGTGTAAGAAACCCTTAAAAGGATTCAAAAACGAACGAAAACAAAATAAACAATCTAAAATTAAGGAATTGCAGTTAAATTTGAAATACAAGATGAACATAAAGCAGATGGCATATCAGTAATTCTAATCATCTTCAGCATTATCCTTATAATGATTATTATTAACGTTCTTCTTTTTGTTAATAGTAGTTGTAAAAGAATTATATTTATTAATAAAGATATTGTTATAAGCATTAAAGTTGACATTTTTTATTATTTTGCTTTACCAATGTGGTAACTGTTTATATTCATTTGTTTGCTTTACATTCTAAGTCTAATATGATATAATAGTTTTACATAAACATATAAGCAATTCTTGTTTTCACAAATATTTCTGTTGCATCTTGAAAATCAGATAAGAATTTTTTTTGTTTGACAGTCACAGAGTGCAATATCGTAGAACAACATGTTTTTATAATGAGCTGCAATCATAGTAAAGCAGGTTTGTTTAATTAATAGACACTTTACCAAAAATAAAATAAACCAACAAATGGTTTAATGCTGTGGTTGAATTGTGTGAGTTACTTCAAAGTTTACGAATCCAGTTTTGGGAAAATGATATTTATATGCAAACAGAACCAAAATTTTCAGAGAAATACAACCATTTGAAATAAGCACTAACTGTATTTTTTCTCGGTATTAAATCAATTAACTATTTCTTCATACCGTTTGAATCAGTGCAGTACAAAAGAGCAGTACTTTCTGGAGTCATATGTGAAATTATTTTTTCATTAAATGTTCTACCAAATTTATTTCAAGCAAAGTTGGTATTTTTCGTTAATAGTAAAGAAATTGTATAAGGAGTTTTTGTCCATTTCAGCAGCCGATTAAAACTGACAGCTGTGTTTCGAGCAGCGCCAGCCTCCGGAGGCACTCTGGGCGGGGCTGTGCCCAGCAGTTTGGCAGGCTGGCGCCGATCCAAAGACGCTCATGCCTCTGCCTGGCATCGCTGGCGCAGCTTGGCACAGTCCGTGCCGGATAACGGGGGCCGGCGGGCCTCTCCGCTCAGCAGATGATGTGTTTCGGGGCTGGAGGGCCGATCTGCTGCGGCGACCCCCCTGCGTGATTCCATAGGCGCGATCGCTCTTGGTAGATAAAGACCGGGTTAAAGATGAGGGCAGGTGGCTTCTTACACGGACCAGCAGCCAGAACGCTGGGTTATGACTGATCTGAGCCGCATAAGCAGAATTTGAAGGTGCGGGGGGTGAGGCATTAACACCAGTCAGGCGATTTCCCGTTTGCAGCAGTCAGTCTAGACATCTGCAGGCTAAGAAGAGCCGTTAATTTCACAGCACATGGGTTACAATTGATGAGCTTTGACTGCTGGGGTCAGAGGTTCTGGAGGTCATGTGGATCACTCCTGCTGCAAAGCTCAAACGGCACAGTTTCCACCTCCTCTTTGGTTCTTTTGGAAAGATTAACTGTCCCTATGGAGCCCGAGGGACCATTTTACACATATTATTTGAGCTACACCTCTAGTTACCAGCTTCTCTAGGACGCCTGTGACCTTTTTTTAGAATATATTTGTTGAATGTATTACCTGCTAGTTACATCTCTTGGGATGTGAGGCAAATTAGCGAACAGGGGAGATACAAAAAAAGGATCAGCCTTGCAAAGAAATGAACATCGCTGGTTTGGAAAAAGTAACAAATAGCAGTATTAATGTTCATGCTCGAGCTGTGTGACATCGCAGTCACACACAGTGTGTATACATATAACATGCAATGTGCGGGCTATGAATCTCATCGAGTGCTTGTGAGTCGTGCTGCACCACAAGCAGCTTAGAGGTCAGCTGGCCCCCCCACCTGGACCCCCTGCCTTCACACCCATGTAAGCGCTATGCGCTAACAGCTGAGCCTCCTTGCTGATTGGTAATCGCAGACTGCTTTATTATAATGAATAATTGCTACCAAACACCCTTCTAAATAGCCACTGCCCACCCACCCCAGAAGCCCCTGGGGGCCTGTTTCTTCTCAGGGACATGACACAAATATCCTTTTAGTGCCTCACATACCCCATTCCTTGCCCCCCCACTACCACCACCATTAAACGCCACAGGAAACTCAGACCCCCTGTGTGATGCTAAAATGGTGCCTCATTAGCATAAATGGGCGGGGCTTCAGTGTCTCTACTGCGCCTATCAGGATGCATGCAGATTCACGCAGATCCATTCCGAATGAGCGCAGTCAAGCTAATTACAGGTATGAAGGTGTGATTAGTTTCTACTTGATGAAAGGGAATTTTCCTGCCATTAAATAATCTCACCGTTCGATGTACACGCGCCGGGTAGACCTACATAATTCAGAACTGCGAAGTTACCCGGCGCCGCCTTCCTCGGCCATCTTAGACGCCGCGCACGGCTGATGAATAATAGATTAAACTCTCTTTCGACCGCGGAGCACTTCTGTGACAAGGGAAAACTCAAACTGTCATAATATTACGTGTAACGGACGGCATGTCAGGCGGCCATTGAGTAACAGAAGCCGTGTAACATTTAGGGGCTGTGCGTTCTTCGCACGCCGGGCTGCTGTGGGTTCTTTGCACACTGGGCAGGTAACATGTCGGGTTTCACGAGCGTGGTCACGGTTACAGTGCAAAACAGGGAGCAATGCAGACATTTACCCACAATGCACCTCACCTCACGCCTCGCTGAGGATTTGGCCACGAAAGCATGCTTATAAGCACAGCAGATCACCCTCCCATCCAAACCTCGCACCCCACACAGAGGCGGCACCCCCAGAGCGGGTGAAGGGGGTGCGATGAAGGTCTGACCTAAATTCACAGTTTGCAAGGCCAGCCTCTGTGTCAGCAGCAGGGATGGTACCTGGAAATGCTTATTCTACAGCCTGCAGCCTTATATTACCGCACTAACGGTGTTCATCGGATTCCACACAATGTTGGACAAAGCAAGAAATTGTGGTTTAAATATTGCAATTTAGATGAATGTGACAATTTGAAAAATTGACAAACTGACAAACAGGAACTTACTTTTAATGTCTCGTTTGCATTTAGCATTTTTTTTAGCTATGTATATTTCTGTTTATCTGTACTCAAAAAAGGCAATTTATTTATATTGTTTATTTATAATGTATAATGTATAAATGGTGAAAGCCAACCTTAGCTCCTTACCTGTTAAAATACACCTGTCCATAAAAGCAATCAGTCTATCCCGATTCCAAACTCTACATTGGCCCTCAGTCTGGAGCTCCATGCAAGATCTCACCTGGTGGAATTTCAATGATATTGAGAACGGTGTGGAACCAGCCCAGAACTACTCAGAAGGACCTTTTCAATGATCTCAAGGTAGCTGGGACCATAGTCACCAAGAAAACAGTTGGTAACACACTACGTCGTGAAGGACTGAAATCCTGAAGTGCCGGAAGGTCCCCTGCTTAAGAAAGCACAAGTACAGGCCTGTTTGAAGTCTGCCACTAAACATCTAAATGATTCAGAGGAGGCCTGGGTGAAAGTGTTGTGGTCAGATGAGACCAAAATCGTTCTTTGGCGTCACTCTCCAACTCGCCGTGTTTGGAAGAGGAGGGATGTTGCCTATGACTCCAGGAAAACCATCCCGACCTTCAAGCAAGGAGGTGTAAACATGATGCTTTGGGGGTGTTTGTCTGCCAAGGGGACAACTGCACCACATCAAAGGGAGGATGGATGGGGCCATGTACCATCAAATCTTGGATGAGATCTGCGTTTGCAAACAATGGTCATTCAACCAAGTACCAAAGCATATCTTCCAATGGATCAAATACTTATTTCCCTAGATAAATGACAAATTGGTTTGTAACTGTTACATAATGATTTTTTTTTCTTGCCTTGTTAATAACCTACTGTATCTTTTGCTTTTTAAATAAACATACCAGTGAAATTTAAGACTTTACCCAATAATAAAGAAATTACAACTTAAGAATTCATCAGGGGGTCAAATAATTATTTCCCTCACTGTATATTAGGTGCCATAACATCTGAGAAAACTGACTCACACCCCTGAAACAGGCAATATGCTTGTAATCATCTGATAAATAATACACATCATAAAGATCACTATAGAAACAGATGCACATTATGTCTGGTGCCCACTATGCACATTCACAGATACTTATGTGATTCAAAAAGTGAAGAAAAGTTTGTAGATTACTGACGCTTTTCCACTTACAAATGAGGTACGTTCCCAATGGCTGTTCGTAACTCGAAATTGTCGTTATTCAGCGTCATATTAAGGGTATATGCAAGTACATGGAACTAGGATGCTGGGAGTACGTACACTGCACTGCTGCACGGTGGGAACAGAGACCAGAAGGCGTACTGGGCGGAAAAAAATGTTGTGGACAGGAAACAAGAGCCCAATTAACGCGATTTGGACTTACAGTCCTCTTCGTTCGTATGTCTGGAAGTTCGTAAGTTGAAAGTTCGTAAGTAAAGGAGCGTATGTATTTATAGATTATTGAATAATAAGGAAAAGTTGATGAATTCAGACCAACCAGAATGATACTGACAAATTTGGCATGTTTTCATCATTGATGTTTTATCCTACCTGCCAACACAGTAAACAATCACCTGCATTGTAAGCAAAATTTAAGGTGTTTACCGGGGATATATGTTATACAGGTAGTGGACCAATATGGGCGTAGTAAACTTAAAGTATAGAGAAACTCTCTCAGTCGACACAATATATTTTTGAGAAAATTTCTGTGGACTTTGTGAGTTTTGGAACTTTAACAAAAGCTCTTTGTTGTATTACATGAGGAGTGAGTGAGTTTCGATTCTCAGTAACCAATAACATACGACGAGGAAGCCTCATTTCAGGACACTAGTGATCCCATCTCAAAGGAAAACAAAAATGAGCTTTGGAAATATACAATTCAATCAGTGAGATCCTTGAGATAAAAAGTGACAAAAACTGATATCAGTCCATCACGGTTATTTGTCTTACATCTGAAAGTCAAGAGATTTTGGTTCAAAATAAGAAGTACTGACTATTTGTAGTATATTATCTAATGTATTAAACAGACAATGAGATGATGACTGTGAATGTGCGTGAGAGCCAGGATGGAGCGGCCCCTGTCCATCTCCATATATCCGCCCTTCCTCTCAGCCGTCCACCGCATTCCCTGCCTCACATTCCTCACTGCAATCCCTGACAGCCCCCCCCCCTCCTCCAGCTGTGCAGGCTTTCCCACGCTCTCCTTAATATCGCGTGACTGTCACACTGCCGTGATCCTTTGAGTAAGTCTGCAGTACCCCCCCCCGCCTCACACACACACACACACTCACCCCCGGCACAGCCGTGGCCCTGTCACACACCACAGGAGCATCACAGAAACCACCAGACAATAACATGCTTTCACACCATGATGAACAAAGGCTTCTTCAACAAGGTCATTGTTACACTCCTTCAAACCACAACATCTGCTCATGGTGTTTATGTCTGAATACTAATGCATATATACAGTTTAACAATAAATACACATTTTATGATACATATGACTGTGAGCCTGTATATATGTACTGCATAGTCCGCACGCTTGTGTATGTATGCGTGCATTTTGATAGAGATCATCACTTGATGAGTTTGTCACCGTTAGCCATATTAAGAGAAAGAAGAGGATGTAAATGGTTGCATGCCTGTTTTCCCCACTGAAAACGTACTGCGACTGCTCCCTGCCTCTTCCCCTTCCCGATGCAAGGAGAGTCTGCCAGCGTTTCCACCCCCTCACACGTGGGGGCGGCGGGGAGATGGGACCACGGCCCCTCCAGCCGTGGTTAATCCAAAAGGACAGTTCCTGCTTATTATAGAACCATTGCAGATAATAAAATCTGAATCAAACCGCCAGCCTAGATCCACAGGAGGCTTTCTGAGACCATTTTTACATTTTTAAAGTTACGGAGGCACCCGGCACTAACAGCGGATCAGATCTCGCCAGTTCGCGTGCCGCCTCTTACTTAGTGAGCCCACGGCCAGATCAGAGCTGCTTAGCCCACCTCTGCTGCACCATCTTCATGTCTCATGTCCTCCACCTCTGGCTGTCACCGTTGCCCCTGAGTGGTCATGGTTTGATTCATGTTCATTTTGTTTTCACCGTCCTCCATGTTGTGACAAATTTACATTGCAGCTACTGGAGGCCAATCCGGAAACCACCAAAACATAAAAGCAGATGAGGGTGTAAGGTCCGGGTGTGAGATGAGGGTGTGAGATCTTGTTGTGAGACTGGGGTGTTTCTGAGAGAGTGTGGAGTGAAGCTGGTAGCAGAGTGTGGGAGCTGCAGAACACAGGCTGCCAATTTCTTAGCTGGGCTACCTGCCTGCCTGCCTGGCTGTTTGGCTGCATCCCAATACACGTTTGCCCATCTGCTGACTGCTTTAATTCCCCCTTTCTGCTCGTCTCTCTGATACTACTGAATAATTGTCTGTCTGTCTGTCTATGTGTCCAGCCTCTCTGCCTGCCTGTCTGCTGTCTGCCTGTCTGCCTGCCTGTCTGCTGTCTGTCTGTCTGCCTGCCTGTCTGCTGTCTGCCTGTCTGCCTGCCTGTCTGCTGTCTGTCTGTCTGTCTATGTGTCCAGCCTCTCTGCCTGCCTGCCTGCCTGTCTGTCTGTCTGTCTATGTGTCCAGCCTCTCTGCCTGCCTGTCTGCTGTCTGTCTGTCTATGTGTCCAGCCTCTCTGCCTGCCTGTCTGCTGTCTGCCTGTCTGCCTGCCTGTCTGCTGTCT
>JABFDZ020000100.1:1315933-1333869 GCA_019775955.2 Pollimyrus isidori
TGAGTCTGTGTTAAGAGTTTAGAAAAAGTATCTGAAGTATGGGTAAGCGCTTGTTAGCGACTGAAAAAAACTGTAATGTGGTATTATTTTTAACCTGTCATGTCAGTCATGTCTTTCTGAGCTTTGACATACAAAGCAATTTTCATTCCACTTCAAGGTTAAAGACTACCGACATATATATTTTTTTCTTTTGCATCACTTTAGATACATTTGAATAACTAATAATTGAGTGGATTACCGGTTTCCTCCATTACGCAACAATTTGGCTGTTCGTGCGCAGTGTGCAGTATCTTATTTAGGGAATAAGTTTAATTAAATTATTCAAGAATGCATTTGCTCTGAAACTTAATATTCCTTATGTAGCGGGTGTGAATACGATATGACCTGGACTGCATCCCACAGATGGAACCCTGACGCCACCTTGTGGTAATTATGTCAAGCTGCATCTATTCATTCCAGAAAAATGATAACCTGCAACTTTTAACAATAATTTAAAACCGATTTAAAGGTGTTATATCAAAATCAATTAAAAACTATAACGGGGTCCAAATACTTAATATTCACTGAAACACATACACATAAAACCCCTGGCAAAAAATACAGAATCATTAGTCTTGAAGGATATTCAGTCAGTTGTTTTCCTATGTAGTTCAAAAAATGAATCACAGATATGACACAAAAACATTTTACCTAATAGCGGAACATTCTGGCTGTAAAACATATCTCAAAAAAATAAAATGACTGGTGATTCCACATTTCTTGTCACGGGTTGTAGACACAAGACTCTCATCTCTCAAGCATGGGTATACATTACGGGGGGTTGTAGCCCTCACAATAAACCAAAACCAACTAATACAACGCCCCCAATAATCATGAGACCTCAACCCCCCCCCCAAATGTTCCAGCCAAAGTTATGCCTTTGTACTCAAAGAAAGACTGATTAGGAGGCAAGTTTCTCAGTGAAGAAATACAGCAAAATGACATTTGTTGAATTAGCAGTATTATTTTAAAATGTCATTTTTGATTACACTGAAATAAGAATGAAATGTATGTGTCCAAACATGAACCGAACACACGACTGCATTTTTCATGCTCTCCCATTGCAATAACTACTTTTCTGATTTTAGCAGTATATTCAGATATCTTGGGGTGGAAAGGTATTATTAATCCTCATTGCTTGAAGGTGTCCCAGGCAGCGTGAGAGGTTTACTCTCAGAAACCCACTGACTAACAGATCAGTCCTCTAAAATTTTCAAAATTAGTTTGAAGACAGACTCAAATTACACACTTTCATTCTCAACCACTCGTCTGAGGCCCAGTATCAGCCAGGAACAGCCTTTTGTAGGCCATGGAACTGTAGCAGGGATACGTACTGAGGTCTGTAATGGGCTGCCGCCCGGATAAAAACCTCCAATTGATCAATAGCAGACATTAGCCTAATCACATGCAATTCGCAATTCCACCCAGTCATTTTGCAGTCTTTTAATAACGGACAACTTACTACGCTGCTATTTTACATATTAGTGGATGACCTCCCTGCCCCCACTATGCATCTCAGATATCAAGACTGGGAAAATGTGAATTGGGACTTTGATTTTCCCTGCCAGCCTCAGGAGGATGTGACCAGCTCTGTGACCAGCTCCTCCTACGGTTTCTTCCTGCCACTGTCTCCTCTGGCTTACTCACTGGGAGCTTTGGGCTGGGATGCTGTAAAGCGCTTTGATACAATGGAATGTTGTGAGAATGTCCTATACAAATAAATTGAATTGAAATGCTTTTGTCCAAAGTGACATAGAAGTGAGGCAAGTAGCACTCAATATTGTTCAATATTGTATTAAAAAAATAATTGCGGCAAAATATTTTGTCATATTTCCCAGACCTACAGGGTCTGAACTATTTGTTTGGTCTCTGGGTAGTTTGTTTATTTCATCAGCTTTATTACCACTTATTTCTGCAATAAAAGTATTTCAGCAAAGCTGAGCACTGATCTCATTCTTTTCATTTTCTGTAATTTGATCTTAAAAATAAGGAATCAATTAGCATATCTGGAAAATCATTTAAATTATTAAATCAGAGCAACAAATAAAAATTCCAATATAAATGTTATGGTCTCTAGTTTAATTGTAACCTAAGCAGGGTGATGTCAATTGCTCTACATACAAAAAAATGAGAATGACCCAAGAGGGAAAACATATTTGAAATGCAAAAGAACATATCGGTGCGAACAGGACGCAATTATTTTAAAAAATTACCTCAGATATTCAGACGCTTCAGGGAGACTAAAAACATGTGTGATTTGAGTCAGTAAAATTAAAGGAGAAAGTGATCAGTAGTCTAACAGACCAAGTTCTATAGTGGACAGAAAGGAGTAAAATTTTACATGTGTTTCCAATTACATCCAATTTCAATAAATCCCAGTGCAGAGTTATGCAGAGTAAATGTTTATTTCCAACTGATAAAGGCAAAAAAACAGCACTTAATATTATTTACAAGAAAGGTCAAGCCGGGCATTTAACCAATAACTGGTTTTTAACTCACAGGGATTCTTTAAGAAAAGTTAACTTTTTGATAAATGGTCCATTTGCATTACTCATAAGATACACAAACCATACATTTGGAGATGAGATGCATGCACAGAAACACACATATCTTCTGGAACATTACAATACTAGCCACTGACATACTGACATTGATCCAACTCCATAAGATCAATTTTTATTAGGTAAATTATTTAATTAAGTAAATTATAAACATGCTTTATGAAATGTCTAGTTGATTTTTTAATCAACAGTTTAAACTTATATTACGAGCCATGAATAATAAAAGATAATGAGAAAACAAGTATGACTAAGGGGGCGTGGAATTTAGGCATAATTTAGAAAAAAACGTATCAATCCCTAAATTAAAGTCTTGGCACCATTATAATAAAATGAGTAAAACTATTAAGAAATATACCAAATAGAACTAAAAGTTTCAGTTGTGTTTCACTGAAAATGAAAGAGCTCATGGTGTAACAATACAATCCTCACTCACAATAGAGTTGTAATTCACTGGAGTCACATGTTAAAGCTGGTGATGACAGATTTTCTCCTCCTAGTGTGTCACAGTGTCTTATTTTCAAATGTAGTAATTTAATCTTCCAGTTCTTATTGTCAAATGGGGAACGTATGAGCCCAAAGACCTCCTCAAAAATGCCCATCAAATCCCGTTCCTTATGAATGGTCCCAGCCACAGCCACCACCACCAGTCCGTGTGGTGAGGCCACACATTTCAGGCCATGAGGCTCAAGGTTGGGGTTAAAGAAAAGTCTTTCCTCTGTAGCCATGGCCAGGAGACGAAGGCTGACCATTTCTGCCCCTTGGAACTCATCCAGCTGCTCTTCTTGCATGGTGCATTGGATTTTCAGACATGCATTCTCCCAGAAGTGCTGTGGACCCCAGGGTTCAGGGGGCTGATCTTTGGCAGGGTTCTGAGAGTTCAGAGCGTGGAAAAACCACTGACAAAATGCCTTCCCCAGAGTCAAGTAATCAGATACATTCACATTTGAATTGTCCTCCTTTTCCTCTATGGCCGGCTTTGACACCTATAAAGAGAAACCTTCATTAGGAAACATTACTAGTTCACACACTGCACTAGAACTTCTACACAGTGCACAAACAATATTGAATACACTGAGATGCAACGTAAATTTCACGGCTGCACCGTAATCACCTTCCCCGGGTGCCACAGCTGAAGGGTGGCCTTCACTAGCTGACTCTTCTCAGCCGTGGGTGGCACGACAATATTCTGGGCCGCCAGGTACTTGAAAATGACGTCTCGGTGCAGCTTCTTACGCTTTAGCAACTCCTCGGCATTCTGACTGTACGCTAATACAGCCTCCTTTGCCTCTGCAAAAGGACGATATCCGATCATATACCTCACGACCAACGACATGTTAATGTCGTTTAAGTCATATAAATAAGACCTGAGACATCGAAAATTAGCCAGTTAAAATATGATGCATCAATACAGAATACTATCTGCAGATTCTACACCTTAAAACGAAAGTAACACATAACTGAAACCTGAATTATCCGCACCTTTAGCGTTTGCAACCGTGATCATTCTGTTGGTTACCGTGTCGCAAAGACCCCGCAAATCAGCCTCCGACAGAAAACCTAAAATCTGTATAAAACCATCACGCTCTATAGCCGTCAGGCCTGCCATGATCGAAAACTTCTTGGTCGTTTTTGGTTTTACTATGTTGTTTTCGTCGAAGTCCGTCATGTGAAACGTTCCGACTGAAAACAAACACCTCCTCACTTCGGTTCCTACACATCAACGACTAAGTTATGAGTTCGGTTGCAATCTCTTCTTGCTTGTTTATGCGACATCATAAGAATACCGTATAAAGTGCTGTGCGTCTTAGGCAATCAAAATAAATGTTTAATGCCCAGCCATGTTAATTCATTTTCACTTAATTTAATTAGTTATTTAGTTAAAAAAACGAGAAATTGATTAGCTATGCGAGACCTGATAGTGGTCGACTCAAAAAATACATGGGTGCATTTTATGGTTGCTTCGAATACTGGGATGACTTTAGCAGGTTTTGAAATGGCTAAACTAACACACTTTGACAGATATAGTAGCATAGCTTTACACCAATAGGAAGACCATTCAAACATTTTATTTGGCTACCTAAGATTTTGCATAAGGATACTCAAGAAACTCTTAAAAGCCAGATTCATACATCCAACACATTCATGAATATCTCAAAGATTAATATACAAAAAAAGGAACAGATATTGCACAATATACTAAATGCTTAATAAATGTAACATGTTAGTCCCCATCCGTCTTAT
Source organism: Pollimyrus isidori (assembly GCA_019775955.2). Lineage (NCBI taxonomy): Eukaryota > Metazoa > Chordata > Actinopteri > Osteoglossiformes > Mormyridae > Pollimyrus > Pollimyrus isidori. Next base: position 1,320,775 of record JABFDZ020000100.1, read on the forward strand.
GAAACTTTGGCATTGCCTCCACTAAGACCCAATTTTACCCATCAAAACAAACGGCCTTAACTCGTATCTATACGCCCGTCTACCAAATTATAAGGACAAGGTGAACATTTTTCCACTTCTTACCAGGCTTCTTCACAACCTCAAGTTTTTTCCCCCCTATAGGACATAACCTGACAAAAAATGAAAGATCAAATCTTTATCACAACCACCATATAATTAGATTATAATAAAATGCATTTTATACATTTGTATATTAAGTGTAATAACTAGCATGAACACATTTGCAATTTTAATGTACAAAATGTGCAATACCCAAGATGTATGCTGTTTTGTGGGGTAAAAGGAATTTTAAACACTTGTGTCAGAATAGTGCAGCTTAACCGTCTGAAGAACTTAAGATACACAAACCCCAAAACACTTGAGATTTCAAACTGAAGTTCACATATTATTTAACCTGGACAGCATTTAATAACTTTATTCTACATTTTCTTTGGTTTAAAAAGGTACATTGTATCTGTAGGAAAATACAGTAGAAGAGGATATTCATTTATATATAGAAAATAAGATTTTATATACATAAAGACAAATCCAAACATCCATTAAACTATTCCAGTGACAATGGTCTTAGGAGACCAACACCAGGACACACAAGGTTTCTCAGCCAGTAGTACACAGAGCATCAATACAGAAAACCAACATGTGGGGGTAAAACACGAATCAATAAGCACATTATATTCATAATCATAACTTTATATAATGGGTGCTTAAAAATGTGTCATGTCAATGTCTTATAAAAGCATCCACATGCATGATAAACACTGAAAATGAATCGCAAATCAGTAAATGTAGATAAATCCACCCAGCAGTACACATCAATTTAACACAATTTAAATCAAACTACCAAAATTTAGCCATAATGAAGGATTTATTGAGCTTGGAGTTCTTATTAATGTGTCACTTCTTAGAAGCAGCATCAGTCCATTCACATCTATTCTTTGACAAATCCAGAAAAAAAAAACTATGAAAAAGTAGTGTTAGGACAAATCTCTGCTAAAATGCACATTTGACCATTTAAAAAGAACTAAGAAAAATTGGAAATTATTTGCCAACTTTGGGATTCTAATTCACTTTCATAAAAAGAAAAAACACAATACAGCTGTACATTATTAAAAACAAAGATGAAAAATCGGTTCAAACCCCAAGACGCACTGAATTCAATTAGTGTTCAGTTGGCTCCTATTATTTTAGAAGACCTGGAATATTCTGCTCCAACATAGGAATTCTATTAATATTATGAAATGATTGAAAAGACAACGAAAGAAGATTCTGCTTTTTTGTCCAAAAACTGCACAGTCCAATTATACATGCGGAACCAACAGAACAAACAAAGCTAAACCAATACTGAACAGACAAAACAAAGAAATGGACATAAGAAATGCTTTAATGTTAGTCGAAGATCCAGGATAAACACGTGGTTCACACGAAATTCTCTTTACAGGAAAGGGTGTCTGAATTGTAAATAGTCCCCGTCTCAAACTCTGGAACCAACTAATTTTAATAACATTGTCTTATTTTGACCCTTTAGAAAACATCTTTGCATGAAGTTGACCACGTTGTTCGAGGCACTTCATAGTATGTCCTTTTGAGTGCGGGGGATTAACCATATACATTCTGTTCCTTCCACTGAAAATGGCAAATTAATGCTTTTTTTGGGGGGGTGGGGGTTGATTGGTTGGTTTAAAAGAAATTAAAAATTAAAAAAATCAGACACCTAGTGCCTCCCAGAGGCAGCCATGAAATGTGCCCTTCCCAGTCTCACTCTTCCCCCATGTCAGTCTTCAGTATCACAAACCCATTCTAAGGTGCCATCGGAATCGCTCTTGACTTTAGCCTTGAAGATGGAGTGTGCAGATGGCTGCCCAGTCCAAATTTACAAGAAGTAGATTCTTCACTTCTGCGTCTTGGAAACCAGATATCACCACATGTTCCATATTCCTGTCTACCAGGCACCTGGGAATTGGCAAAAACACACACAGATTACAATATTGCCCAGAAAGACCCACCATTCAGTCTCATTCAAAAATGCCCTACGACTGAAAAAGCAAGATTACACAAGAGTAGAAGTTTATATAGTGAGACTTACTTTCATCGTCAGAATCGAACCCGAAGAGAGACTTGCACTTGCTGGAGGAGAGATGGCTCTGCAACGCTTCAGGACTTTGGAAAGAGCAAAAGCAGTTGGTACATCTCTGCCTCTGAGCGCCGTGGCTTGGGCTTCTCTCCTCTTCACACGATGGTGGGTGCACGTCTGAGAACTTCCTCCTCTTGGGCATGCTAGTGTGTCGCTCATCTAGATAGGCAGTGGGTGGTGGGCGCACAAAAGGCTTGTTGGACATCTTCCCGTAGGAAGGGGCTGTGTGGGACGTCTCCTTCTTCTGTTCCTCCGGGGTACATTCTGCTTTCCCACTGCTTTCTGTATTTACATTGTTCTCCCGAATCTCCTGGTCTTTCTGTCCTTCGGGGCACGTGGCATTTAGCGGACTTTGGGCGGAAACGACAGCAACCCAATCCCCGTTTTTGGTGTGTCCATTCACAAGCTGCTTGATCGAGGCAGTTCCGTCTACATGAACATGGTCATGCTTCTCTGGCGTTCCAAGTGGAACCATCTCTTCACCAACATTCGTAACACCGTTGCCGGCTGGAGAACTTCTACGCCTCTTTACTGATCTGCTCAGTGATTCACAGCCGGGTTCCCTCACGGCTGCCATGCATTTCTCTTCAGTCTGGATGTTACAGTCACCAGCATTGTGGTCTTCTAGAGGAGGCAGGTAATGTTTCTGCTCGTGATGATGCAGCCTGGAAAGATGGCAGAAGTGCTGCGAGCAACCAGCAAAGTTACACTGCGCTTGAAGCGGCCGGTGTGTCTTCATGTGATCCCTGAGCTCGGTGCGGGTCTTGAAGCGGAGTGTGCAGTCAAAGTGATAGCACACATGTTTCAGAGGGTGCTCATGCCTTTTAACATGATGCTGGAAATGTTCCACACTGTCAAACTCTCTTTGGCAAAACTGGCATTTTCCATTTCTCCTTCGGAAGATGTATTCCAGCACCTTCACGTCCATCGGATGCAACTTCATTGCATGTCTGAGAAGAGACGACTGGTTTCTGAAAGGGGTCTTGGTACATCCATCCGCAGGACAATGGTGTCTAGGCTTTTCACTCTCATTTTCATCCATCGTCTTCCTATTGTCCACAGACTTTGCTTTCCTGGGATTTGAGACTTTTTCTTGCGTCTTCTGGTCCTCGTGTACGTCACCGATGTTCTTCTTGCGTACAGAAGCCCTGTGCTCTCTATCAGTTGTAGATTTCTTTTTTCTGGAGCCTGAAATGTGCCTGGACACCCTTGGCCCTGCCAGCTCCTTGCTGACAGTCCTCTGTCGTGTGGAAACCCTGTACGCTATCCGCGTGGCAGATTTGTTTTTGTGCTTATAGCTTGGAGGCGACTGTTCTGTATAGGGCAGAGCTTCGCAAAGCCCATTTCCATGCACAGAGGTCATTTTCAGTTTTTCAAAATGTTCCAACACGTGTTTCTTTGCTATGAGACGGCGGTTAAACAATTTCCCACAAAACATACATTTCAGTTTGTCCTTTTGTAGGTGAGCAACTGCATGTAATATTATGTTACCCCCCCTGAAATTCTTATTGCACAGTTTACAATAATGACTTATGACAGGATTCTCAGCCTTAACGTGACTGTCCACCAACTGAGCTTCCAACTCGCTTCCTAAAACCGCTTCTTTAGTTTTTCCCAAGGTGGGGGTTTGCACTTGCTTTCGTTCAAGGCCGACTAGTGAGAGCTCCATATCAGTAGACACATGAGTCGTGTTACTTTCTATAACAGATTCGTTAGGGGTCGCTCTTTCATCGATATGAACATGGTTGGTGCCGTCAGATGCAAATGCGTGATCAGCAACAGTGACAGTGTTATGGGGAGCAGCAGCACTCTTAGGAGCAGCAGGTGAGCAGCCGCAGGGAACATCCCTTTCACCTTGCACATCATCCACAACTGTAATTACACCGTCAGTGACAATCTGCTCTACCGCCGTTTCCACTGTCCCAGGTTCTGCAGTGTCACCTTGAGTAAATGTTCCGGCTTCCACAAAAACATCTACAGAACATTCTGGCTTGGCGAGTCCAGCCTCGCAGAATGAATGCACCGTAGCGTCGGGTGACTCCCGCGGGAAAGTCTCTTTTTCTGGCAGAGTACAACCATGCAAAGTATTATTTTCTACCAGCACCTCCAGTGGACACCCAGTGCGTTCAGGGTGACCTTCTGCCAGGTCACAGGGTAATGTTGATGGTGCATCGTCTATGACTTCAAAATCATCCTCAACAGCTTCCTCAGGAATCTTGCAATAGTTGTGTAACTGCAAAATGGCAGCATAATTCACATCGACAGCAGCCTTCCAAAATGTATTTGGCTTATCGGCACAGGATGAAGCAGAAGACTTCAATTCATCCAGAGTCTCTACAGCAGAGTCACCTTCCTTTTCACAATGTTCAAGTCCTTGGGAGCTTCTCTCTTCCTTGGCAGGCACCTCTAAAACTGAGTCTGGATGAGATGTGGTGGACTGCAGTACTAGCGACTCATCGCCCACCTCCTCCTCTCTGGCAGATACTTTTAGACTGGAGTCAGGTTGAGATGTGCTAGTAGGCTGTAGTTCATCGTGTGGCTTAACGAGAAACTCCTCTGCCACAGTAGATACTTCCATACTGAAGTGAAGCTCAGGTGTGCTTGTGGGCTCTAGCACTTGATGCACTTGCTCTCTGAAATAAGCATCTGACACTACATTTCCAGGAAGGGAGGCCTCCACCATAACACCATGACCAGAAGACACAGACGGGTCATCTAGGTGGGGCATGGTCTCTAGTGCCGTTTCCTGTACAGCTTCACGTGTCACTTCTGTCGTTTGGGTATCTGTCTGCACTTGGGGTCCCTCTTGTCCTTGGTCCATTTCCACAGTAGTGTTTTCAAGGACTGTATCATCCACTGAAGGTGACTCATCATCATTGTCATCAAGACATTCGACTGGGTTAGGGGCCTTGTTCTCTGCCTCCTCAACAGATCCTTCCTGAAAGCAATTTGGCTTCCGGCCACGTAGTCTTGCAGCGTTTTTACCAGCTGATCTAGTTTGGTAACTACTGCCATAAGGTTTGACAAGATTTTCCTGAGTTATATCAAGTGGTCTGTAAGAGCATCTTCTTTGAGGGTCATCCAATACCTTTATAACACGTGACCCTGGTTTCCTTCCCCTCCTCTTTACATGAGAGACTGTCGTAACTTCGGGAGGCACAACTATTCGACGCATAACAGGCTTATTTTTGTTCTTAACAGGCTTCTGGAATACTTTCCTGGTGTATAGCTCTGATGATTCGTAATGTAATTTATGTGACTCCTCCTCACAGTAATGTGGTATCCACTTTTCTTCCTCCATTATTTCATTCAGAGCAGCTTTAGTGACCTTCTCGCTCATCAGCTTTAAGCAGTTCGTCCTCAAGGTGATAAGGTTCCAAAACTCGGGGTCAAAAGACAGTCCCTTTTTCAATACTTGGAGGATCTCGAAGCGCATGTGGTTTTTTATTGGGCTGAAGTCCACATGGTACTCCTGATCCGGATGGGTGTAGAGAAGGTACACAGTCTTGTAGGACTCCACAGTGCGCTCCTGGAAGAAGACCAAGAGGGCACAAGCGCGACAGACCTCCAGATCATTGGGCAGCAAATAGGCGATGATCTTGTAGATTAGACAGGAGGCGGTGGGATCATCGTGGAGGTCCATTTGAAGGGCCCTGGCACACAGCTCCATGCAGAAGTGCAAGCCTTCATCCCCCAGCTGTCAGACAGAGACCAACAAGCCTTACAATTCAATTCAAAAATGTTTAAACTGAGTCAGGGCGACTGATGCAGCCATCAAAACGATTCAGGCCCAGCAGTAATTACTAACTTTTCAGAGATGACCTTTACCACAAATAAATGCCTGTTTTGTGCTGTACATATATGCAGGTCTTTTTTCTATACCTGTGAAGAGGTGTGTAAGCACCATACACACACACACACACATTTAAAAATCATTACTTCTAACTGGTCATGACTAAATCACAGTATGAATAATTTCTACCACAACATACAGCTTTACACACATTCATATTTAAAGCTGCAACAGCCAGGTTTGACATTAAAGCACCGAGGTGAAGAAACACATGCAATATGATGCAAATCATCACTAACTATGACAGAATATCTCCACAGAGTAACTGCTCACCTCAGCTCTGATGATTTTCATAAACGGGAAGATGGACCTGACGTTTGTCGCCAGAGATATCAGCTGATGACATTCCTCAAGGAAATCCTTCTTAGAAGGGTTTGCCCTGAGATGCAACTTGCTCCATATGAAAATAAGGTCCCTAAGAGAAATATTAAAAAGGTGCCCAAAATAATTATTTTTAAATCCCGTGAATCCTTTTAAAACTTAATGACCATATAAATACTTGACAACTCACCATAGATAGTACATGTCTCCATTCCTGAGCTGATGAGTTAGGAAGGCTTCGGAGAGAGCCAACAGCAACTCATCAGTCTCCTCACTCTCGCAGTTACAGATCATTTCCACAGCATCTCTCCCATCTATCAGTGCGACCTGCGGATGTCCGAGCAGACCAAACTGCACATGACACGAGCATCTCAGGCAAAACAACTAAAGTATATTCACACAATTTGATCTGAATACATTTAAATTCATACGAAAACAGTCACAGTGTAATTTCACAAAAAAATAATTTTGAGATGACAGCTTCAATTTGTCATAAGCCATTCATAACTTCTTAAACGATACTTTATGGTCATGTGCCACAGCAAAACTCCAGGCCATTTAATTTATTCTTTGCTTTTAGGAAACTGAGCCACAAAGATAAAAGGACTCTTAATGCAAGTAAGCGTTAAGGTAGGAGCCCAAAAACGGTATCCAGCAAACATCACAGCAGAGACCGTGTGCTGGGCTGTGATATGGTGTCAGCGGCATTCGGACAGCAGCCATCAGGGAGTTTCTCTAAACACGGTGGCAAAACACGTATAACGGCCTACTTTGGACCATCAAAGCCTTTAACGCCTCAACATGTGCATCAAACCTCTAGAACACTGTTTTTTTTCCCATTACTGACAGTAAGTAGCACTGTCGACACCACCAGGGTTTGGGTTTGAATCCCACCTCTGCTGTGTGTACACTCCCCTCATTAGGCTTATTCCCCATGATAAATTTCAGACACACTGCGGTTTACCGAACATACAACGGCCAACCCAAGCTCTTATGCAGCTCTCAAGTGACAAGTGTCCCTTCAAAGACACACAGTGAGGCAGACTGGTGATTCTGAACTGACCATAGAGTGTGTGTGTGTGCACCCCAGCCCTGTGCTACCGGGGGCAGTCTGCAGGTGACCTAAAAACGCATTATGGGTTACAAGATGGATGCATGAATATGAAGTCGCTATGTGTACAACGAAGCACAAGAACAATCCAGTAAAATGGCGTGTTGTAGGCTAACTAAACCAAATGTTGTGTCTGGTCAAAACGTTGATTTTTTTTTAATGCTCTACAAAGTCTGGCGGCTAAGATTGGTAGAGAAAATTTTTACTTCTCTGCCGCCTTTCAGTGGGAACGAGAAAGCTTAACAGAAGAACGGATGGGATAGGTGCTCTGTCCTCTTACAAATGCTCCTTAAAAAACTTACTCTTGCCTTAAATTTTCACTATCCAGCAGGACACCAAAATGGTTTATTAAAAAAATGTCCTGGCTCATGCAAAGGCATGACGGTAACACTTTACTTGAAGGCGCACAAATAACGTTAGTTACTCGATACTACTCAAGAACAAATCATGAACATATTAATATAGTTCTTGCATGAAATACATGAACCGTCATGACTGATTACTGATGAATGAACATTGGATCGGTACGTAACTAACACTTGATTACTGGTTAACTATTTATTTAAGTAACTATGTACTACTACATTATTTGTGCCCCCTCAACTAAAGTGTTACCGGCATGACTTTGGGAACCTGTAAGAATAACTACCTATTGTAGGACCTACATTTCAGCTGGGTGGCTCTTCCCAAAGGACAAGTGAACATGGAATTCTGCCTCTGAATGTCTTTGTAGGAATTCTACGCAACCAACAGAATTATACCTACTTTCCTTAACGCATATATTCCCCCCGAAGCACCAAAGCACATCATATCTCACCCCCTTTTGGAGATGGTCGTAGCGAGAGGCTTTCCAGAGACACGTGAAGTAGGCCTGGTGGAAGTAGAGATGCCTCCCCAGCTCTGGATGCTCCAGGCAGCACTTGGCCAAGGTGACGGCCTCCTGGGTTCGGCTGCAGGTCAGCAGGTAACGCAGGCGGAGCTCAAAGAAGACGGGAACTTCAGAGCTCAGGTACTTCTCCACTGAAGAAACAAAAAAAATCTATATGAACCACATAGGAGAAGGAGGCAGGAAAGTCTAATTAGTTCTCAAATCTCTTGGATGAAGTCAAGTAGCCCCCGACCCAAGAGAGTGAGACACCCCCAAAAGAAAAGCAAACTCCTAATGATTTCAGAATTATCCTGCAGAAGCTGCAACTGGGCCAAGCTGGACAGGAACTCCTCATGTTTACAGAGCAATTCCAGCATTATGGATGTAACATTTAGACATATTGACCAACAAAATACCTCGGAGCATGGGCGAGCTTAGTACCAATGAGTCAATTTACAAATATTTTCACGTAAGCTCTTGGGCTGAATACAGACAAATCCGCTAAAATCATATATTGACTTGAGATACATAATAGGTGTTTCTTCAGTGTTGTAGATGTGACATCAAGGAGACTTTGGCATGGAGCTGCCCTACAAATGAGTATTCAATGCTAACAATGCTAGTATTTCACATCATATGAAGGGATACTGCACCCTCCGCCTGGGGCTGTTCTGCCTCCCTCAGAATGGCCTGGAGGACTGGGGGCTCCCAGGGCCCCCCACCTTCAATCACCTGCCTGACAAGCAACAGGTAAATGTTGTGGTGCCTCACGAGGTGGGAGTGGCATTCCTGTAGAGGAAGAAAGAACACAAGTCATCCATAATCCCAGCATCAAGAGGGCAAAAGAGCAGATTTTTATTAAGACACTTCAAAAAGCTCCGAGATGCACCATATAGCAGAAAAAAATGTATATACACTAAAGAACTTTCAAGCCAAACTAGAGGAAAGTACATATTTGCCACAGCCCACCTGAAAGGAGTTGAGGATCTCTCTTAAAGGAGACTTGAGGAACTCTTCTTTGCCAAAAAACAACAGCAGTTCAAAGAAGCTCCTGTGAAGGCAAACAGGAACCAACGCAGGATAGAATAAGTCCTCCCACATGAATGTGTAAAGGGCTCCAAGCCGGAGGAGGACAGGGTGGTGAGCATGTGGGCAGGCTGGAGGTACTCACAGGGCCAGGCTGCTGAGGGCACGGTGCACGGGTTCGCAGCCCGAGGGGTACGGGGTCGAGGACAGGCAGAAACGGCTCAGGGCGGTCTGGAGCACCCGCAGCCGAGGCAGGGGCACACGCCAACGGCCCGTGTGCTCCGTCACCAGCTACACGCGCCGGGGAAGTGGGCGGGAGAAATGGAACAGGAAGTGAAAATTGTGGAGAGAGCTTACTTTGTCTCTGCCTGTATAAAACACAGAACTTGCACCACTCACTCCTGAAACAGTCCAGTGAGGTATTTCTATATGCACTGCCATGCTCAAAGAGTTTCTCCTTCATCACATAAACATAGAAGTTATATTTACATGGAAGCTCTTATGGGAGTTTCACAGCAATAATGGCCAAATAAAAACAAACATTCCAGGCATAGATGCCCACAGGAAAAAAACAGAGGTCCTGAATATGCATCTTCGTGCAACTCAAAATAAAGCTCGCTGGATAAGTGGACCCTCTCCGAGATTTACAAACTCTTCAGAAGTTACATAAAGGGGGTGGGGGTTGTGGTTCATTATTTCACTCCACACGTGTTTCAACGGATATTTAACAACAATTTACCAACAATAAAGAACGATGACAAATATTTTCCTGCCGGTTAACAATTTTTACCAGTAACACCGCGCAGAAAACAAGCTTCAGCAGAAGAAAGAGCAGCTGGATCTCAGTGCCATTAAACTCTGTTATGAAAACATGATCCGTGCCTAAAAACATCGTGCTTTCCAATTACTAGAAGCCAAACTACGATTACTTAAATACAACCCAAAACAAATATTCACTAAAACATGACAAACATAGTAAATACTAGTACTCACGCTAATAGATGATACTATTTATTCTTTAAAAAATAACAACTTTACGGATTTAAATGACTTTGGGTCCGAATACTGTGTCTCGCGTATTTTTCTTGTCTTTTGTTTTAATCCCCGGAGAATCGTTACAAAGAAACAAACCGACTTAAAGTACGGGCAAGTAAACAAGGTAACCATTAATAGTTGAGTGTGCGCGACCCTGTCTATAAGCATTGAGCTGCTGTGGAGGGTGGGGGTTCAGAAAGGGATCCCGGCGTCGGACCGCGTTTTCGGAGCTTTCGGAGCCGCCGCACATACCTCGCAGAAGCCGGAGCAGTAGCTCTCGCACTCCGGCTGACGAACCTGCAGGCGATCCAGCTGTTCTCCGAGCCTTTCGGACTCCGCGTCGCTCTCCCCTTCCGCCATGCTGCTCGCTTCACCGTGCGCGTACGACGCCGACGGCCAAGGGGCCCGAGTGAGGACGACTTCCTGCCCGGCCCACCGGCTGCACGGCTGAGACAAACCCCCCTTTCGCTTTCGCAGCACGTCCGCCTCGCTCCACCTTCTCAAAACAACTTCAACGGATGGGCTTTCTACGTGTCCGTATAATCATTGTATATGATGGCCGTCATCTGCTTTGCCTGTTCACTAGTACTCAAGATTACTGACTGAACTGTGACAGTATTCGCTTCTTGTGCAGCATTTTTACAAGCAGTAGGTTGCAGTACGGTGACGGTGCGTGGAGCAATGTTTAGCTCTGCTGAGCAAATAGGAGACGGCAAAGCGGCCAATCGCATTTTGCGTTGAGTTGCAGAATTCAACGGATTGGGGAAAATATCAGTGCGGATTTCCACGTATGATTTAGTGACAATCCGAAATGTGTATTTTTACCGTCCTGCTAAAATTTGTGGTAAATTGTGATGAAATTGTAGGTTATTAAAATAATAAGCAATGTTTGTCGGGCACCGCATGATATGCAATGAATGAAAATGTCGATTAAAGAGGGTTTTGTAAAAGTGATTTTAATGTAGGGTGAACTACACAAAAGTGGGACATATGGCTAAATCATTTAGAAAAATCTCATGAAAGTCATTTGCCAGTATTTTTTTTCAATTAGGTGCATGTCTCCTTAAAAAGCTTTGTGCGAACATTTGCGCAAACAATCTATGCACAGTTTGCAGCCTAATATTTCAGAGTGAAGTGGGATGAAACATGGAGGTCTAATTTCTTGATTTAATATATATATATATATATAGCGTCACGTCATATATGTCATATATATGACATAGGCCTATATGACGTGACGCTATTTTTTTATGTCCCTATGGTTTAGCTCAATTTAAAAGTGTGAGCACTGGAAAACAAACTTAGAGATTGCTTGCATAGCCTACATCATTTTTTGAAGACAGTCTAATTTCTGTTTTTTATGATGTTTTTGACAGTATATTTGGGGGTAAAATGTCAACGTACTGTAGCCGTAAAAATTATTTACCAAGTAATTAAACTTGCTTTAAAAACGTGAAATTCTCAATAAAATACCCTAGCAACTAGTTTTGCTAATTCTTACACTAGAATAAAAAATATACGTAATGGAGATTCATGTTAGTCAGTTCAACTCATCATTTCACATTTTGGGAGCCATTTTGTTCATATTCTACAAGAAATCCATGTGTAAGGAAATAACACCTCAGAGAACTCTGATGACACTCACACTTGCATGCTAAGGTTAGCAGGATGGTCTCTTTAAAATATTATAGAAATGGACATTTTTAAGGTATGGTCAGGTATGCTAAGGTTTATATGTGAAATGGTATGACCCCAGGAAAATATTAATCATAATTATGAAAATGAGTATGTATTTTATATACATACTCATATGTTTTAAACATTCACACCAAGGTCGGAGCGGTTGGAGAGACGGATTGCTATTCAGTTTGCACTACATGCAATACGATGTTGATGTGGCTTGGAATATAGAAAGAGGTGATCCTTGGATGTTTGTGATTGACCTACGTTTCTGGTGAATTACGAATAGCCTGTAGACAGTATCAAGAGAAAGGTGTTGAAATTTGCATCCTGTTGTCATTAGCTGCTAAGTTTTATTTAATAACACACATACATGGCTTTGCGATATGACCAAAATCATACGTCCCGATAACTATACATATCACGATATAATACATTTTCTGTAAATTCAATGAATAAATAGTTTATATACCACGACCACATGGAACAACCTATTTTGTATTATATTTGAATAATTTACTCAACAAATAAATTGTACTTATTCATATTTTATTCTTTCCCTTGTCTTTAGAACATTTGCGCAAATTTCCGAATGTAACGAAATATATGATTTTAATGTATAAAATATAGAAAGGTAAATGGATAACCGCAAACTTGGAATATGTGCAGTAAAGTGCAGGCAGCACCAGAATATATTTGAAGTTTTCATGGAGCCAGGGAGACTGATCCTTCCCCTTTGCCACCAGCCCTGTGTCTTCCTGTGTCTTCCTGTATCTTCCTGTATCTTCCTGTGTCTTCCTGTGTCTTCCTGTATCTTCCTGTGTCTTCCTGTGTCTTCCTGTATCTTCCTGTGTCTTCCTGTATCTTTCTGTGTCTTCCTGTGTCTTCCTGTGTCTTCCTGTATCTTTCTGTGTCTTCCTGTATCTTCCTGTGTCTTCCTGTATCTTCCTGTGTCTTCCTGTGTCTTCCTGTATCTTCCTGTGTCTTCCTGTGTCTTCCTGTATCTTCCT
>JABFDZ020000100.1:1362720-1378156 GCA_019775955.2 Pollimyrus isidori
GTCCTGCGTCACGCCAACAGTAAAGCATCCTGAGACCATCCATGTGTGGGGCTGCTTCTCAGCCAAGGGAGTGGACTTAAGAACACAGCCAGGAATAAAGAATGGCACCAAAACGTCCTCTGAGAGCAACTTCTCCCAGTCATCCAAGAACAGTTTGGTGATGAACAATGCCTTCTGCAGCATGAAGGAGCACCGTGCCATAAAGCAAAAGTGATAACTAACTGGCTCAGGGAACAAAACATTAACATTTTGGGTCCATGGCCAGGAAACTCCCCAGACCTTAATCCCATTGAGAACTTGTGGTCAGTCCTGAAGAGGCGGCTGGATAAACAAAAACCCACAAATTCTGACAAACACCAGGCATTGACTGTGCAAGAATGGGCTGCCATCAGTCAGGATTTGGCCCAGAAGTTGATTGACAGCATGTCAGAGCAAATTGAAGAGGTATTGAAAAAGAATGGCCAAAACTGCAAATACCGACCCTTTGCATAAACTCAATGCAATTAATAAATGCCTTTGACACCTATGAAATGCTTGTAATTATACTGATTTTCAATCGTTCTCTCATTACTTTCGACTACTACTGTACACTCAACAGGTTGTTTGAACGTCACATTTTTTTTAATTGGCTCGTTTAAAAAAGAAAGCATGCCATCTAGTGGCCATTATTCCGAAATACAAAAAGAATAACTGAAAAGCGCTGACTGAGGAAAAACCTCGTTATAAAATCAGATGAGTACAGCAGAAAGAAAGCGGACAAGAATTAAATGCAAGCTTTACCTGCTTCGGCGAGAAGACGGATGATTTCTCTACCTTTGGTAAGCGCGTGAAGGAATAACGGGAGTACAATGCAACGTACTTTACGGAATCATGGCGGCACACAGCGCTCCGGAAGAAAAGGAAGAATAAGAAAAAGCTGATAGGTGAAAGGCAGTGGACTATGACACCCCTCTGTACGGACTCTGTGATCCGGAGCATGTGACTGTGACAGATCAGCTGACTGAACATTTATATGCTGGTTCAATCTGCATCTGAAGTCGTGTTACATAAGACGATCGCACCTTCTCAAGGGGGCATTAAGGAATTCATAGTAATCTCCTGGGATTTTAACCGGTCTCTCTTTGCAGTGCGTTGAGTAACTTTTTAGGGGCACGACAAGGGAAGGCATTTTGAGGTATTGTATGCAAACGAGACGGATGCTTTACATTTGTGTCGCCCTGTTTCCCTGATCACAGGTGGCAGACTCCAGCTCTGGCGGGCCGGAGACCTGCGCATTTTGAGGTTTCCCCTCGTTTAACACACCCGATTCAGCTTCTTGTGCTAATGAGCACATCGCTGTTGAGCTGAATCATTTGTGATGGAACTGGGAAAGAACTTAAGTACACGCACCTGCGGCCCAACAGGACTGGAGTTGGACTTTATATGCTCAGATTTTAGTTTTGCACACCAGGGCACGGCGGTATTCCTGTAATTCATTAACTCTTTTAGGTGTGAGTATATGGCCACAAGAAACTGTAGGGGTTGTGCAGCATCGCTTTAAGATAACAGATAGGGACTTGTTTGGGTTGTTCGGTGACAGAGTAAAGTTAGCAGTCACTTAGATATTCGCCTGACATTCACAGAATTTCGCATTTTCTTATTTATTCTATTAAAACATTGGAAAAACAAGTAACCACCACATGTGTGTGTATATGTATGTATGTATGTATATATATATATATATATATATATACACACACATATATAAAAACAAACAAAATAACAGACGTTCTTAACAAATGGTTATTACTGAAGACATGCAACACTTTCAAGATCTATTTCAATGTTTAACAGACAAAGTCACAAGCACATTCAGGGCCCCCTAACACTAGTGATACTATAAAAATAATATAAGCCGACATGCCCTATATTGGGGTGACAGCGCGGTGCAGCGGTTAGCACTGCTGCCTGACATGTACCTGCTAGGCTTCCATGTGTGTTGAGTTTGCATTTTCACATGTTGCCCCCCCCCGGGGTCCAAAAACATGCTGCGGCTAATTGGAGAATGTCTTCTATTTCGATGCCGGCTGGAATATACAGCCCACTAATGCTCGAAAGCCAAAGGGCCCGGCTACTAAATTTCAGCCTGTGGACAAAGAACATTACGAGACCTACACACGTTAGGTACTTGTGAAACCTGTACACAATTTCTGAGATTGACTTACAAGCCTGATTAATTTCTATGCAGGAGGCATTTAGGCCATCATTATGCTCTAAAGACAGACCTAAATCTAGAACGATCTAAAAACAGAAGTCTGTTTCTATTAAGGAAATACCACAGTATGTATAACAAACCAGTGACTGGTTCATTTTCTTTGCTGCTGCTGTTCCGTGCTGCAGGCTGAACAAACTTTTGTGGAAAGTAAATGTTGTGATAGAATCGAGACTGGACTCCTAGGAAGAGGGAGGAGAGAGAACTGTCCAGACTGTCCAGCATGTTGTATTCTGAGGCCTATAGTGTATCAGAGTGTTATCTGTCTGTCTGTCTGTCTAGAGGGTCTACTGGAAGTTATTAATGCTTGCTGTGTTGCTGGATGACAGTCAGTTTCATTCCTGGGGATCGGAAAATATGGATCTTATCCTTACGATCATGGAGAGCATAGAATGAGAGTTTTCTTGGAAGGAACTTAGGTATGTTCAGTGTCAGAAACCCCAAATGTATTACTCAGCAAGTAATGTCTGTTCTCTGTAACTGAAAATACAATGGCTATTTGGAAAACAGCCTTTTAATTCTGCATTGATTACTATTTGTATTTTACAAGTTTGAAGTAGAAATGTATGTGTCATGTAAGGTTTCAGTTGAGGAGAAGCATGACATGGAAGTGTTTGCACAATGTGTTCACTTGGAGTTCTGGGAAAATATATGTGCATTATAACCTTCTTTTTCGCTACAGTAGAGTGCCAGTATATTTGCAAAGCCCGGCTTCAGTTCTGTGGTTCTTGAGAGGAGGCAGGCAAGATGCCTCCTGGCGTATATGAACGTACAGACACAGAATCTGATTCACGTGACAGTCCATGCTGGACTTTCTGCCAGCTCTGACCTGAGGTGTTTTATGGAAGTTTCATTGTTCCAGAACGTTCCATCTTTCCTCTCTCAGTTAAAATGGCTTGTTTGAAGACCTGCTTATTTTGTCATCCGAGAACAATAACAGTTTAGATCGCCGAATTGAGTGAAATTCAGCTGTTTTCATCTTGCTTAATTTTATATCACCCTAACTTATAGCACAGCGATTCGGTCCTATTGTGGTAGGACCCTTTCTACAACTTGTAGAATTTTAACTGACAAGCCTCTCTGTTGTTCTTAATTTAGACTGATTTGAAACACCTTTTGCTATGATTAACAAACAGCCCACAAACAGCCCATAAAAACACTTTAAACAGAGGTCCTAGAGTTGTATTCAGAAATGTAATTTGTACTTGTTTGTGCATAAATGTTTCTGATTTGGCTGAAATAGGTCAGTGTGGGTTATATTAAAACATGATGTGCTTTTCCTCGTTCTGCAGGACAGACCTTTTGTGCTGTCAGAATACATCAGGGAACCATTCAAAGCAGGTTTGTGAGCTGGGCTTCCCTGGATTCCCTGGACCAGACATCATAACCTTCCAGTTACAGCGGACCCCAAATTCCCTAGCAATTTCAGTGACTGTGCTGAATAATCGTCTCTGTCGAAGGCAGTCCTAAGACCTCAAGTTCAGAACATGTTCGAAACCTGAAATGTTCCTGTCGTCCATCCATCTGAAGCCCCCGGGGGGGGGGGCATCGTTGTAAATTACAGAAATGACTCCGCTTCGTCTGAAGTAACAGCCTTTGGCTGCACACTGCTCCTGAAACTGTATCAGACTGGTGCAAGCTCTGGACGTCTTGAAGTCATTTGTCTTGTCAACATGCAGCAAAACACAAATAACTGTTTAGAAAGGAGAATATCATGAAAATGAAGTATGAAAGGGGAAAGGAAAAAAGCCTGCCTTGTGAATCACTTTTATCTTTTGGTTTAGAGTAATTCATGGGAAAACATGCACTCTTCGCTGCTTGTTTACATGAAAAGGCGTGTGCCGTTCAGTCAGGGGCTGTGGCGGGTGGGGGGTACTGGTGGGTGGCATCTGGTGGGTCCAAGTGCCCTCTGCAGATTGGTAAGGGCCCTCGATGAGGTGTTGGGCATCCTCTCTGGAGACCGCCCCTTTGTGATGTCTGTCTGCAGCGAGGTTGGTGTTCAAAAGCAAATAGACCTCTAGGGCTTTAAAGCAAACAGCCATTTATTTCGGCAGCCAAGAGTGGGGGTGTCTGGACTTTGTGAAGATGTGAATATAAACCTTGCTTGCATGTGGGTATGTACAAGGGCGGTGGATATGGGTTGTTTTTCTAGTGGTACAGTGATCCTATGAGGTCTGGTTCTAGCCCCAGCAAAAATCATTCTTCAACTGCGACTTTTCACCAGCAGTTGTCAGTCCATCAATCGTGAATGTACACTAAAATGGACTACAATAAAGGGTCATCCTTGACTCTTATTGCAATGGTGGGAATTATCAGTTATTTTCCACTTGGACAAGCCATAAAATAATTAAAGCATGGCTAAGCTTTATTCTCAGGAACTGTGGTGAGTAAAGGAAAACAGCCATGAGAATGAAGTATAGTATGAACATCGTATGAAATCCCTCCAGAGTGCAGGGTGCTGGTTCAATTCCTGCTCTATTATCTTTGAATGAAGAATCTCACCTGGATTTTTACCGTATCATCTTTAATGTCTTGATGTGTCTTACTCCAGGCTTTCTAATGTGGTTAAATCTGTTCACAGGGCAATGTGTACGTCAGAGCTGTTTAAGGGGCAAATAACATATCTGATAGTCTTCTGATGTAGAGTTCTGCTCCTGATTTGGGTCAGTGCTTCACATTCTCCAAAGTTAATACTGCAATGAAGAAATTCTGGTCTGATGTGATGGAGAATATCAGCTTTATTTGTACACTAGCATTCATGAGTTATGGTCATAGAGCAGGTAACATCTGGACGTTGCTGTAAACTGCCTCTGGCAGGAAAATCAGCAGACATATTATAAAGACCGTGTTGTCACCCACAATGCATTTCAGATATTATTTAAGTGACGTAAAAAACATTCGATTATTAAATATAAGGTAGACATAGAAGAAACGGTTTAAAGTACACCATTAAAAAGTCTCTGCGAGACTAAAGCCCTGTAATATAAGACCCTCTGAGCACTTCTGAGAAGCCCACCGATCCGCAAGGAGCGATGAAGAAAGTGGACTTTATGACGCAGCCCCAGAGACTTAACAAAACACACAAACTGAAGTGGCAGGCGCAGGGCAGGCAGGCGCAGGGCGGGGCAGGCAGGCGCAGGGCGGGGCAGGCAGGCGCAGGGCAGGGCAGGCAGGCGCAAGGCAGGCAGGCGCAGGGCAGGCAGGCGCAGGGCAGGCAGGCGCAAGGCAAGGGCAGGCAGGCGCAGGGCAGGCAGGCACAGGGCAGGCAGGCACAGGGCAGGCGCAGGGCAGGCGGGCGCAGGGCAGGCAGGCCCAAGGCAGGCGCAGGGCAGGCGGGCGCAGGGCAGGCAGGCACAGGGCAGGCGCAGGGCAGGCGGGCGCAGGGCAGGCCGCTCGCGTCTGTCCATCCGTCTCTCTGCCCCGCTTGTTTCATGACAGATCACTTCCATTACATACACTCTCCTTAGGAGTAGACGGCCCTCGAT
Source organism: Pollimyrus isidori (assembly GCA_019775955.2). Taxonomy (NCBI): domain Eukaryota; kingdom Metazoa; phylum Chordata; class Actinopteri; order Osteoglossiformes; family Mormyridae; genus Pollimyrus; species Pollimyrus isidori. The sequence continues at coordinate 1,368,457 of JABFDZ020000100.1, forward strand.
GGTAGATGCAACATTATCTGAGGTAATTATAGGAAAGCCCCTTTGCACCCCCAGCCTCCCTATATACGTGAAATGAATAGCCTTGAGCTACTTAGTAGAATGCGTGGGACTGTGAGGGTGACATTAACCAGAGCCGGTGGCCTATTGGAGCCTGGGAACAATACTGGGGCTGTGTGCAGATGTTTGTGCGCTCTGGTGATCAGAAACCGTATTGGAGACTCTAGCAAAGTACAAGTATATGTGAAACCTCAGATCAGATTGTTTATGCAAAGGCGTCTGAATTATGGTGATTGGTGTGTGTGTGTGTGTGTGTGTGTGTGTGTGCGCGCAACTGCGTGCAAGACAATTGCAATGAACAACACTGTAAGAGATTGGTCATTGAACAAGAATTTATTATTTTAAGAGCCGGGTATTTACTTTATGGTAAGTAGTTTTCTCAGGGGTGCAAAAGCACGATCTTCTGCGATTCTGACAGGAGACCTTTTGATGTTCCTCACTCACTATGCTCTCCAGAGCTCTCGGTTTGGCAGCCAAGGGAGGTCACTGGGTCTGAGGAGGGGCCGGCTCTTGGCAGTTTGACATTTAACCAGTGAAAGCAGGAGATGAATGTTGTTTCATTGACGAATGCTGGGAGTGTGGTTAGCAAGCCAATCGGAAGACCTGCAGTCAGGGCTCCAGGGATCCACCTCGAGTAGCTGGGGTTGTGGTAGACCTCCTGTATGACTTTTATTCTGCATATTGCCCAGTGCTTGAAGTGTGAAAAAACAGGTGCCGGTACTGGTCTTGTTATTCATTACAGGTAGATTATGAGAGATGCCAGTATGTCTGAAGCGTTCCTGGTACTCGGAAAGAGAAAAACAATATCTGTAATGCTGTGGTTGGCCAGCAGAGGGCACCATAGAAAATATTATTCTGCCTGTGGAGTAATAATTGGATTATGTGATCGGGTGTTGAAGTATACTCAGGATCTGAGTGGGCTATATTGCGCAAGGGCACTCTTTTATGTCATCCATCAAGGTGAAAGTTCTTTTTTTTTTTCATTTATACAGCAAGTGGCCATATGGGATAAAATGGCTGGAGATTTCCTGCCCTGGACCACAGGGCAGCTTGGTATGTTGTTTGTGGCACTCTGACAGTAACCAGCTACTTTACCGGCACAGCGGACGGGGTCAGCAGAGCGCCAGGGGACGGCTGTGCTTTCGCACTTACCGTGGAACTGGATGGTCCAAACGGGCATTTATGGTCAACCGCGGCCTAGCAGACAGACCCGGGCGGCAGCAGTAAGTCTGAGCGGTTTTCTATGAATGTCACTTCAAGCCGTCCCTGTAATTATCAATTTCTGTGGCCGAGGAATTCCTTTGGTGGGAAAAAAAAATGACAATGGTGAGGTGGAACGTGAAATAGGCTCTCAGTAGGTATTCTGGGGTGAAGCTGCAGTTCACCTTCACTCGTATCCCGCACCCCCGGATGCCCTCTCCTGTCACCAACCTTCAGTCCCTCTGAACACACGGCAGGCTGTTTGTGTTCTGAAACGCCGCCTCGGAATGTCTCCCTTATCATTACCTCCTGGGTGAGGGACATGGGAGATGGTGTCGCCCAAGTTGGAGGCTTAATGTTCCTAAGCTACCGATTTAACTGAAGTTGTTTTGGAATATTTTTCTGAGAAAGGATCCCCAGTGATGGGGCACTTGGACAGTTGTGCCCCATTATAATTCCACAAATCTGAATAACCAGTAACATAACTGGACAAGGTTTTTTTTTAAATCCTTTATCTCTTATTACTGTGGCCGTTAGCGGGCACAGCTGAGGCCAGGACTGGAAAGGCCTTTTTCTGTAAATGAAGTTTATCTTAGTGAACCTAAGACTCGAATCTGATTCTCTTTCTGTTTTTGTCACAGGCTAAATGTCTGAATTCAGTGCTATCAGTAGCATCGTGCAGTGCTATTGTTCACTTTACTGTGAGCGTAATGCTAGGACATTTTCTACACTGTACTCACATAATGCTGCGCTGTCCTGCATGTTAGTACTCCAGCCAGTATTCCCTCTGTGTATGACTATTAGTACTCCAGCCAATACTCCCTTTGTCTAAGTCAGCCAGTTGGCCCCGTGTGTCAGAAATCAGCCTGAACCATCCAGTTTCACCTGAACGTTATCCAGTGAGTCCGTCATACCTGCATATCAGCGTTTCCCATTTTCAAGGCTGAGTTTGCTGAACAGGAAGCAGAGACTGACTGAAAACTGCAAGCTCAGCTTTTGCGCATGTGAGACTTAGACAGTAAAATGCTTGTTTTTTGAATGTTTTTTTTTTTTCTGTTTACCTGGTATGGTAAACTACGACCGAAATCTTAAAGAGCCACTTTTCTGCAGGGGACAGTTTAGTAGTGTGCTCAAGCGTTTGTGATATATAAATTGTGATTTGTGAGAGGGACGCAGAGACTGGGCCCGCTTCCAGAGCCAGGGAGTGTGCTGGCATCGACGTTGGCTTCCCCCTGGAGCTTCTGAGCCCAGTGAGGAGAGGGAGCTGGACCAGGGCCTGCCCACCGCCCGCTCTGATATCAGCCCATGAAATGCGCGCTGAAGCAGCAGCCCCCAGCTCGCCCCATGCCGTCTCCTGCCTGTCTGTGTCACCATCCCGGCCCTTATTGATAAATACAGGTCCAGCCTCAGTGGGAAGCCTGACTGCCCGTAATGCGTCCATGGAGCTACGAGGTTCTCTGTTTAGGCTATTAAAGAGCTTATTTATGATATTGAGTTTCCTATTGATTATGTCTGCCGTTCCCTCTGTTTACTTAGGAAATAAATGCCATGTGTTTTTCTCCCTCTTTCTCTTCACCCATCAGTCACTTTCTATCTCTCACTCTATCCCCCACACAAGGTTCTCATTTATTTCCCTCTCTACTCTAAGCTCCGCCCCCATGACTGCAACACAGCTTATGATGCAAACTCACACCGAGGTTAACGGCCCACGGTACATGCAGGGCACACGTGTGGCAACCACATGCATGTATGTGCTTCCTTCAGTTGGACTAGGGTGACACTCTGGAGCACCACAGTCAGGGCCCTTGACAGAAGCCACGACGTCAGTGTCAGTTGATGCTTCAGGTGCTACGCCGATGACCTCCAACAGGGGGCGGCACGGGCTTGATATAAATAGCAGTGCTTTCCGTCACTCCCATGTCCTGCTGAGGGAGTTAAAACGTCACTGGCTGTGTGCGGAGTACCAGGGTTTACCCTGATTTACGATGGTGTGTGCAGGAATACCGTGGCGATGATGTAAACACCGTGTCACCCAGACATTCCCGCCGTGGATGGAGCGTTTTAATGGCCGTGTCTAACACCTTGGCCAGTTTCGCGGAATGTGAGAATGAGAGTGTGCTTTTCCATCTTTAACCGAGTTATGCTGAACGTAATTGCACTTGGTTTCCAAGCCAAATACCATTCAGCATTCTTGCCGTAAAAATCACCTGCGTTAAAACTGCAAACGCCATCGTCGTAAATAATTCCTGTCTTCGGTGTACCTAATAACATCTCAGTTTGATGCCTTGGTGGCATGGCGATTAATTTCATATGATACTTTGTAGTCGTGAAGAATGGTGTTTCAGGAACAGGACGATTCCTGTGTGATGTAATATTGAAAGGTACCAAGCAAAAGAACCGCTTAAAATATATGGTTACTAAGCCCTACATTACTGGATTATGTGATAACAGTATCTTATTAATGCACTGCAGTGAGAGTCTGAAGAGGTCAAACTGTGGAGAGATGATCACTGTGTTGAGCTGCGTTAAGTCAACTCCGCATTGACTTCGGTGACCTCAGCGAGCCTTTGATAGCCACAGAAGGCCAGGAGCAGCCAAACTATAGACAAATAGCAATCTGGATATACAAAATAGCACCAGCAATTACTACACTAAGTATAGAAGGACTGTGGGCTTGGCTTTGCAACCCAACGAGAGCTGAAAAACGCTGTTGGGGTGTATGTTTGTCTAAAAAGCGATAATCCGTGGGAGGAGCCTGTCAGGTTTAAAAATGTGCTGTTTTTTTTAAAGATATATCCTGAGCCTTAGGCAGGTTAAAAACCTATCATCTGTCACGGTGAAAGACGCCTTCTGCAGAAATAAATTTGTTAAATATAAAGTGGGAACTGTGAGTGTGGGTGTGGCCGGCTAGGGAACAAAAGGGAGCGCTAATGACAGACGCAGTGACCCTCCGCCACCACCAATCAGGGACAAAGGCTCGGGCGGCCACGTTGGCAGGGTTACAGGATGTGGCCGTGGGCTGTGTGGTCGGAGCTGCTCAGAAGCGTCCTCCGTGCGGGCAGGCCAGCCTGTTTTACTGGGGCCACCGCTGCTATCATACATGCTATATGAAGGACAGCCAGCACTCCCAGTGCTGGGTCAATCGACAAGGTCACCGGCGTGACGGTGAAAACCTGGTAACGTTTGAAATAACACGATTCATATCGCATTTGTCCACACTGCGACAAACGCCCCAACTTACTAGACACACTCTATTGTTAGATAAGTTCTAATTAGCAGTAGTTTGTTTCGGGTAACTTCATCTCCTCTTTGTTTTTTTTTGTAAATGTCGTAATATTACACAATGTGATATGGTGCAGCCTTAAATATGTATTTATCTATGTAATAAATATTACCATGAAGCAGAAACAAGGTGGGTAAACAACATTCTCTCCCATCATGCCATACTCATGAACAGAAAAGTACATAAAAAGTACTCTCACAGCAAGCACTTGACATTACAGATGTTTGTACAGCAAGATTATTTAATACTTTCAGCTTACTTAGAAGGTGACTACCCTCCTTTGACTGCATTGATTCCACAATCAATCGCATAGTCACCCAGAACTAAGCTTCCTACCACAACTGGAGCACTGTAGTTCAAACTACACAACATGCCGACAGTTTATGGACATTCATTCGAACCACGGTTTTGGTAAACACCTGCATCATTTAACGACGGATCATCCTACGCAAGTCTGCAGCGTCGTTACCGCCGTAGCTCAGGCTACGGTTTCAGGAAACATCTGCATCGTACTTGCATGGCTCCAACCACACAAGTTGCTGTAACAGTTGCCAGCTATGCTTTTGGGAGCCGAACCCCAGTACTGTGCCCAAGCACGTTTGACACCTGAGGTCTAATTCATGTGACTAGTTTGATTACTTGATGAGGAAGGCCAGAGCATGGTTAGTCGGACTAGGGCCCATTACACATCCAGTGTGGTCGCTAACCATGCCCAGGTACAGAACCCAGGCATGATGTCAATGATGTAACGACATGCGTACATGTACACTACACATGATACAAACCTTAAAGTCTATACAGGTAAGTGAGACAGAACACCAAGTACTTTAGCATTAAAGGTGTAAACTCCAACGCTGGTGGTTTACACAATCTGAGTAAAATGAAGTTCAAAGCATCCAATTCTGTTACAAGTTTAGCAAATAAGGAACAGTCACTCTCAAATTGCTATGCATAAAAGATGCCGTTTGCCTTCATTTGAAAATAAAAAAAACCTAATCAATTAATTAAACTAAACAGAAGACCCCATTAAATACATAAAAATATCTAAACATGACACAAGACGCTTCACAACACAAAAGAATAAAATAGCACACAATTTACGACATAGAATCAAACATTAAAAACAGGTGAGTTTTGAGTTCTTTCTTGAAGGTGGGGAGGTCAGGGCAGTCACGGAGGGATTTGGGCAGAGAGTTCCAGAGGGTGGGGGCAGCGATGGAGAAGGCTCTGTCCCCCCAGGTTCGGAGCTTGATCCTACAGGGCAGGGACAGGAGGTTGGAGCTGGAGGAGCGGAGGGAGTGAGATGGAGTGCGGTGGTGGAGCAGGTCTGTGAGGTAAGGAGGGGTCAGGTTGTGGAGCGCTTTGAATGTGATGAGAAGGATTTTGAAGTGGATGCGCTGAGGGACGGGGAGCCAGTGGAGCTTGTGGAGGACAGGGGTGATGTGTTGGTTATGCCCATAGATACCTAATCTGTGTGTGTGAGAGAGACACTTGAATATTCATGAATATATGAGCTTAAGTGTTCAGTTGAATTAAGTATCTCCCTACTTTGGCCAGTTTAACCTTCTCACTGAGGTCTTTAGCTTATTAAAGAAAATAGTAAAAATACACACAAATGTACTATTGGGAAGAGCACATGAAGCCCCCATTTTAAAACCTGCACCCCTGAAACATGCAGTGTACCTCTGTTTCTGTGAGCTGAATGTTCACATACATGCATCCATCAGTTCTCCACCTGCTCATCTTAGACACAGTCAGTGGGGCCTCTCAGGTAACACAGAGGACCAAGCTGGGGCACACAGGACGCCAGTCAAACCGCGATTGTCAATGTTCACTTCAACAGCATGAGGTATGAACAAACATGTAGATATGTTGCTAGTTTTTTTTGAATATCATCGGTAGGCAACAATTGCAAGGTCGGCCTGGTACATAAGAAACTAGATTAGAGTTACATGGGGTTCTGGGATAGAAACTGGATGCACAGAGACTGGCTCATGAAGGTGGACTGGTTTCCTGTGAAACAGGAAGTGACACGGGCATGCAGTCCTCCAATGAACAGAGGGTTGTCAGGTGAGAATGATGACAGATATATGACCGGGTGCGTGCCTTAGAGAACCTCACTCCTACCGAACCCTGTGGCATGGCGCTGTAGAGCTTTACTGTTCCGTAAATTCAAACTGATGTATTAACGGAATTATGGAAGGACTGCATGAATTTATCTGTTTACAATGCATCACCCTCACAAACGAGCCTGCATTTTCCTTTATCCACATTAACATTTCCTCCATGTTGGGCATTTCAGGTTCACAAGCTACAAATCCAGACCAGGATTTTGTTTTAACCAACCAGTTCAGCATAAGGAGTCATGGTCACAGAGTATTCAGCTGCTGGGTAGAAACAAAATCATGGTCTGGATTAGTAGCTTCTGGACCTGAAACGCCCAACACTGCATTTCCTTAACGTCACAAAAAGCTGTTCATCTTGAACACTGATCGGTTTTCATCCGTATCTAATTTACATACGTATCAAATTAATTTATTTATGCATATCACAGATGTCTCAATTTAATAGTAATTAGTGTGAGCAATAGTGCTTTTATGAAAATGTTATCTAAAAGAAAAGATAAGATAGTATTTAAAAATATAGTTTAAAAACTATGATTTAACAATGATTACACATGGATCATACTTACTGACACCCAATTGACCTACACAGTTCTGCCTCCCCTCTTGGACAAAGAACCACAATTGTATAGAAAGTTTACGACTGAGTGAAGTTGGTAAAAACATCAAATCTCCGGCTTATACATGTCATTACTAATGTTAGATATTCATTTTTATTTAATTCAATTCAGTTGGTTTTTGTACTAAGCTGTTGCCCCCAAGCACTAAAGGGAGAATCTTGTGACATTACAAGCAGATGTGAAACAGCAATGCAGATGTATAACTAATCATGTCTCAGTCAGACGTAACAGCAAAAGACAACAGATAATGCAATTTTTGTGTGACAATTTCAGAATAGACGCAAAGGTTGGAGTATAACAGGAAGCACACACATGATGGGTTATTCCACAATGTTCACTCTGTTTCTCTATTACTTAATGCGTCACCCAATGTCTGCACAGCCATCATATGACCACAGTGAAAGTTTGAGAGGGAGGTTATTAAAGCCGCAAACCTGTGCTGAAACGCAGCCCCTGCGTCCGGGGCTGGCCACAGAGGATGCAGTAAAGTCAGTAAATTAATAAAAATGTTCGATGTGTTTATGCAAAACATACAAATACTGGGCTGTTCAGTTACACTTCGAGCGGGCCTTGAACCTGTAGCCTGTTGGTTAGTCCAGATTTCCAGGAAGAGACTTCACAAAAAGACACATCATTTCATGTGGAATACAGTGCTGCTCTAGCAATTACAATAATTTAAAAAAATTTGAGTGAGATTTTTTTCAGGGTTAATATTTCTGAAGAAATGGTTTATGGTGTCATGATGGTGGTGATGCCTTATGGTAAGTATGTCATTCTTAAAAACAGGGAAAACTGCATATGCATTGTAAAATGCGTTAATATATCCTTTGAAATGATATGTATTATGCTGAACGATGAGTATATTTGAGTTATATGTAACTTATTAACAGGAATGCAATAATATATATTCTTCTAAGCCATGTTTTATTGGTATCGATCATGTGACACGTTTTTATTTTTTTCGGTGGATGTCACAGAGCATGCAGTGGTAAGTGACACATTACAAAGCAAGCCTGTGGTCCTTTGTCAACACTGCACACCAAGCCACAATAAAGTGAATGCAATGAACTGGCAGATATCACTGTGATGAAATCTTGAATGGCCTATAAAATGGCAAAAAGTACAAACATTTAATATGATTTTTTATACTAAGCCTGAGTATGATTAACAAGAAGGAGCTTGGTGCCAACTTAGAACCAAAATGCATTCCCTGTTGCATAAGATTAAAACGAAAATGCTTGTTTGTTTAAATATGTCTTTCATAATTATGACAACCGGTCAGGCTTGTCGTTAACAGTATGTTTTGTTTTTCTGTAGAATATTCTTTGTCTTATTTGAGGCAGTATTCATTTTAATTTGATACTTTAATATTGTTCCCTTTTAATTTATTTTAAAAACTGTATGTCTTGGTACCAATTTCCCAGAATACTTATTTTGGAATGACATGAACACACCGCTTTGTTTCTTACAACTGACAAAGTAGCTTAATGGCCAAGGGGAACTCAGCAGTGATATTGCATCCATGCTTTGTGACAAAGTGTAAAATAAGCCAATGGTGAGACAGGGAGGCTTAGAGGAAACACACTCCTGAACACAGGAAATAGTAAGACCCAAATGGTTTGTGACTACAAGCACGACCTGATAGATACCAATGTAAGGTTGAAGGATCTTTACATGGGCAGGTCCTTACATGGGCAGGTCCTTACATGGGCAGGTCCTTACATGGGCATCTGTGACTCACTCTTAAAAGCCTCCTTGGTCCCTTCCACCCTTGTTCTCTGTGAGAGATCATACTTAGCCAATGGATATGTGATAGTTAGACTGTTGGCTTCTACTGCCTTCTGCGTGTGTGTGTGTGCATGGTTTTGCAGGCATGTGCCCTTGTATCTACAATTGTGTGTTTTCACGTCTATTTGTTAACATGAGAGCCTGTCTGGTCAGTTTTCACCGAAAAGCCAAATATCAAAAGTCAGAATAGGTTTCTGCACCTGTGATTCCACAGATAACTTGTGAGCCATTGGGTGAAGATCCAGAAATACATAGCAAAGAGGTAGATGTGAACCCCAAATCCTGGGTGCAAGAGGCAATAGTACCACCTGCTACATGACAAGCTATAATTCCCCAAGTCAAGCTGAACAAGAACCTCTTAAATCAAATGACGGAGATGGAAAATGTATCATGTGGTCACATAGTTGTGCTGAAAAGCTCAATTAGTCGGTGTGAATGAGGCAGCACCGCGGCCCAGTTTATTATTATGTTTATTCATCCATCCATCCATCCATCCATCTTCTTCCGCTTATCCGAGGTCGGGTCGCAGGGGCAGCAGTCTCAGCAGGGAAACCCAGACTTCCCTCTCCCCGGCTACTTCTTCCAGCTCCTCTGGGGGAATTCTGAGGCGTTCCCAGGCCAGCCGAGAG
>JABFDZ020000100.1:1388959-1401022 GCA_019775955.2 Pollimyrus isidori
GCTGCGTCTTGAGAAACATGCTGGTTCGGCCAATCGGCTTGAGCCGAACGGCTGCGTCTTGAGAAACATGCTGGTTCGGCCAATCGGCTTGAGCCGAACGGCTGCGTCTTGAGAAACATGCTGGTTCAGCCAATCGGCTTGAGTTCTACCATGATGGTCCCGCTGGCTGGGTTTGATGGGTCAGACTGACAAAATGAATTCATGGTGTGTCAAAATTTCCAAATTTAAATTAAAGCTCTTAATAAATAATATTTTTATTTCACATTTTAAATAATTCACGACAGATTAATTAATAATGTCTTTATATTCCATTTTAAATAATTAATCACACATTTCATTAATTGTTTTATTTCCCATTTTATATAATTCATGGCACATTTCATTAATTAATGATGTTTTTATTTCCCATTTTAAATCATACATTTAATGAATGTATTATTTATGTATCTATTTATTTAATTCTGGCACTCTTGGCTCTCCATATGGCTGTTGCCTACAACAGCCATTGTTAAGTGTTCAAAGAAAACATTTCTTTTATTTAGTAATGAAACAATACAACAGTAAATTACTTCTACACACTGTGCCACTCTCCCTCGTGTTCCTCAGTAGTTGAACCCCCTTTTCTCACATGAGCAGTTCCACAGTCATGCGAGGAGCACCTACAGTCCACGGTACTTCACGTCAGTGTGCGTGTGATAGCATGTAGATCAGGGGTCTTCAACTCTGGACCTCGATTCCAAATCCAGGCCGTGTTTTCAGTTCTCCCAGGTAGTTGTTTAATAATTACTGATTCTGATTGGTCAGGGGCTTCACACCTGACTGACAGGTAAAGGAAGGCTGGGAAACCAGCAGGGCTCGGACCTCGAGGACCGTGAGTTGAATAACCCTGATGTAGACCATCCATCCCTCAGCCCTTCAATGACCATCAATACACGCAGCGAACATGCATTCAAAATATAAACTCACAGACAGGGTAACAATCTCACCACTCAGCTTTCCTGCCTTCCGGTCATCAGTGGATCTGATAACGCTAATTAAAATGGCATAACGCATCCTGAGGGCTACGCACACCATTTCTGTGGTGTCTAACGTGAGATCACACCTGCATCATTGACCCTTAATGGATGCCCATTAAGACACGCCAGGCTGAAAACAAGCGGAGCGGAGGATTGTGGGACTATTTATGGTCTTTGACTTGAGTGCCCAGCTGGGTTTGATTAGTCATGCAGGGGTGGTTAGAAACTCTGCAAGGAGCTGAAGGTATTGATGGCAGCGTGGCTGTGCTGCAGGTTACATGTGACTGGCACACGTCTGACGGAATCTGTGCGCTCATTGTTTCTCTGTGTGGCAGATAGTTGTGTGTGCGCCAGCGTGTTCTGATTCGGCACTAATAGCGCTCTAGTGGTCCAACATGGCCGTCAAGGTCTGCTGACTTAGGCCTTCCTGCCAAAAAATACAAAATAAAACTGAGCACTTAATATTTGAAGATTTTAATACAATCTCAATTTAGATGGAAAAAATTGCGTATAAAGTAAAGGTAAGTTGGCATTGCCATCCACCATCAGCAGTAGTGAAAACATAGGTAATGTGCCGAATCTTAAAATGTAATATTTGGACTGTATGAATTAGGACTTTGCTCATTTTGCTCGTCTGACTTCCTCTACCGCCCCCTGGAGGATGGGCTTCCCCTCTGCTTCCCCCCAAGGTTTCTTCCTGCTGGGGAGTTTTTCCTTGCCGCTGTCACCTCTGCCTTGCTCATCGCGGCTTTGGGCAGGGATAACGTAAAGCACATTTATACAATGCAGTGTTTTAAAAATGCACTTTACAAATAAAATTCAGTTTAAAATTGAATATTATGTATTAGGGGCTGGCTGTACATGGGTGTCATGGTCATTACCGGTGTGATAGTGTGCCACCATACCGATTTGCACTCTACCAGTAACACCGTGAGAAATCTGCTGCCTAATTATACAACAGGATTTTATTTTCTTCAAACTTTCATTTGTAATCTGAATACTTGTGCATATATGCTATATATCACCGGTTTATCTGCATTGTGTGATATTTCTATTACACATGTTCTCTGACATCGCAATAGCAAGCTAACAAATTCAAAATAGGCAGATATTGTGTACTTATGCACATTAAACACAATATCCTGGTTATATATATAGCACCAAATTTTCATTTTCGGCTGAAAGGGCTCGTCATTCCCTTTGTGTCGTTACTCTAACAACTATAAAAGAAACATAAGAAAACATCACCTGTGCCACTTTTTGCAAAACCACCCCAACCCAATTACATAAGCAATCGAAGTGTACTTAACATACTGTAAAAAATGGGTGTAGATTGTGTAGAGAACTGAGGCAAGTGACAGGGTGTAAATTAGCATGAATTAAATTAATTCAATTTCTCCGATGAAGGTTATAGCATTTATTGAAATGCATGCTGCACTATTGCTGAAAGTAAGATGCTGCTATGCAGTGGTGGAAAAAGTGCTCATTTTTCATACTTCATGAAAGTACAAATACCACACAAAATGTTACTCAAGTTACATTAAAATTTAAGTACCAAAAGTAAAAAGTTCTACTGGTTGAACTGATTTCCAATAGCACATCTACGCGAATAACCGTGTTATGGTAGCATCAAATGCTAACAGAATTAGCATTACCTTGCATAAATTTGCATTACAAATCCAGTCATTCTATAGTAATCTTGTTCTTCGTAGTATGGCTTGGGTACGCCTCAAGTCTTGCCAGTGGAACTCAAGGCAGTGGAAAAGTGCCTTAAGTTAAAGTGCATCGCAGTAAGAAAAACTGAGCCGCAACGTAATATGTGTGTTTTTTCTTCTTATTCACAAAATAGGTTGCTTGTAGGTAAATTGTCACAGTTTGAGGCCACTGCATTGCTAGTGACAATGTCAGTCTAGCACTAGGCCTGCACAATAAGACTTTATTGGTAGTAAATCAGACAAGTAAGGGCTGGTTTTTACTTCATTCAAAAGGAAGCGTGACATGCCATGTGTACAATGCAGTGCCAGACCATTCACAGTCTCGATATTCATACTTCTGGCACCAATTCACTAGGTCTCCACATACCTTGACTCAAAGCCTAGGGTGGCACTGTACAATGTTAACCAACTGGAAAAAAATATAAACAAATGTCAAATACTTCCTGTTACCATTTTTACTGGAACCATTTTTTAGATCTACTATGCTATTGCTGTACTATATAACTGAAGTACCAGAGGTGTGATTTGTTTATTTTTGGCTCTCATGTGCAATGCACTCGGACCATACAAATAAAGGCTGTCACTTCTAAAGGCCGATTTATATTCCTGGATCGAGCATATGCCGTGACCTACATTAGGTGGCCTGTGCCGTTGCAAGCATTTATACTTGTGCGCTGGTGTGTCTGTGTCTACGTTTCCAACACCCCGCGCCTTATATCCTACTGAGAGCCACCCATCCATTTATGTCCATTGTAGTGGACATTTTGTTTTTGCATATATCTTCTCACTGATGTAAAGAAACATATTTATTTTTGTTGTACACTAAAGACAACAGGCTGTGAAATTAAAAATAAAAATAAATTGGAAAAAATCTAAATGGTAAGATGTCTCGTTTCCTCCAAAGACAAAAAACCTAAAATTGAAGGAGACTTTTTCCTTAGGTCTCAGGAGGATATAAATGTTCTGATGTGGGTTGCAGCGTAAGAAGTTTACAAACCATAGTTTTAGACAGCCCGTGACATGTCCTTAAATCATAATTAAACTGGCCTACCGGTTGATCATTTTGCACAGAGATTACAAAAGATGAAAATTGACACTGTTAATCAGCCCTACCCAGCACTGTTCCTTTTTGACTAGAAAATAAAAGACTCCCGTAAAAGTGACGAGGGAATATCTTCTTCTGAACGCTGCTCTGGTGAAGCACCAGGTCGGTTAGGGTTGACTCTGTAGATCTCACGGTCGCACTTGCCCGATGAATGCAGGGTATCGCCATGGGTGGGCACTGCCCCCCCCCGTACAGTGCCCTGCGCATGTTGGCATGGGACCCTTTCACCTTTATTTTTAATGTGCAATGGACTTAGATTAGAAAGTAATGAAGTACCTGAAATGAATAATACTTAAGTAAGAACACTGTTATTAAAAGAAAAACTAAACATTATAGTACTCCATTATAGTAATGAGAATAAATTCACCCCATTACTAACCACCCAGCTCCCATACACTTTCTGTAACTGCTGGTCCTATTCTGGGCCAGAGGGGTCTGGAGCCAATCCTGGAGGTTAGAGATGCAGGGCAAGGAAGAGCCCTGGGTGGGTGCCGGCCCACGGCAGGGTACACTCACACAGGCGATTCGGTAACTCTGATTAACCTCAGCATATTTTTGGACTGTGGAGGGGAACTGAAGGGGAACATGCAAACTCCACACACATGGAGCCACGGCAGAGACTCGAACCCCGGTCCCAGAGGTGTGAGGCAACAGTGCTGCCCACTGTGCCCCCATGCTGCCCCCCACCCTGCTCTCATGCAGCTCATTATTTCTTTATTGTGTTTCATATACCGAGTTTTTAGCTCATTACTCTCCATTTTTATGACTGCAATATCTTGTATTTTTTACCTGCTCTCGCCATCACCTTAGCTGCAGAGCTGCTTTATACCAGTCTAGGCAATCAAACAATTTAATAAGGTCACTTAAGTTTATTAAGGCAAGATGTATATCTTTGATCACCAAGACCCTGTACTGGATGGACGGACATAATATGGGAAGGTATATTTTTGGAGGGACAGAATACTGCATATGCTTATGAAATGAGAGGCACTTGGTGTGTTATTGTTATTATCTGTGGGATATTTTGTCCTTTCATTGCTGTCTTATATGTGGCCTCCTGTCACTTCACGTCTCCACAAGCGTGATGTCAAAACGAAAAACTCACATGGTCGTCACCAAACTTTATTCTTATTCTTTAAAGGAGCAAAACTCAACCCTTGCAATACAAGCAGTTCTTCGTTTTTATAAGCCCGTGGTTCTCATATGTTTTTCTTCACGTCTTGCTTATCGAAAGCCCACTCTCTCCCGACCCAAGGCTCCGTGATAAATGTTGTCAAGTGAGGCAGTCCTGATGATGAAACCTACTAATGGTTTACTGTCGATATAACTTGTTCAGTTGTGTGGGGAGGGGGTGGAAGTGTATTCAGGACCTGATCTGGTGACGCCTCCCAATTATTTGGCACCCCACAGTTTGAGAGCACCGACCTAAGCCATGCCTGGCTGGTCACATTCTATTAAATACGCGCCGTATTATCTGGAGCAGCTGTGCAGTTAGAATTTCGCCTCATGGCTGCATCTTGCTTCTCTCCAGCCGTTTTGTCAGATTGGATTAAAAGCAAGCTCAGCTCTCGGTGGGCAAGGCCCAGCCACTTGTCTCCCTAATCGCTTGCAATTGGCTGGTGGCTGTAGTAGGCCTGTGAGGCAGGCCGTGATTACAGGCCTGCCGGCTTCGGCTGTGCGCCCGCGTGGTGGATAACACACTAATGCGGTGCTCAGATATGTCACAGTTTAATGTTCCCTGTCACTGGGCACATGGCCTGAGAATTTACACCCAACCCAGCCAGAACAGAATAGCCCACTCAGCTCCATGCATTTTTGATAGTCCAAGCCAAGCAGTGGCAGGGTTTCATGTGTGAGGGAGCTGGGGAGCATTACATCAGCTGGGGAGCACAAGCTTTAGAATGGCACTAATTGGAGTTAATTTGTAGGCTTGGCATTAAGTCATGGCCACCTGTGTGAAATTTCAGGGTACCTTTGTTACATTGTTGAGATTTCAGGGTAAATTTGTTACATTGGTGAGATTTCAGGGTACCTTTGTTACATTGGTGAGATTTCAGGTACCTTTGTTACATTGGTGAGATTTCAGGGTACCTTTGTTACATTGGTGAGATTTCAGGGTACCTTTGTTACATTGGTGAGATTTCAGGGTACCTTTGTTACATTGGTGAGATTTCAGGGTAAATTTGTTACATTGGTGAGATTTCAGGGTACCTTTGTTACATTGGTGAGATTTCAGGGTACCTTTGTTACATTGGTGAGATTACACTCCTCTTCCTCCTCCACACTTCTTATCAATGTTGCTGCAGAAGACTGCTACACTTGTGGATTCCGCTTTTTCATGATATTAACATGAAATACCTGACGCTGCTTACGATGATTTGGTGTCGACACTTCATAGGTCACAGGTCCCATCCTTCTGATGACTTGAACTCGGCAATAACACCAGGACCTCCTCACCTGCATGGTTGGAAACCAGAGACCTTGCTGACTTGTCATACCGGGATTTATGGTGACTCAGGACCCTCCTAAGGTTCTCCTGTGCCATGGAAGTGCAGCAGATCAGCTGGTCTCGCATTTTCAGGATATAGAATTCCATGTTTATGTTTCTTGGGGTGGGGACAATTGCTTTTAATTGAATCACTTTCAGTTGTTTCAATGAGCTGTGAGGGTACCAACATATTTGTCCTCATCTGTAGGTTACGGCTGAGAGTACACAGCCACACCTTACCTATGGCGCCAATGCGACACAGAAGTCTCCAAGACTGTAACATCGTAAGCCAACTGAACTGCAGAGGTGAACTATGTTGCTCAGCTGCTGTCGTGTTGGCCAGTCGTGTCTAGTTTTTATATGTATTCAGCCAACAGCATGCCAGGTAGACTGTTGCAGACACATCAGGCAGGAACAAATATGTATGACCTTGGGTTTACAAGGGTTTTCGACTGTTAAACTTTTGACTGTCAAAGTTATCAAAAATCTGCTAATGAAAAAATTAGCTTCATCAATTAGTAGGTTAGCAGAACTGCCCACCACAACTAACGGGCCCTAAAAATCTGAAACATTGTATTGGTCTGGGTTGGGGGCCCAATACAATATGCATACATGGGGCTCGAAGTCTCTAGCACCATCGTTTGTCCTTACCTTGCTATCTACGATTTTCCCCTCTGTCTCACGTAAACACACCTCTTTTAGGGTCACTATGGCAACAGATTGTGAAAGGATGCAGGGGCTGGAGGAGCGGTAGTGTTGGAAAACATTCTTTGAGGTCTGGGTTGTGTTTCCTGGGGGAAACTGGTCCATTTCCACAAGAAGAACCAAAGTGTCTGTTCTTTGCTGTCGACACACGGAGGAGATACAGCATGCGCTGAGTGGCCAACTGCGCTCCTGGCTGGTGCCGGGTCGGAGCCACTTCCAGAACCGCTTTAAGGGTAGATGAGTTGCTCTCAGATGAGACTCTGCATCCCATTGCTAAGTCTGACCCTTCTCCTCTGACCTGTGTCTTTGACACGGCGTTCTTCACCCAGGAAACGCCATCGACTGGATATTTCTGTTCTTCACGCCATTCCCTGTCATCTCCAGACACCATAGAGCACGTAAATCCCGGAAGTGCGGCTCCTTCTGAGATGCTATAACCACCATGTATTGTACCAATAATTGCACCACATTCAAGATCCTTTCGGTCAGGCATCCTAGCCATATAAACGCTTAGTTGAAGAGAGAGCAAACCCCTTGACCCTGTCTGTGTGCTGCATATATTCAGCTGCAGATATATGATTTTCTGTTTGGAGAATAAAGCTCTTTGATTCAGCAGGCAAGCAGACCTACTGGACTGACCACTGAGTGTATATCTGGCTTTGTTAAACACTGTCCACTATTCTGATTGAACTAAGACTCTGATTTAACCTCATGTAAATATAGCTACAAGCTGTTTTGCCATTCTATTTGTGACTAAGGCTTCCAAAAGCCATTAACTGCATAAATAGCTAAAACTGCTGTCTATCACTACTTTTTTCTTGATGTTTTCACAGACCCACAGGCAGTTTCCATTTACCGCAGATTGTACTGTTCAAAGATTATAGGAACACTGTCATGTAACTATTTACCACATCAGTGTTGCTGCTGATGCACCTTCTATTCTTAGAGAGGCTGAAACCTCAAGCCAGTAAAATATATCGCTGGCATTTGCATATTTCAGAAAAATAAGGTCCAGTCTAATACTGCAGAAAATTATCATTTGAAAGTAGTGAACTATGAATAATACATTAAGTTTTATTCATAATGGCGGCACAGAATTAAACAGAGTAAAAGAATTGAGGCAATATATAACCTTTTTGTACTGAAACGGGCATAATGCCAATGTATATATTTATTATATTTGAAATACATATGCTATGCAGGAGCATTGCCAGTTGGGAACAGCACCAAGCTTCGCTGGGGGTTTGGCCCTGCAGAGTACAGATTCAGACTTAGCTTCTGTCTCCTTCGACCCTCCATTCACTGTCATTATCATACATGTATAGTGTGTTAGTCAGGGTGAACATGGAGTCTAACGGTAGGACCTTGTACAGGATCCCATGATGCCATCATCACACAAACACACGACCTTTGGGCTGTGGAAGTCAAGCAAGCGAGGGGTTGGCCTCTCCGTGCTTCTCAGAGGAGTTGTTTTTGTATTTTCGAAAATCTTTTATCTTTTTTTTACTGATGAGTTTATCAAAAGCTACATCAGTGTTTTGCATTGTCTTATTTTTGTAGGTCCTGTCTTACTTGCTGGTATTTAAACCAGGAACATTTAAGGCCAATGACCCTGGCGTCTATACGACTGGAAGCATAATGAGCATGGATATAAATAGTGGTGCAAAAGTATTAAAACGTCCAGTCAGCTTTAGAAGAGCCCATTGTGACTAAAGCATTTTGATGAATATTGTGTGTGTGTGTGTGTGTGTGTGTGTGTGTGGGTTTGCATAGATCACATTTGAGGTCCAAATTGTCCCCAAAGTGTAGTAAAACCTCAAATTTCCCTACTTTTGGGGACATCTTGTGAGGTTGCCATTTGGATAACATCAGTTTTATAAAAAATATGTGAATGCAATCAAAAAAGTAAAAATGCCCAAAGTCTTGTATTTGTGTTGAATGCTTACAGTTAAGGTTAGGGATGGGTAGAGGTTAAGGTTGTCATGGTTACTTATGGTTAAGGTTAGGGATGGGGAGAGGTTAAGGGTGTCGTGAATGGGATTAGGGTTTTTCCCATAGAAATGAATGGACTGTCCCCATTTAGATAGGAAGACCAACTTGTATGTGTGTGTGTGTGTGTGTGTGTGTGTGTGTGCTTGTGATTGTTTTTTTGCTTCACACTAGTACAAACGCTGACCAAGATACTGCACACCTGGTATCTAAGAGAGGCTATCGACAGCCAAACCAATGCCTGCAGATACATATCTTATGTCAAATATTTTCCAGTGGGAATGTATGACCTCATGTTTAGTTAGTTAAAAAAAATCAGTCATTGTTGTCAAAAAAATCAGGAAATCTTATTAATAAACACCTTGGTTATTGTCCCACAGATTCACAGGATTGTTTTTCCTAGAGCCATGGCAGCAACTTCTTGATGTGAAGATCTAGACCAAAGCAAATTCTCCCAATGTCCTCAAGAATAAGGCAACTCGAGAGAAAAATGAAAGAAGAGATGATATTTATATTTAGTAGAATGGAAGAAGAGATGATATTTAGTTTTAGTTGAATGGGTAAAACGTCCTATTTTGAATTACAGTAAACACTTAAACCTTCAGTATTGTGTCTCATCACTGATGCCATCTAAGAGCCAAGGTTTACCAGCAAAATGTCCGAAACACCAGCCAACAAGCACAAGATTTCTGTGACTCAGTTAAAGCGATCATTTTATCACCTTTCTTCTGGAGAGTCAAACCATTCCAATGTAAAATATTACTGCTAATTACACTTAAGAATACCATTCTGTTGAGATCCCTGACGAAATACTGGACAGAAGTGAAATTGGATGCCAAGGCTTTTCACAGGCCATGCCGATTGGCTCAAACCCACAACACTTTTTCCCAAAGTGACATACAACTGAGAGAATAGAATCAGCCATGAGGTTAAGGATCTTGCTCAAGGTCCCAGGAGTGATATTACTCAGCCAATCATGATCTAGTGACATTCCTAAGCTGCGTAGCCAAACACCAGCCCTGCGTTAAATATGTAAATGATGTAACTGTTCATAATCGCAACTGTCTCAGTTGTGTTAGTCATTAAATTACACTATTTTGTCTACAGGGGATAGTTTGTGCAGTTTTATATCAAGTTCTCTATCATATAGAATGTATTTCATCTGTAGCAACAGCTCCATGGTAAGAATACACCTGCCAAGACTAATGGAAGCTGAGCCTCATAAGCTGTTTCTTGGTGCTTTCATAGTTTAGAGGCTGTTATCAGCTTACCGTAAGATATAGCCATTAAATTAATAACAAATGAAACAAAGATTAAAACTGATGGAATTTTAATTGCCATCCTTTCTGGGCAACATCATTGTGGGTGCAGCAGGTGTGCTTAGCATGGTGTAAAAGGCAGTAGTTTATACTTTGGCAGAAAGGTTGACATTTAACCTTAAGTAATGTAGGAATATGGTTTTCAAGCAATGATTTGGACGTCTATTTCCGAAATGAAGAAAGCTGGCTGCCTTTGCTTGTAGATGTTCATTGCCAAATATGACCACATTACTTTATTTTTACAGATCAGAACTTCCAAAATTCATCACCTAAACAGCAGAGTAATGTCGTATTCAGGCTTGAATTTGCTTATGTGTAACCTGGATCCCATTTACCCTTTCTATTTGGTATTCTGTGTGTGTGTGTGTGTGTTTATATAAACAGTATATAACATATAAATATAAATAGTAATTAAAATATAAATAGTAATATAAAAGGGTTAAGTTAGAGGTTAAATCTGAACTGAAGTCTTTGCATCATATGTCAGCCTTTCAAAATGGCCTCTAATATATATGAAAAATAAATAATTTGCGCGTTATTGACCCATTATATATAGAGTGGTGTAACTTTATGGAGTATTCATCATGGCTGGAGTCAGATGAGGATCAGTGCTTCCAAGGCAACGTGGTTAACATTAGCCCAGTGCCGAAACGGGCTGCAGGCTGCCCCTTCGTTTAGCCGAAGGTTTGCGTGTTTATACACAACAATCCAAATATAACAAAATCTATGAAATCTGACATCGGAATTGGAAATGTACACGAGGGCCGTGGAGTCTGGGATCTTTTGAAGCTTAAGTTGTGATGACTGTGAAACAGCAGAAGCAGGTCCCTTTTATTAAGGGAAGTAGTAAGGAAAAGATTAAAAAGTATAGATATTGGGGGAAAAAATGGAATGTTTTGCATAACACATTCCATATTAAGAGCAGGTCCCCTTAAACATACAACAGAATGTCCCACAGGCAGAAGGAGGCCCTCACTCCTGTCCTTAGGAGGCACAGCAGGAGTAAGTGGGCGGTGTGTCCGCCGGAAAACAAACAAAGACCTGCATGAGGGAGCAGATGACGCCACCCAGGCGGAGGGGCCCCGCTCGCAGGCTGCGGCCCAGACACAGAGCCTGCCGCCCGGCTCACAGCCCTGTCCACATGGGCCCCCCAGAGTCCCCGACTTGTAGTCGTTTGTGGTCTGCTAATTGTAAACAGAAGATATTTGCTGGGAAAGAGGGTGGGAGAGAAGAAAAAGAGACAGGAGGTGGGGGTAGGGGGGCAGAGTTCTGGTAGCAGCATTAGGGGTGATAAGAACATCGTAAGAAGAATAGCTCAGTACAGTATATATCCAAGCCAGTAAATATAGAGATAGTGTCACTAAATCATACTTAGTGATCGGCTAAAGCTGGATAATCTCATGTAGATCTTATGTAAATGATAGGGTGACAGTTACCTGCTGCCTGGATTCTGTTATGTCAAGAGACAAATGGCTAATTCAACGCATTGGAGGCTTTGCATATTTCTGTAGAAAAATGGCTTCACTCAATTTGCTGCATCACCACCAAAAAAAAAGTTTTGTTTACAGTCCCTCTGTCCTGTGGTTCTGTTTGCTGTCCCTGTGCCCTGAGGTTCTGTACTCAGTCCCCCCGTCGTGTGGTTCTGTTTGCTGTCCCTGTGCCCTGAGGTTCTGTACTCAGTCCCCCTGTCGTGTGGTTCTGTTCACTGTCCCTGTGCCCTGAGGTT
>JABFDZ020000102.1:43557-53989 GCA_019775955.2 Pollimyrus isidori
CCAGACTGGGTAGACACACACACACACAGGCCCAGACTGGGTAGACACACACACACACAGGCCCAGGCTGGGTAGACACACACACACACAGGTCCAGACTGGGTAGACACACACACACACACAGGTCCAGACTGGGTAGACACACACACACAGGTCCAGACTGGGTAGACACACACACACACACACACACACACACACACACACAGGTCCAGACTGGGTAGACACACACACACACACACACACACACACACACACACCAACGTCCTGTAAAATGTCCAGCATAGTGTACAGAAAGGTGCTAAAGTTGAACGTTTTCATTGAAACACCCAACTATAAATGAACTGAGGGCTGCATCAGTTAAAATTGTCAGCTGATCAATGACAGTTTTTTAGTAATTTGGTGACCTTTTTAATGCTGGCATGTGCTTTGTGGCGAACATCCGTCTAGAAGCCAACCTGGAGGTATTTTTGTAATCTGAAGTACAGTGATTGACAGTAATTATTTAGGTGCTGGGCTCAATATTACAGCTCGAACAAATGAACTGTTTGAAAAAGGGACAGATTATCTATGGTGACAGCACCCCCGTGCGGCAATGTTAGGTATTTTCTGTGTTTTGTCTGTCAGTCTGAAGGCGTTTTTCTGCTTTGGATCTCCGTTCTGTCTCCTACATTATTGCTCCCACCCAGCCACCGTAACTTGCCTGTACCAGGTATTCGGTGTTCCTGATTGGCTGGGCGCCGACAGGGTTAGGAAACACTGTTGTACATCATCGTGTCCCTTGATCATTTCCCTGCTTCGTAATGCAGCTATTGACTGTGACAGGCAGCTTAGTAAACTGCCAGGACACATCGAGGCTTTCATGGTGACGTGCAGGCCTGCGAATCCCTGCCTTTACACTCAGTGCTCTTCATCACAGCTTCCACTAGACGGAGTATAAGCCTACATACATCGACATTCGCTAAATTAACAATTGACTTCCTTGAAAAAAAGAAACAACTTGACGCAAAAAGATGTAAAACTCTCCCAGTTCATGTACTGGTGTTTTTTTTATTATTATTATTATTTATGACACGTAGCTCGCACTTAAAAAAAACGTTACAAAGAATACATGCATTATTTCTGCCTTATTCTACTCAGTGCAAAACATACATACACAGCCCTTCCTTCGATTCGCGGTAATTCACTTCACACTGCTTTCGGTCAGACGCGTCTTGAGTTTCGATTTACGGACGTTTTTCAGTTAAACGGCATTAAAACATTAAAAGCAGCAGGTTTCAACACTAAAGTAGGAGGCAAACAGTATTTTGTCGGCAAAACAGGTGAATGCAATAAAGTTTGATTAGATTGAACTGCATTGATTGTTTCAAATACAAAAACATTATAATTAACAAAACTTTCTTATATGTAATAGCGTCGGCAGAGCAATGTAATTCTCGTCTTTACACAAGCGTTCACAGCATCACCCATTAAAAAGATAGCATAGAGACAAATTATTGAATACAAATTTCCATCATGATGCAGCAGAATAGGAGAATAACAGTTTCAATGTCCCCGAAGCCAAATTTAACTCCTTCATTTTAAGTTAAGGATGAACTTTCGTTCTAATATATAGTTACATGCGCAGGACTTGTCTGCTTTTCCAATAACACTTGCAGGCTATACAATAGCACCAATTTAAACAATTCAATATGATTATTTCACAGCTACCCTGACTGCGTCAGCTTACGCTGCTGGTACATTTTTACAGCACTGTGAGAATACGCTCAGTGGCATATTCTCCAGCTTTAAAGTTACCATAAAAAGTAGCTATTATTCAGAGATGCAGGATATTTCATAGTAGACTCACCAGACCAAAGGGAGAGAAGGTCTGAAATGCACAGTATTGGGGAATTAATACGGAACCAAACTGGCTCAGACGTAGACGTTCCTGCCGCAGTGACTCAGACGTAGACGTTCCTGCCATAATGACTGGGCGTGCTCGGGAGCCCCGTGTCGTCCATTCCTCGCCTGGCTGAGTAGACTGTGCCTCTTGCAGACTCGTAGTGATAAGGCCTGGGTAGAGAGCAATAGAAACACAAGTTAATTGTTGTATTTGTTTGCAGATTTGATTTGCAGATACAGCCAGAGGCGTTTCTAGAGATTTTGGGCACCGTGCAGGAATATCATATTGGGCTCCCCATTCCAACATTTTTTTTAGGCCCCTTAGGGTGCCTTGGAATCCTCCTAACTCCCCCCCCCCATGGAGCACCCGCACGGGCAATATGCATTATAGCGGAACTCTGCCGGACTCACAGTTTCTCTGAATTCGCCGACTTGCAGGAGCACAGCAGACATACCCCCCCGCAGATGGCGGTCGTGGCCGAAACCCAGCCGATATACAGCGCCTCTCCGAGTTCGTACCTGCGAAGCAGCATATTTCCATTTAGTTCATTTCCGTGTGGCGACGACAAAAGTAACACAGAATGGGGACGGCTTTCGTGCCCTGAGAACCCGCGTTATTAAATTGCATAAAGCGGCTTTGGATGCAAGTATTTAGTGCAACTCGTATAAGGCAGGGCTCCAGGCGCGAGATGGACGGTGATAAATTGCAGCGCAATAACAGTAGATGGCAATAACGTTACATAAAAACGGGACTGAGCCCCAAAGAACGCCTACTTACTTTATCCCTGGATAGAGTGGATCAAAAAACTCTCGGGTGATATTAAACGCGTACCAAGATACAGATATCATAGTGCAGAGACCTAGAAGGGAAACAACGAGAACAAAAACGAAATGAGTAAATTCCTGAATTACTGCGTCGCTATAATTTAACATAAGTGTCCCTTCTCACCTTGGAGCAGAAAAAATGCGCCCCCAGTTCCAGCGATCCTCCCCTTCAGCACATAGTTTTCTCCCATAACTTTAGAGCACTTCATTCCGACCAGGGTGGCAAGGACGCCGGCCGTGCCCATCACTATGGCCGCAATCATAAGCGCTCGGGACGCTTGAAGGGGCCCTGTGAAGAACGGCAAAGCAATTTTCATAAAGCGCATAAACTACAAAAGGCAAAGTCTATATTTTAAATTCAGGTTCATTCCATCCTCCTGAAAGGTCAAACGCGCATATTGAGGACGGGCTGAGTGTCTCTTCAGCACAACGTACCAGATAAAGCAAGAAGGGCTTGAAATCTCGGCATTTGTTGATTCTCATGGAATCAGTAGCACAGGACACCCACAAATTCTCATAGATGTTTGCGGTATTAATAACGTTTCCATCCACGGTGGATACCGGAATAACGGTTCGGTAAGGCAAGCCCAGCATAACCCACCCAACAGCCCAAGGAGAAAAGATACCGCTTCAGCAACGACATCCGTTCTACTTATGTTTTGCGAAAACTGCCACAAGCTCAGTTTTAAAGTTTCCGTGGGCCCAATTATATTTGACATAAATATGTGGGCAAACGTTCCGCTTATATTCGGGTCATCCCTCAGCTACGGGTTGTATTTATACTTACTATTTTGCGCTAAGATGTGGTCGCAGTTGAAACCTTACACACATCAGCCTCGCGCACTAACTCGATAAAGTATTAGCTCAACTGGACAGAACACCGGCAGTAAACTTCAGTCCTTTTAAGTTTTTTTCTTTCCATTAAGCATTTTAATGGATTCCCCCATTAAAAAGCACTAATTAGTTGTTCTAAGTTGCCAAGACTATCACAAGAATTCTCAATTGCCTGAAAACATTATTTATATTATAAAGCGCAGTCCACTTCATTGCATGCATGCATCATTAGTAACCTGGATCAACTTATACTGTAAGCCTGCATGGCGGGGAAGAGCAAGAGTGTAATGTAACTAAGAATTAGTTTACACTGCAAATTGTTGTTGTTACGGTTAATAATAATAATAACACTGGTAGTAGCAGAGACAAATAGTCTCATTTTCAGTGTGTTTTCCTTCTCATTTTATAAATACGAAGAAAATCAGAGACTAGTTTCTATACAAGTCAAAGACATACTCCATGTATACAGTATGTCTATAGTAGGTTGAATTCTTGTAATTGTCTCCTGACTCCCAAAAAACCCACAAATCAGCTTCATCTTAATCAAGATGCTGCTGCTCGTATTTTAACAAACCCCGAATACAGTGCACACCATTACAGTTCCCAGATCTTTGACTGCATTTTGGTTAATCAGAGAACTTGAGATGTGGATTCGTCAGCCAATCGTGCCCAGAGCTGGAACTAAGTATGATGAAATGGCATTTTAGTTATTATGCGACTCACTACTGGCGCTGCTCACATCGGCTCCCAACAATAACGATCTCCAAGACTAAACGGAAAACTCTGAGTGCCCTCTGTTGGCTCAAACAAAATCTTGGGCTGGTTTTGTATACTCTGGACATGAAATCACCTCTGTAAAATAATATAAAAGTAAACTTGCCTGCGTATTATTTATTTGGTTACACATACAGGATTATTATTATTATTATTAGACCGCGCAGTCTAATATACTGGCATCCCGTCCTGAGTGAACACTTGTGTCCTGTGCTGCCTGGGCCGGCTCCAGCCCTCCCACGACCCTGGTTAGGATAAACGTTTAGAAGAATGATGGATGGAAATGTGATTTGCTGAATTATGTTATCATGACCGCCACCAGAGTAAGAGTTTGAAAGATGGATATTCCACTTGTGTGATGCTGGCATTCAGTACCTTACCGGACAGTGCGAAGAGGGAGGGGAAGTCGCGGCAGTTGAAGGTGCCGCTGGAGTCGCTTGCGCAGGACGTCCACAGGTTCTCGTAGATGGTGGAAGTTCGGATCACGTTTCCGTCATCGCTCGATACTCTCCAGTACGGATTTTGCAAAGAGACTCCGACCATGATTACACTCAGGAAACCAAGAAGAACAGCTAATACTTCAGCGATAGCACGCATATTGTTCCGAATGCTTGAATGAATCGCTCGAAGTGTTCAGGTGACGCGATTTAAAATATTGCAAAATCCAGAATAGAACTGACCATCAGTAATGTAGAATTACTGCGCTTTTGTCCCAACTCTGAATTACATGCAAACAGTCGATGATATGACGTATTGTTTTAATATATATATAATTTATAAGGACGAATGTGAACCTTCACGTCTGATTAGCTTCTTCCGCCTTCTGCGATAGTCCTTCTCATCCGAATGTAATTACTTCAGTCCATATAAATGACATATTTATACGTGAAGGGATACGAGTCGTGGGTTGGATTTCGCCGTGACATGTGCTAGGCGTATATGGCTCCTCTAGTGGCCGGACTTTGTGGTAGTCGTCCCGCAGGTTGGGTGCGAATCCGGGTGTTTCCAGGGGATTCCCTCCAGTCTCCGACGGGCGTCCAGATAATGCGGGACGGCGCTCCAGTCACTCGCATTTGGCTCTGAACGCCTCCCAGGCTTTAAGATTGGACCCTGACCGCCGTGAGCGCACCTGTACAGTAGCGATAAACCATAGCTGACTAGCGAACGTTCTACCGTTCCAAACGCATAAACCATGTAATACTAAATGTGCAATATAAAATTGTACCATCTGTTGCAACACCTTAAATAAGGGGATTTAACCTGTTCGCCATTAACAGATTTTTCTCTTTGCTTAAACAGAACCACTTTTAATATGTATTGCATCGGTTTACTTTTAAGTGGCATCACCGGAAAAGCTTAATTGAGTAAAAGAACGACATACCTATGAATCTATTCTTTTGCACAGTAATCTCACTGCCGATCCCTTCTGCCAGCAAATGCACGTCCCGGATAGGGTCGCCGGAGCCTGTTCGTGTGTTTATTAATTTAGCGTGGGCGTTTGTACCTTTCTCCTTTGTAACATATATTTTTCGCCCCAAGCAGTGGTGAGTAAACAAACTGTAAATACCCGTAATCCGATAACGGAAACATCTCTACGTACAGACCCACCCTCAACCACAAAAAGCCCCAAATTTCGACCAAAAATTACCATAAATAAATAAAGTTTTCAGTTTCTGGGACGACGTGAATATTCTTTACAAAATCTAATCGAATGACTTTGTTTTTTAAAAAAATGAGCCTTCCCCAGTCTAAGCAATCCAGACACGCTCCGGTAGGCTATAGTGCCGATAGTGCCGAAGCCACAATTACACTCTGGGAGAACTTTCTGCAGGAATCTGTCTTGGGTGATCGGGGACAACTATCCCCCGTTTTATTGCGGGAATATTTCACGTTGAAGATCCGTTTGACGATGTCTTGAGCGCGTAGTAACACAGTGTCCCTAAACTGTGTCTAAGCTTTATTAAATTGAAGGTGCTTTTTAGCATTTTTTCTAATGGGTTTTTTAAAACCAATGCATTTAAATGACGACGCTTGCAAACGTACACAGCAGAGCAGATACTTTAACCTGAAGCGTTTCGGGGTAACCCGAAGTTCAGCTACTGTATAGTTCCCTTCCAGGGTACGAGACGACAATAAGCTTTCAGACCCTTGGAGTGGGTTAATGTTTTAGAGACTTGCGGCTTCGAAACCATTTCCTTATTGTTCTCCAAGTGGAGTAAAAAACCCGCCAATGTAGCCTAATCTCAGCAATGCTGTTATATTGCTGTTTTTAAAGAAACAGTGTACACACAATCACAGTCAATAGTACGCCCAGGCAGCTCTCTTTATGGCTCCGGGAGGCTTTCCGCGGCTCTCTTTGGAGTTGTCCGCAGTGCGTAGCAGCATCGCATAGAAAGTAGGATGCGATAAACAATTCGTTACAAACTCCCGCTATGTTAAGACCTTTAATACATTCTACAGCAATCATATTTTCAGTGACTCATTCACTCATTAAATTAATCTGCCGTCGATAACTGTGTATCCATTTAGAAGTACAGTATTAGGGAGTTAATGCTGGGAAGAACTAAGGCTACCACAGAGCAGCATTGAACGGGGCCACAGTAAATCCGAATATTCCCGTGCACCGAGAGCGGAGGCCCTGTCTGGATCGCCCCCTAACTTCCATTGGCTATGAATGCTGTCAATCATGGATGTTTTGCCAAAGGCACGTTAGTGATGCAAATATAATTTAGTTTTACTAGCTTCCAGAATGGCATGAGTATACACAAGTAATACCCATAATTATTGTACAGTTTGAGAAAATAAGATTTTATGTTGTGGATTTGGAAAGAAGTGGATGAAAGCTTCAATTTTCCCTCTTTAGATAGCTTACCTTCCCACAGCTTTACCTCCCAGTCCTGGGTAATTCCCTGCATGCTTTGCGCCTGTAGCTTGCGGGATAAATTGGGGATCCCCGCGACCCTGTTCGGGATAAATGGGAATTGGATGGGTAATGGATGGGTGGAGCTATACAGTCTTGCTCCCCAATACCTCTCCCATGAAAACAATACATCTCCGCACCATACATATACACACATTCACTCACAGCGTCACACCGCAAGTACTGTTTAGAAGCGCTAATTAATCTGAACTGCGGTGGATATTCCGGAGATTAATAGACGACGTTCATATAGCGCTTATTACCGTATATTGTTATAATTGTCTTATTTTATTATTGGTGATTGTTTTTGATGCCTTATTGGGAATATTATAATAATTTAGCTTTATGATAGATATGTATGTAAGATACAGGCCTATGGTGTTCACTACTATTCGTAGCACTGTTCGATGTTGGTCTTGTATCTCGAGGTCACTGCTGTACACCTGCTTTACGCCAGTTTGAGAGACATACCTGCCTGGTTTGGTTAGATCTGCTTTGAGCTCCTAGTCTCCCCTTTCACTACCAAAATGACTATGATACTCCTCTCTATACCTCCGACCTATATTTTAACTGGACGCCTTGTGGTTAATTTACTGACTGACAGACAGACAGACAGACAGACAGATCGATTAAAAAAAATTAAAACATTTGGTGAAAAATACCACAATTTCAAATTGTTTAGTAACTAGATTAACAAAGTTTATGAGCACGCTTACAAAACATGTTCAAAAATGCCGACAATAACGAATATCAGTATAATTTTGGATAACAATAATTTAAATATTTAGTAAATATAAAACTGAACGTGAAATTAAATTCAGCATCGATCAATGTGATATTCCTGAATTTCCATGTATTTGTTCGTATCATTTTAATTAAAGGTGGTCAACGAATAAACCCGTACGATTTGAATTTTGTGACGTTTTAAAATAGCATAGTATCGTTTTCGATTGTTTTGGTGATACAACCTATCATATATATAGAAACTGTCATTTCTACATGCAAACCTGATTTTTTTACATTCATCAGAAATGTATAGCCTACTCAGTACAGGTGCCATGTTAAAAATGTTTTCAGATAAATTAAGCAATATATTACATTAATATACAACGTATTTGCATTAGTTATTGTGTATTTTTTCGAAACGTCGCCTATTGGCTTAATTGTAGCAAAACACTTGTAAGTGGTTTGCGCTTTCGACCTTTCATTTTATGCTTCATTTCCATTTATCAACTGGTGTCAAGGTGATAATCAGTATGGGTTTTATCAGGCGTCTGTCCGCAAACCGGCAAATAGACACGTCGAGTTCGCCGAACACGCCGCCTGACACGTGATCTGCCAGAGCTTATAGAGGTACCGTGAGGTCCCTCACCAGTACGCTGGCTTCTGCAATGTAACTCGTGTGAAATTTCGTCTTTTTGAGTTTATGGCCTTATATATTCACATTCATAAATGCGGTTGAAGGTGATCGGTAATTTTGTGTACGTTAGTCAGGCGCTGCGATTCGATAAGACCGTTTACTTTCTAGTGCCCCGACAAAATTAACAATAAAACGAATTATTTTGCAGAAAGTATGCAAAAACACATCCAAAAGCATACTTAATGAGTTAAGATATGTATAGTTATATTAAGCAGAAAAATGTACAGCCAGAGTATTCACATGCATATAAATACATGCCATATTTAAAGGGCACAGAGTTGTATATATGAGATGAGTTAAAACCTTTAGGAATATTTCTTAAGAACAAGGTACTTAACTGTCTCTTGAACGAAAGAAATGTGTGTAAAATTGCACCACATTCATTAATGTGTCAAAAGGCAGTAACATACATATATAATGAAACAAGGAATAAACACCTTTATTAATCGAGTCGGTTCTACTTGAGACTAAAGTTGAATATGGACTGTTTGAACAATTATTTCTGTTGATTAAAATATTATTCCGTCTATCCGTGTATCGCCCATCTCCCATAACGTTTGTCCCGCACAGGGCTGGAGTCAATCTCGTGAAGCACAGAGCGCCTGGAAAAATACTAAAAAATAAATGAAGAGAAATTTCTCTCTTTCTTACTTTTTGAGACACTATATTGGGCGTTAACTTGGGTAGTTTTTTGCTACTATGTTGTTACTATGTTGTGATATGTCGACATCCACTGAATTAAGTAGGAAATGGAATGTTATTTTGTAAAGGAGTAGCCTAATGAATGCTTTTTGTTTGTATACGTATCGTTTAATATATTAAAAAGAAAATGAGCATTTCTTTACCTTTGAGCAGGGCAGGGGTATCCGGAAATGAGAGAACACTATACTGCGCTGTAGTCAGCTACTAATACTGACTGCCTTTGTCCGGAGTCGATATAGAGGTTCGTTAAGGTTAGCGATTTTTTTATATATATGAGTTAATACAAGGACAGTGTAATTATTACACTTCAAAGTGGTGGACGTTGATCTTTCCCTTTTAAGGCCTTTTCAGCTGCAGCAGTGTGATACGAGTCCTCTCTGACCCCTGCTTTACCCCATTGTCCTCAGATTGACTTTACTGTACACTGACACTGCAGTTTGAAGACCTGTAATCTGCTGTACAGTGTGGTGACATTTTCCACTCCTCTGTGTAATGTGCTACACACAAGCCATCCATCCATCCTCTATAATCATTTGTCCTAGTCCAGGTTCGAAGGGTCCAGAACCTACAGGCGCAAGACACCTCTACGCCCTGGTCCTAGAGGTGCGAGGCGATAGTGCTTCCTGTGGAGTTACCCAGCAGCCCTGCTTACTCCAGCGAGATTCCATGGAGGATCCTTGGAGTAGCTGAGGTGAACCAGTCTGAGCCAGAAACACATGGGAGAAGGCAGAGCATGACATATAATCTATGTGACTGTATAATGAGGTGCTACATGCCGTATAATCTATGTGACTGTATAATGAGGTGCTACATGCCATATAATCTATGTGACTGTATAATGAGGTGCTACATACCATATAATCTATGTGACTGTATAATGAGGTGCTACATGCCATATAATCTATGTGACTGTAATGAAGGGCTACATACCATATAATCTATGTGACTGTATAATGAGGTGCTACATGCCATATAATCTATGTGACTGTGTAATGAAGGGCTACATACCATATAATCTATGTGACTGTATAATGAGGTGCTACATACCATATAATCTATGTGACTGTATAATGAGG